>PVKS010000039.1:0-332616 GCA_004027875.1 Aplodontia rufa | reverse complement strand
GCAAGAAAGATGAAACAGGCGGTTTTGCCATTCCAGATCTAAAACTATACTATAGAGCCATAGTAACAAAGACAGCATGGTACTGGTATCAAGATAGGGAAGAAGACCAATGGAATAGAATAGAAGACCCCGAAACAAATCCTCAAATCTTTAAACATCTGATTTTTGACAAAGGAGGACAAAATATTACATGGAGAAGTGACAGCCTCTTCAACAAATGGTGCTGGACAAACTGGTCATCCACTTGGTTGGATGACCACTGGTCATCCATCACACACTGTTGGTGGAGTTGCAGACTGTTACAGCCCCTCTGGAAAGAAGTGTGGAGAATCCTTAAAAAACTAGGGATGACTCCACCATACGACCCTGCTATTCCACTCCTGGGTATCTTTTCAGGGGACTTAGAACCAGCACATTATAGTGACACAGCAATATCTGTGTTCATAGCAGCACAATTTACTATTGCTAGGCTATGGAAACAACCCCGGTGTCCCTCACTGGAAGAATGGATCCAAAAACTGTGGTACATTTATACCATGGAATTTTACACAGCAATTAGAAACAATGATATTTCAGCCTTTGAAGGTAAATGGATGGCTATGGAAGAGATCATGCTGAGTAAAATCAGCTTGACCCAGAGAACTAAGGGTCGATTGTCTCCACTCATCTGTGGAGGTGGGGACTAGACCCTGGACAGTGAGAAAGTTGGTCTAGTAGCATGTGTTAAATCCAGATAAGATGTAATGTTTTACAACCTAATACTTTTTTTTAGAGATATTGTGGGAAGGGGAAGGGCGAGATAAGAGAGGGTAATTGGGGGGGGCACTCCTGGGGGTAATTGCAATATCCAGAATATGTACACATTTTATATTATTTTGTTAAAAACTTGTTCAAAAATATAAAAATAAAAAAAGAAATAATTACACACTTCTAAAGATGAGTATTTAAACATAGTGAGGTCCAAAAACCATGGACATTTTATGTAATCATTTGTTTACTTGCTTATTTTTATATTTTATCATACTATATTCTTTTGGCAAGGACTACGGTAATAAAAGGTGATAAATCATTTTAATGATCACATGTTTTTTAATAGTAAAAATCAATTTGGGATGTAACTGTAGGAGAGAAGCAGGAAAAAAATAAAAGTCTTTTTCAGTGTCCTAAGTAGTGTGGGCATTTGGAATTATATTTATTTTTGGAAAAGGAGTAAAGGTAAATGAAAGAAAAGGGAGACAGCCTTGGGATGTTTAGACTTTAGCCCTATATTTTTTCTTAGCTTAGGCTTGGAAATTTGTTTTCTACCTCCCTGTTTTTTTCCCACTTGTATATTCTCTGTGATGAAGATAACTTGTCAGATCCTGTAATATTTTTTTGGAGGTAAGGTAAGCAAATGGAGGTGAATGAAAAGGAGAAAGCTTGCCAAATTCCTTATCCGTGTTCCCATCAGGGCTCTGATGTAATTTGGCTGACATAAATCATATTAAGTTCAATAGAGTCACATAATATTTGGCTTCAAATAAGAATGTTATTTAAAGATACTTAGGAAAGTTGTAATTTTAGGCATTCATTTGAAAGTTGGAGTCTGGCTAGTCAGTCACATGAAGTCTCTTCCTAAGGGGAAATAAGTCCACATTAGGAATAGACTAATATGTTAGTGAGCTTTTCATCCATGTGACCAAAATACCTGGCATAAACAGCTTAGCAGAGGAAAGGTTTGTTTTGGCTCATAGTTTCTGAGGTTTGAATGATCAGCAATTTCTTGTTCTGGGCCTCTGGTGAGTCAGAACAGCATGGTGGAAGGGTGTGACATAGGAAAACTGCTCAGCTCTTGGCAGCCAGGAAGGTTGGGGGTAGAGGAGGAGAAGGAGGAGGAAGAAGAAGGAGTCAGGAACAAGATATAGTTCCCAGGATGACACCCTCAGTGATCTACATTCTCCAATCAATTCCCACTTACATATAGTTACCACCTAATAATCCATTCAAAATGTTGATCCCTCAAATGGATTCATCCAGTCACGTGGTTAGGGTCATCATGATCTAATTATTTCCTAAAAGCCCCAACTCTAGACACTGCTGCGTTACCTTCAACACATGTGCTTCTGTGGGACATTCCAGATCCTAACTGTAACATCTAAGGACAAAACTCTACAACAAAATTATAGATTAAAGCATTGCATCATCGCAATTCATCAAACATTTGAAGGCATAAGTTATTTCTGGCCTCCCTATTGATTTATTTTTATTTATTTTTTTAAAGAAAGAGGGACAGTGAGAGAGAGAAAGAATCAATTTTATTTAGTTTTTAATTGGCCTTCGTTGCTTCTACACTTGGTTGTGTGCGTGGTGCTGAGGTTGGAGCCCGCAGACTCACGCATGCAAAGCAAGCACCATAACCGATGAGCCACCGCTCCAGGCCCCTCCCTGTTCATTTAAAATGGTACTTGGTAAGCTCACCTTCATTCATTCATTCATTTCTTCATTCAAAAACCTTCACTAATAGCCTAATAGATGACATATATTGCATTGGACATTTATGGTACAGATGAATAAGGCACTGTCTCGGATCAGGATGTAAATGCATTATATATCACTGAGGGAGACAGTGAGTCATAATTGTGAGCATTGTATCAGTTCTATAAGAGGGATAAACACATTGTGCTATAGAGCACATAGTATGCTTCCCAAGTATGGTGCTGCAGTCTATAAATGTGAAAAGGAAAAAGTAATCACTTCAGAATAAGACTTGGAGAGACAACCAGTCACTAGACAAGTGAAATGGACATGCTTAATTCAAGTGAGGAATGGTTCAGAAATGAGAATAAGGTTTTGCATGAAGTATATTTTTTATCATAGAGTGGAGTTGGTGGTGAGCAATATAGAATTCTGGAGGGATAAGCAGGGGCCAGATCTTAAAGAATTCTCATCCATCACACCTGTGCTATACAACAATTTTAAAGCAGTATATGGAATATATGAGAGGAGGAAAGGGGACTGGCTGGTGGATGTTGTGGTTCAAATATAAATAAATTGATTCAACAGTGGCTTGTGGCAAAGATTATGACTAGATATAAGACTGTTGATGAGGAAGAAAAAGGAATCAAGAATGAGTTTCAGGTTTCTGATTTGGCATTGGGACAGCTAAGGTGCCATTTCTTGCTGTGGGAATATAGGAGGAGAATGACAACTGAGGAAAAGATCATAGGTTCAGTTTTAACCATGCTATATTGGTGGAAATGCTCCAAACATGTTTGGAGATGGATATCTGGAGATCAGGAGCATGATAAAGCCAGATATATAAAGATACATTGTCATTGGCAGATGATGAAGCTGTGGGTATCAACAAAATAAAATACAGCAGACCAAATCTAAGGGAACATCTAAACGATAATTAAGAAAGCACAAAGCTTGAAAGACACCAAGAAGATCTAGTAGTAGAGGGAGAAAATTTCTAACTCTGCCCTCTTAGGACCCCAACTGGATCTGGTACTTAAATTGACATAAGATAAATGAAAAAGAGAAAAGGAAACAATTCATTTTACATGGCGTGGAAGTCCCCGTTAAGAAATGAAGACCAAAGAAGCAGTTAGGATTATGTATATATCAGAGTGCACAAAGAATAGTAAACTGCGAAAATGTGACTCAATTATGTGGGGAGACTTAAAAGGTTAAAGATATGCTAGCAAGGTCTGCATAGTATTCTCTTGATCTCAATTTCTTGCCCTTGAAAATAAGGATATGGCCTTTTTGTGTGTGTGTATAGAGAGTGTCTTTCTCATGTTCTTTAGAAATAGTACAAAAGTCAGATTGATCTTCTTATACCTGCTGTTTTTCAAGCACTTTTAACAAAAATGGTCAATATGGCAGATAGCATATTTTAATCCTTTTGTTGTCATAGATATAGTGGGACATCAAATATCACAGGTATTTGTAAGAGAGTATACATAAGTTAGGATGTCTGAGAGATCAAATAAGATTAGGCCTAAGTATATATAAATTAGGAAAAGCAGCAATTCCTGATGATCTTGGAGAAGAATTTTCTGTGGATAAGAGGGAAGAGTTCAAAAGTTAATCTTTTTGAAGAGCTAATGGAAAATGACAAGGAGATCAATTAGACAACTCTTGAGAAGTTGGCATGGGAGTGGGACATAGGATAAAAGAAAAGGTTTGCACATGTTTATAAGTTATTGGAATAAGACTTCTGAGATGTTTCTAAATTTAGGTTGGAAAATCTATAGCAATTAATATTTGAAATCGTTATACTTTTGAGAAAATAAACTTTCTAGTGATGAGAATGTGTAGCCAAACTTGTGTTGTGTTCAGCATTTAAAAATAATTCATATTCATATTGTTCTACTATTGAAAACATGTTAATTTTTATAAACTGAAATGATATTTCTTCTATTAAAAACCCTCTTTCTCAAAAAAAATAATGAAAAAATAAACATGGTTAAATCATAGGAAATAGTAGCATAAAAGTAGGAACACTCTTTTGCTCCGGTACTCTCTGATAGCAACTTCATCTTCAGGAATATTTCAAGGTTTCATCAGGTGTTTTTTAATTCAATATCTGGGAAAAAATAGGTGGATCATTGATATTATAAAAGTTGAGAGTACACTAAGAAGGGCATTGTTCATCAGAGAACCAGTATGCAGAACAAGCCACAAGACACAGAAGGAATGGGACTTTCAATTACGCATAGGACACAGGGTGTGAGAGGATGGAGCAGATGCTTGAAACTGGAGTCCAAAAGAACCATTAGACAAGAGGGAGGTAGTAGGGGGTTTATCAATGAAGTTGGAAAGCCCAGTTAAGATGGGGTAAAATAGGGGAAACATGGGAACAGGGAAAAGTCAAAGGGGGGAATCCATGAACTGGCATTGGCCTTGGCTTGCTTTGAAGATATCCATGTGTTCATGAATGTGTAACAATGATTCCCACCAAAATGTAAGACTATGTTGAAAAAATTTTTAAAAAATCAAACCATATCAAGATTCTACACTTACTTCAATCCTTTACAGACCTATTTACAAGGAATCCTTGTTTGTATAATACATATCTATACCAATGCTTTGCCAACTAAGTTGGGTCTTTTATTATTATTCTGCACTTAGATCATGACTATTTTGTTATCTTCTTGTTGTGAGATACCTATTCCAGTATCTCATTTTTAAAAATTTTACCCAACATGCTCCGCTCTTAGTGCTAAAGCAGAGTGCCTTACATGTAGTGGAAACTCAATAGCAGTTATTGGTGTGAATTGATATTATAGCACCTTAGGAAGAATTGCTCAATAAAGAGTATCACTTAAAATTTGCAGAGTCAGGATTATCAGTCAATGGAGATATATATATACATATATATATATACACACACACATACACACACATACACACACACATACTTAAAAACACAATTTTTCATGCCTAATTTCACAATATATTTTTATGGGCAGTTCTCAATATAAAATACTATCAAAACTCTCAAATAAACCATTCTGCCTCATCCATTATACTTGAAGAAGGGAATAATAAGTGACATACTGACAAAATCTGTTCAGGATCCATGCATGGGGATATTTATTCCTGGGCCATCAAAATTGTTAGTTTGTCTTTAAAAGGTTTTGTCTTAATTGTCTTTATTCTAATGCAAAGAATCTTTCAGAACAATTCTTTTAAAGTTTTAGCAGTAGGTATGGATTAAATGTTCAAATAAGGTATCGTATATGATATTATTAATTAATTCAGAGTTGTGCTTATTGAACTGGATTAAGTTCCAGAGAGCTCTCTTTGTCCAGTGCTGCCCTTGATATCTCTTTGGAACCCTATGACTTAGCGGAGCAGGGTTTGAATGGAAGCATAGAGCTATATCATTATTATTTAGTGCTTTTGAAAAGTATCCAGACTTTCTGAGAAAATAGTGCAGTGGGTTCATGGATAGGTATATAACAATGCTACACATAACTGTCCCATAAAAAGCCTCAGAGACAAGATGAACATCAACATTGGCATGGACTCAAAGTAGAATAAAACTGGAAAATGCAGATCAGTCCATTATGCAGTCCTGCAGAAACAGAACAGAAACACTGCTTCACCCACAATGGCAGCCTGAAATGAGGGCTTCTTGTTCAGATCTAAACCATAAAAACAGTTTAAACCAAAACTTCGGAGGAAGTGTAATCCTAAAGAGACTGGAGAAGGAGAAGCAAGAACGTAAGAGTTCAGTTTCAGGATTAGTATCCCAAACTCAGAGACTCAAGGGCCAAATGTTTTCTCTCATTTGTGGAAGCTAGAATACAAGCAGAAACAGTATGATAGATGGCTAAGCTAACAATAACCTCAACACGTATGATTTTTTTACACAATCATGGGGAACCTTGCCTAGGTTTCTGGGGAACATAGGGAGGGGGCAGGGATGGGGGAAGGGAATAGGAAGGACATCAAGGAGACCAGAGGGAGGGAGTATGGGGGAATCTAATCTGAGGGGAACCTCCCACCTCCAGGAGAAGTCCAATTAACTTGGGGCTTAAATAGGGGGAAACATGAAACCATGGGGAACCCAAGGGGGGAAAACCATGGTCTGGCACCAGTAGTGGGTTGTTCTGTCATTACTCTTTTGTTCTTGATTGTTTGACAATGAGCCCCTCCTAATTGTAAGACCATATTTATCAAATAAAAATTAAAAATAAAATAAAAGTTATTTTAAGTTCATCTAAAAAAAAAGAAAAAAGAAAAAGAGATAACTGAGCTTCCCAATGGATACACAAGGTAGAATCAAATTAACCAGAGCCACACCCAGAAGAGGCAGAGCACTTTGCAGAGCTAGCTTGCCACGAGCAGTGATCAGTGCTCCTGAAGGACATCAATAAAGATATTTCAATGAAGATATTTTTATTCTGAAATAACCAAAGTCTTGTGAGCATGGCATCTCTAATTATTAAGATGCTCAACTTCGAAGTGAGGTTAAACTGTTTATGACCCCAGCGAGAGGCTCTGGAAGTACGACTGTACTTCCATGGTGCCTGATCACAATACTGTAGAGGCACGTGTTTATAGTACATAGAAATTCATACCCCCAGATCCGCCAAGTGCCCAGGGACTGCCCACAACTTATGCCCCAGTTGGAAGTGAAACATTAAAAAAAATTGCAGTCTTTATTAGATTAATTGTACTTAATATCAGAAACATTAAGAAAACAACACACACACACACACACACAAGGGAATTTAGCTGACTCCTTAAATCAATTAGAGTGCCTGCAATGCATTTTATGTGTAATACAACATAGTTCTTGTATTGTTCTGCTTGGGCCTCCATAACAAAATACCTCAGATTGGATGGCTTAAATATCAGAAATTTGCTTTCTCATAGTTCTGGAAGCTGGAAGTCCAACATCAAGGCATTGGAAGGTTTGAAGTCTCTCCTTGGCCTCTCTCCCTTGCTAGTAGATGACCACATTCTTCCTGTGTCCTCACATGGACATTAGTAGTAACATTGATTAGTTTTAAATACCTCCTTAAAGGTCCCATCTCCAAATATGTCTCCATGCTATAGCAATGAGGACTTCAACATCTAATTTTTTTTGGGGGGGGAGGCACAATTCAGCCTAGAAAATACATATTTGGGAAATGATTATATCAACCTTTTTGTGCAGAAAATTTCAACTTAATTAAAATTTTCTTCAAGAAGAACTGTTTTCCAAAATATGTCTAGAAAAAATGAACAATAATACCATAAACTGTCTTATTGTTTCATTATGAGAAATGCTTGAAAAAATAAAGGGATACTTATAATCATAATCATTATTCTTTATTTCAGCCAATCGGAGCTGTGCTAATGGAGCTCTGGTGTGCACCTCTTCTGACAGCTGTATCCCAGCCCACCAGCGCTGTGATGGTTTTGTTGACTGTCTGGATTTCCAACTTGATGAGTCTAGCTGCTCAGGTACTCCATTTCCAAATATTAATTGCAGTATGAACCAGTGACTTACCTGCAGATAGTAAAAATATGAAAAATTGTCTTTCTAAATAATACCAAGCATGGAATTTTCTCTAAAGAAAAAATAATATATAATTTTAATTTAGTATAATTTAATTTAAGAATATTAATAGTTAAAAACCTATGAAAATTTCTTGGTTTCTATAGTAAAGAAACCCTGTATAATCTAACATTTTTAATTTTTAAGAAATTGTAGTTTTTTTCCCTATTTCTTCATAAGAACTTCCTATTTGCGTGTTCTAGTCATGTATTTTATAGTAAATTTATTATACTTTAGATTAAATCTCAAACATTTTTCATTCTATTGACCTTGGAGCACTTACACAATACAAGAGCTGATTGTGTATATCAGTGATTATGCTTTTATCAAAACTGCTTTGAAATTCTCTAATTTATTATAGTATTGTTAACATCTCTCCTGAGTAATTGAATTTTTATTTCATGAAGGATACATAAAATAATAGGGGCAATGAGGTTCTATCACAACTAAAATATGATAGAATCAGAAATAAAGATATATTCTTAGAACTCTTAAGAGTTCTAATGGAACTCTAATGTGCGCCTCTTCCAACAGCTTTATTCCAACTCACCAGCTGTGTAGTTTTGCTGTTCCTAAATAATCATAATTCCTACATAAATTGGAAAAATTTTATGTCAAATCTAGGTTAGAATATATTTTATCTTTCAAGAGAGAACACTATAAATGATAAAATCATAATTGTAATCAAATTATAGTGCAAAATTTTTATTTTTATAACTGTAAAGTTCTCACACAACTCTGAATTTTAAGAGTATGATAGGAAATAAAGAAGTGAGCAGATCCAGTGTCATAAAATATGCAAAGGTATTATGCAAAAACAATGCTCTTTGGCATCATTTCCATACTAGGCATGCTTAGACTTTAGATAAGGGACCCCCAAAGTCAATCTGGTTATTCTCTTTAAAAACTGTAAGTGAGATTGTTCTCTTGTTTGAAACTATTAAGACCCAGTACTGACAGCTTATATCCAAAATTATTTACATAAAGATAAGTTGTTTCTTTTGGATGGTCCTTTCCAAGCACAGGTCAAAAGAGGCTATGGTTTATTGTCTGCTTTGACATGGTCTATCTTTAAAAATAGGATCAGTAAAACCAGAAGTCTTGTCACTCATGCTTAGTGATAGACAACCTGTAGATACTAGAGGACGTGTTTTTGCTGCCCTGCCTATCACTTACAGTTCATTTGCAGGTCATACTGACACAACTATTGGGTTAGCATAAAATGAGGAACAAATGAAACACAGGTTTCAGAAATAAAACCCATATCATATTGTTTTTCTCTATTTACATTTTATATGCTTTGGAGCTTATCAGTCAAGTGGGATAAAGTCCAAGCTTCTGTTTTTACAAATGCTTTTCTGACTGATCCGTGCTAAAGTTTTGGCAGTGTATATTATGTAATCTTTCTTTCCAAACTTCATATTCCTTTTAGGTCAGCATTTCATAGAGTTTTATGAACCCACCTTATAGCATCCAATAATCCCCATAGTGGTCACAGAACAGATGACAAACACCTGGCCTCACCTAGCTCAGGGTTTAAGAGGCCATCAAGCTCAGATAGGTTAAGTATATTTCAGCGAATACTGAGTTACATTAGAAAGGCATAGTATTTTGAAGTTTTGGTGGCTTATGAAACAGAAAATTACTGACAAGAATTTGCCGAGCTAACTTATACTAGAAGTGTTTTCTCGTTATTTTAGTGGTAAAGATCAATAAATTTTATACTAAGGTGATGCTGTAATTATGATACTCATCCATTTGAGCGAGAATTAGAAAAGGTCATTAAAGCTGCATGTACTGGCACACATCTTTATCCCAACAACTTGGGAGGTTGAGGCAGGAGGATCATAATTTTGAGGCCAGCCTCAGCAACTTAGCAAGACAAAAACAAAAAAAAAAACATAAAAAAATCAAAACAAAAAATAAAAAGGGCTGTGAATGTAGCCCAGTGGTAAAGCACCCCTGGGTTTAATCCCTAGAACACACAAACACATACAAAAAGGCATTAAAAATATAAAATTGTAGGTTATAACATTAGAAATATAATTTCATGTATATGATAATATATACTAATGATGATGATGATGACAATGATAATATAGGGTAACAGGGCTTAAAACCAAAACCGAAACCAAAACCAAAATCAAAACAAAATACAAATGCTTCTCAGGCAGGTGCCATGGAGCTACTTCATGTCTAGAGACTCAGTAATCTCTCCACTAGTTCCTGTGCTGGGATTTCAGATGAAGAAAATGATTTCTAGCCAAGATGGAGCTGGCTTGCTGCTCAAGCTCTTCTGGTGCACACATAGGATCCGTATATCTCTTCACACACTCTGTAGATTATGGTGCATGTGCATAGGATCCAGATATCTCTTCAAGCCCTACATCGATTATGGTGCCTTTGCATCTGTGACAGCATATAGATGCCACATAACTCACAGGAGCCCCTGAGAAGAATCAGTTATAGAAATACTGAACTAAGAAGCAAATCAATTGATATTTGCTGAGTTATTTATGGGGAATGAAGATTGGAGATTGATGTCCAGGATTTAGTTCTAGTTTAGTCCTGCTATTAACTCAAACAAGTTACATTCATTACTTGAAGCCTCAGTTTCCTCCTCTGAAAAATGAAGATATGATAGCGTATGCTGCATAATATTATAAGGATTTAATGAGAGGCTACAAATAAACCACTTGGGATAGTCCTTGACACATAGAAAGCATTCAGAAAATGATAATGATGATGGTGATTATAATGATAGAGAAGATGAAGAGAAGGAGAAGAAGGTGGAGAGAACAGTGATAGAAATGAAGTTAAGTTGCCCAAGAAACTGAAAGAACCACTCCAACCAAGGTAAAGATGAGTAAGAATAATTATTATCACCTTGCACATTACCATATATAAGTATAGAAATGTCAGAGATAAATTTAGTTCCATTCTCCCAGCAGCCCTATAAGGAAGTGATAATAATACTTAATTTATACATGAAGGACCTGGGTTTTAAAGTCCCAAAGTCACACAACTCATAAATGCCTGAGGCAGGCAAAATTGCAGCTCATGTGATTATCTGTCTTCCCAGTAAACTTCCATGTAACAATGGACACAATCCAGGTTTCTGTGTACATTAAAAGAAAACACAGTAGGTACCTGATAAGCTTAGAAGCTACACTGGCTTTTAATATCTGTGTTCCTGCTTGTTCAAAACAATATACCCGAATGGGACTGAATGTGAATTCTACCAAGAATATTTCCATGTAATGACTGTGCGTTGTCATAGCTTCCAAACATGATCATAAAAACCAACTCAAGGTACAAGCCAGTAAGATATTACCGTAGCCAAAGAAGCCATAACCTGTGCTAATTCTGATGCCACCCCCATGGATTCCTACTTCTTGTCTACTAGGACAAAAAGGAGCTTCTTCATGACTAATTAGTCCTATCCATCCCCTTCCCCATCCTCATTACTTGAAATTGTCTTGAGAAAAGTAAAGACAAAAATCCTTCATACAGCATCTTTCATATTACGGATAAAGAACCCAAATATAAGACAGAAACGTAAAAAACTTCTTGCAAAAAAAAAAAAATCTAACTTTCTGCCCTTCTGAACACCAGGATGCCCACTTATTCCAGTCAATATTTGTGTTCTTTAGCCAGTGCTCTGCTGTACAGGACAGGAAAACACATTTAGATTCACACACACATTCTGATGGAAAGAAAGCCTATCTTTTACTCTCTCGAATCAAAGTGGACAATAATGACCCTGGAAGATCATGGACAGCAGTGCCGTGCTCGGGGTATGTTTTGTTATCAGACACTCAGCTGATTTCTCAGCAGAACAAAACCATTACTTGAGGTAGTCTATAGTTGCACTTAAGAAAAAAATAGCCATAAAATATTTATCTAACAAGGTTTATGTCTACTTATGCTTCATCATATTGGTGGGATCTTTCTAGTTCAACCAGCTTATATCTTGCTTATGTAAGAAATTTCACTGTTCTTTTCGATGGAGCATGCCCCTGTTGCCTGAAGGGGTCACTCTTCACTCTTCCTCTCAGCACCCCACTCCTCTAATTAGTTAGTTAAATCAAGAGGATGAAAAAAGGCCAAGATGGAAAATGTACTCCTGGGAAAGGAAATTGCTAAAAGTTTTTGAAACCAAAAATCATACTAGACACGTGGCTTGTTTCAGTTTTGACTTCAAACTGTAATTTCCTTCCTGCCCCACCTTCTTCTTTCCTAATGCCTCCAGCATCTCTTTCCTCATATTCAATGATTGGGTGGCAATCTACATTCGCAAGACACTTTTCCTCCAATATTTACCTCCATGAATGTTGCATGAATGAAATTTCTGTCTCTTTTCTGTTTTCCTATTCTTCATGACCAGTATCTTTCCTATGCCAAAGTAAATGGGCTTTTCACTGTCTACTAAGGTTAGTCTACTTCCATAAAGACAATGATTGTATCTGTGTGACTCTAGGGTACCTAAAACAAAGATCTCAACATGATTTGAGGAGCAAGCCTAGAAAGGAATGATATCTGAAAGACAAAAGAAGGCATCTGAAGAGAATCTCCAAATCTATGCATCTAACCCATATTTCATCTGTGGTCACATCAGCAGATTCCAATACCCATGAAACACTTCCACTTGGAAGTCCTTTGGGCATTTAAACCTAGCATCATCTTTCCCTTTAAAATCTTCCTTTCCCAAAAATAACTCAGGAAACGAAAGCATCACTTATCAGTGGTCCAACCAAAAATTTGAACATCATCTTTGACTCTTCCAAATAATCAACACCAACATTTAAATACATCTTTAATTCCTACAGCTCTCATCCTCTGTCCCCAGCTAACTCCTTCCATTCAGGCAGCTGTAATTTCTTCCTAGATTGGTATAAGATTCTTAACAACGCTCTTAAATTTCAATCTTTTTTTAAAATTAATTTTATTCACTTTGTTCAAGTGACTTTTGCTGCTTTGAAATGTCATTGTGTACATGGTGCTGGGGTTTGAACTCACATCCTCGTGCATGCCAGGCAAGCGCCATAACTACTGAGCCACCGCTCCAGCCCTTAAGTTTCAATCTTGACCTTTCTGTCAACCTGACACACTCTAGCCAGAATTCTCTTCCTAAAGCAGAGAGTCTGTCACTTGCATTCTTAAAATTCTGGCCTCATGAGTCTATGTACTCTGCACTTGTGTATCTCTGGCCTTCACCTCCTCGTATATCAACAGTCCAACCAGGCTGAACGTTCTCCCGTTCCTCCAACACATTACATGTTCTTCCAGGGCATCTGAGTCTTTAAGCAGAACTTTACACTATTGCTCAAATAAATGTTACTCATTCTCCTCAGAAAGTTCTTCCTTAGTCCCCAGATTTGACTAGAGTGCTCTCCTGGGTGCCTCTATCACCACTGCTAAATCCATTCCAAGAGATTACTTTGAATATAGTATTTTAATGCCCTTCTTACTCTTTGCATCCTCTATGAGGCTGGAAGGTCAATGAGAACAGAAACCATGACTGTGTATTTTTTAAAGTTGTATTTACTAAAGGCACACTATGAGGTAGGTATTCTTCTAATAGTTTCAACAACCCTAGGAGATAAGATCTATTTTAAATCCTGGTTTATAGCAATGAACCTGAAACACAGAGAGATTAACTACCTTCCCCGGTATTATACATTTCTAAGTTGAGCTGAGATTCCAAGTCAGGCAGTCTGGCTCCAGTGCCTGCAGCCTTCAAAACCATTTGAAGCTGCCTGTATTATTAATTGTTCCATTTACAATGCCTAACTCAGTGCCAGATATTTGAAAGATACTCAAAATAATTTTTCATATTAAAAATTAAAGGTATGGAGGTTTTTACCCAAGTATTACAGTTAAAATAGCCCAAAAATGAAGGACTAGTATCTGCAAGAAAGGAAGTGTTCAAAAAGCCAGGAAATTGTCCATAAGAGAATAGAAAAACTGGTAGTGCTTAGTGGATCAGTATTATGCAGCAAGGATCCCAGGAAACAGTATAAATGGATGCAGTACGAAAGGTTGAAAAGTGCTCACCGTGTCCACGGTAAAAGCAATGTGAAAATGTTTAGCTTCTTTTTTTTTTTAATTTTCTTTTTGTCAGCTTTATTAAGGTACAATGGACAAATAACAACTTACATATTTATGATACATACTGTAATGTTTTAATATGTCTCTTGTGAAATGACTAAATCATGCTAATCAACATATTTAACATTTAGTGTGTTTAGTTTTTATGGTGAGAACTTTTCTTATTTTAGCAATTTTAAAGTATTGAATACAATCAGCCCTCTATATCCAGGGATTCTTCATCCATGTATTCAACCAAAAACAGATTGAAAATATTTTTATTTTATTTTATTTTATTTTTTTAGCAGATTTTCCAACTGGAAGGATGTCCTTTTTAAAATTTTTTTTATTCAGAAATTTATTTGTTGAACAATCAAACAAGCTTCTAATGAACTAATATAATATATATATATATATATATATACATTCTGAAAATTAGATTTACCCCCAAGACCCCCCCCCAATTACCCACCCTTATCCCTCTCCTCCAACTCCTTCCCAATACAGCTCTACAAATGCCTTAGGTTGTATGACATTATCCGGATTTAAAACATGATAATAGACCTCCTTTCTCATGGCCAGGGACTAGCTTATTTAGCTTCTTTTTGACCCACTAGTAAACCACTTTTGAAAACAAATGCTCATACTAAACAAAAACTAGGGGATGATGTAAGCAATGAATCAGTAAGGCATGGAGCCAGGGGGACAGACGAACTGTGCTGACGTTGGCATGGACAAAGAGCTAGGATATATGCATGCTCATGAGTCATTTATTTTATCAAAAAGACAAGGCCTCTTGTGACAAGCGTTAATCAACCATCTTATGTTGGCCATTGTGTGGAATCAAAGCAATGTTATGGTACACAAAAGATTTCATTATAATCACAAATATATCATGAAGACATATTCTAAATAGGTAGATTGTACCTAATCCAATGGAGAAAGTTGTCTCAGGACAAGAAGGACATGAACCCACCCAGGTCAGAAAGGGCCACTGATGAAATTTTAGGAGTTAGGAAATTAGCCTAGAATTATTTCACTATCAGCTAGTTGGAAACTGTGTACTCTCAGAGATTAGATTTCAAACAGACATATTCATTACTAATGTGATGTGTCCTTCTTCCTCGTAATAATATTTATAATTAACTATGTTCTTTTTCATGTTTCTTTTTAGAGTGTCCATTAAGTTATTGCAAAAATGGTGGGACTTGTGTGGTGGAGAAACATGGTCCTATGTGTCGGTAAGGAACGTTATATTTTTAAACATTTTTTGCAGCTGGTTTACTTATTTGAGGCTGATATTATAGAACATCAATCAATATATGGTTATTTATGTGGTTATTTAGGTAAAAATACTGACACTATTTGGATTTATTTATATGCACAAGAGAAAAGAAGGTAGGAGTATTTCAAAAATGTCAACTATTTAATGTGATTTTTGCATGTTTTTAACATTTTGCATTATGTGAAATATGACATTAATAATATTCATTATTCCTTGTTTTTAATGTTCATATGAAATTTTTAAAACATTTTTCTCTGATATGGATATCCTCCTTTTCTAGATGAACTTAGTGTCTGTATCTCCTTTCTTCCTTTTTATTTTAAATTCCATTTTTTCTTTTTCTAACAACAAAGGATAAAATTAATTCACAAATAAGACCATTTTCTGATTTATGTAAAGGATGTTTATGAGTAAAGTTAAGGAACAGATAAAGAATACATTTGCATACTCAAAGCAAGAATAAACAAAAATAGGCCTTGTGATTTCTTTTGGGAATTACTTATACTGTATATCAAAGATTGCAAGGTTTTTTTTTCCTCACCCTATAAGGAATTGTGCAAAAATGTTTCAAACACAAAGAAAATGATGCATATTTCATTATATTTGTGTTTATGACTTTTTAATCTAGTAGGCCAATGGGTATATTACTTTCCTTATTAGAAAACTGATTGAAGGTTGCTATTCAAATCATATCAGAAAACACACAGGTATTTAAAAGCAATGGTAAATACCTGTTTTGATCCTTTTATCCTGAGTCAACACTCATATTTTAGGAAAAGCAGTTTATTCCTGAAAAAAAAAACAAACAGTAGCTCTGCCAAGTAAAACACCAACAATTTTATGGTATATATTCAGACCCTGGTCTAACATTACTGAAACTAATTACTAATGAGTTTTTTGAAGTCCTTTGTCTCCCAAATTCATTATGAAATTGATTTCACATCTCAGCAAAATTACATAATTTTTTCCACGTCAGTTTGTATGGAAATTAATTTCCCCTAAACTATAACTTGGTGGAAAGATAGGATGCATAACATTGCTAAAATCTCCTGAAAGAAGTTGAGAATGATGTCATGATATTGTTGAGTGTCATCTAAGTGGATAATGTCAACTTTTTACAGTAAGAGGGTTTACATTTTTGTCCTCTGTAACCCTATTAGACTAGAAAGCACACAGATTTTAGATAGTTTCAGCTAAGCAAGCAAAGGGCTTTGTATTCTTGGGCAGCATCCTAATGGACTTAAATAAACTTTTGGCAATTGAAATCCAAATGGCAAAGAACTGTTTTCTCTCAGATGAGAAAATTCTAGGATTGGGGAAAAGGTTTGACAGAGGACTGAAAGGAGATTGAAATTTAAGAAAGTAAAGCAATGGAAAAACAATGTAGAAAGGAATTCAGTACTAGGGAAGTCCATGAATATTCTATAGTATTATATTTGAAATCAAATAATGTTTTTCAACAGGCAACATAGCCCTAAAATGTAGTCACAAATCTATGTTATATGCAAAATTGAAATTAATTAAAATGACTGTAAGAAACAATAGAAAATGTTAATGCAGTTCATACATTAAAAGTATCACTTTTAATTAAAAAAACAACATATAATGACCATTATTCTAAACAAATGCTTGCAGTTAGTGCTATCTATATGTGTTGTATGAAAGCATAACTTCTGAAACTTTTGCAATATTATAAGGTAGTTTCTTCATTTGAACTCTGCTTCTTTAAAATTTCTGTGCTGTGCAAATATAATATATTTCTTTTGTAATACATTTTATAAAAGCATATGGAATTTTCTAAGGCATAAAGTGAAAGTTTCTGACACCCACACCCTACTTGATAGTATGGTTCATATTCACATAGATAGGGTCTTTTTTCTTCTACAAACACATGTAGACACAAAACCTCAAGTGTTTTACAGAAATGGGAATTATACCTTACATATCGCTTTGCACCATTAAATGTTTTCTCTTCATGAAAAACTGTGCCTTTTCTTCTTTGTGAGTACATGGGAATCTAGGGCCGTGCCTTACCAGCACTATAGTATTAAGTTCTTTAACCTTTTAAGTTGTAGTTTCTTTTTATGAAAAATGGAGAAAAGAATAGCCCCAATCTCATGAGGTGGTTGTGAGGTTTGTGTGGAAAACACTCTGAACAGTGCCTGACACATCAAAGATGTCATAGCAATGCTAGACGTCAGTAGTATTACGTCACTCTTTCTGTGCTATGCAGCATGTAATATTCAATGTATGGGTATTTCATAATTTAACTAGCCCCATGAATGTTCTATTAATGAATGTTTAATTCTTAAATATTTGGTTTTACAAATACTCATCTAATACCCATCCTCCATTTATCCTTGCATAATTCCTTAATTTAAAAGTATATTAATGAAATACCAAATAACAAAAATTGTTGCCAATTACCGTTAGCATCAAATTATTTTCTACTTAAAGCCCATGTCCGTTTCACTACTTAAGTACAGGTTTTCTTTTTGCAGTTAAGGTTATTAAATGAGAACTCAGCTTTAGAACACAGAGGTTTAGAGTAACTACAGAGGCACAGTGGAAAGGTAGTGGCTTTCTGTCAACCCTACTCTCTTGTACCAGGAGTGAGAATTCATTATCTTTATTTGGAGAAAAGCTTAAGAACCAGGGAGAGGGGCTGGAGCAGTGGCTCAGCAGTTACGGTGCTTGCCTGGCATGCTTAAGGACACAGGTTCAAACCCCAGCAACCATGTACACAGCAATGTGTCAGAGCAACAAAAGCCACATGAAAAACTAAATAAAATTGATTCTCTCTTTCTCTCTCTTTAAAAAAAAAAAGAAAGAAAAGAACCAAGGAGAGAAGACCAAAGACCATTTCTCATGCAGACCTTTTAATGACAGAAGAATTTCATAGCTCTCTTCGTGTCCTATCACTAGGGTCTTTGGATTTCCCCTTGAGAAAGAACCTCCAGATGGTACATGTTAGATCCCAGAACAGAGGAATTTTATAGAACAGTGATTTATGTAATGTTTATAATTAGTTATTCAAGAGAGTAGAAAATGTTTTTCTACTACTGAAGAAACATCAGTAGCTGGACATATTTGAGGGCTACAGTTGCAAACTGCAAATGGACAAAGGAAAAATGTCCCTCACCTAAGGAAGCTGAATTCTTATATTCTTATATATATTTATCTTGATGACAGTTAGAAAAATAGACTAAGGTACATAACATGAACTCCAAATTAATATAGAAAGGAGGAAAAAAATTGCAAAGTAAAGAAACTGAAGTCAGCATGGGTAAAGAGGAGAATCAGGAAGGTGTTTAACATAAAAGGACATAGCAAAAATAAGTAGAAAGAATATATTCATATATATCAGCAATCACAATAAACATAGAAATGACAAAGTCAGACAAAACACAGGCTGTCAAATTGGGAGATATATATATATGTGTATATATATATACATACATACATACATACATGCATGCATATATCTGTATATATATCTGTAATTTTAGCTAATTCTATATTACTAGATTTTAAAAAAGAAACATGCCTGAATGAACAATAAATAAAACAAAAATTAAGAACAAATGAATTTGTCAAATGGAAATAAAAATAAATAGTAGTGATATTACAAATCTGAAAAACATAATTACAGTCTAAACACTTTTTAGAGGAGATATAATGTGGAATTAAACCCTAAAACATTTCAACAGGAAGAAAGTTTTATATATCAAACAACATAGTAACATTCCTAAATATTCTAAGACATTTAATTTAAAAATACCTTTAAAACAAAAAAATTATTTATATATACACATATGCATTCATTTTGTATCTTATATTACTTTGTTTACGATGATAAAGAATATGTGCAAGTCTCACGTGCATGGATTACATTGACATTGTCATCAGCCATATGCAAAACGGAACCTCTGATAAAATTCCATGTTTTTTCTCAGAAAATTTATGTGTACCCCAATAAAACAAGAAATTAAAGATGAAATTACCAAAGTAAAAGAAATCTTTTGAGGATTTTAAATACCATTCCTAGAAAACCCATATGCTAAAAGGCACTTTAACATAGAATTTAAAGGCAATAAAAATGATAATTCCTCATTTTTTGCCTTTATGAAGTAGCAATATGTGAGAGTAGAGTAGTCACACTTTCTCTTAGAAAATAAGGGTAGTGCTTTCAAAACCTTTTCATTACCAGTACCTAAAAAATACCTGCCATTGTAAGAGCTCTTTAAAGAACATGCTGACTAAAAGAATGGATGAATGAATGCAAGTGGAAAGTTCTGAAATTGCAAGGAAAGTATCAGTACTTTAAAACATGAATCTTAGGGCTGGAGCAGTGGCTCGGCGGTTAGGCGTTTGCCCAGCATGCGCAAGTACAAGGGTTCAAACCCCAGCACCCTTGTACACAACTGTGTCCGAGCAAGAAAGCCATGTGAAAAACTCAATGAAAGATAATTGATTCTTCTTTCTCTCTGTGTGTCCTTCTCTCTTTAAAATAAAAAAAATATGAACTTTAATATACTAAGATGTGAGTTAATGACCTCACCATAAACCAAACTAACAAATAATCTGTTTGGGAATCCCTCCCTATGTAGGTAGCAAGAAGTATACTGAGTAAGTATATGATGTGTTTCTTATACTAAAGAGAGATTACTCAAAAAAAAGTTATCTATTAAAGAAATTCCACTTTGCTACAATGACAGAAGAGGGTGCTCTTAAACTAGGAATATTGTAAACTATCTCAAATTTCAACATCTGCTTAAAAAAATTCAGCTTACGAACACATTCCTTCTCCTCCTCCCCAAAACAAAACAAAACAAAATAGAAAAAGATATAGAAATGAGAATATTTTATGTCCAGTTAGATTCCTATTAATTTTGAATTAAATATAATTTAAAAAAATATTTACGTATATTTAAAATATGTATATAACACCTTAATCAAATATAAAAATGGACATAAAACATAGTCAATTGAACCAAAGGAAAGACATTAATTACCTGATTCAATTGAATGGATTGAACTCAGGAAATAAAATTAATAAAATAAAATAAAAACGAAAGACTAAAATAAAATTTCCCAAGGGAACATAGATTTAAATATAAAGTTATCAAGACTTTTTTAAAAAGGCAGTAAAATAATCAAGAAAATGAAAACAAGATAAACTAAAAAGAATAAAAGAGGAAGTAGTTGAAATTGAAGATCAAAAATATGCATATAATTTGTGTCCCTACAGAGGAAAACAAAACAGTGGAATAGAAGTAACTTTAAAGTTATAATCCAAGACAATGATACATTATATATTCCTTCCTTCTAAATGCAGCTTTTTTCTTAGTAAAGAATCATGAAAGATATTTCCAGTAAGATTAGGAGCAAGGCAAGTATATGACCACTACCTTCTGTGATAATTCATATCATGCCCTACGTAGTCAGCAATACAGTTTGACCAAAAGGGAAAAAAAAAATCATGAGAATTTAAAAATAAGGCATCATACTAATATACTTGGAAATTTTAGAGAATCAAAAAAATCAATGCAAAAATTAATTCCAACAATAAAAATAATTAATTAAGGTTGGAGAATATTAATTAATAGTTTATATACAGAAGCAAACAATTTAGAGGAGAAAAATAAAGGAGAAATACCTATTCATAATAACAACAAAAAGATTTTTAAAATAGGAATAAATTTCATAAAATAAAAGTAAACCACTAGGAACGGTGTCTCAAGCCTGTAATCCCAGTTACTCAGGAGTCTGAGGCAAGAGAATCATCAAGATCAAAGCTGCTTCAGCAACCTAGCAGGGCCCTAAGCAATTTAGCAACACCCTGTCTCAAAACAAAAGAAGTAATGGGGACATGGCTTAGCAGTTGAACACCCCTAGGTTCAATCCCTGGTACCAAATAAATAAACAAATAAAATAAAAGCAAATCAATGTTTTAAAAATAATCCTGAAGGACTTAAACAGGAGGGACGACATTTTTCCCTCTGGGTAACTGACTTAACATTCTATAGCTATTAGTTCTCCCATGTTAATCCATAATTCTAACACAACCTCAACAAGAAAAGTCACAACTGTGAGGGTAAACAACTTAACATTAAATTATGGAAAAATAAACGTGGAACAATAGCTAGTAGGTCACTGGAAAGAAGCCAATGTATGAGGGTCTGAGTAAGTATACTATTATCAATAAAATAAAGCCTTTGTTCTTAAAATAATGTCATACATGTGCTTGAGTAGACAGTTATTTCAGACTGGCAGGAAAGTCTACAAAGGCATCCAAAACGCCTTGAGAATTTAGTAAATGATAAAGATGATATTTCAAATCATTGGATGAAGATAAGCCTTTTTAAAGGGAGTGTTGAGACATCTACTTAGGTATTTAGGCAAAAGATGAAATTAGACCCATACTTTAAAATTAGAAACACACACACACATGCAGTTAAAGGTAGATAAGAGTTCTAAGTGGACATCATAAAGTTGTTAATTTTCCCTATGCTAATCCATAGCCGATAAAATATATATATACACACATATGTATATATGCATTAAAGGAAATAGTGAATTTCTCTATAATCTGAATGTAGGAAAAACTTCTTTTGTCAATGACCTGAATCCAAATGCAATCAATGATAGGTACTAATAAAGTTAACTATGTAAAAATAAATGTAAAAAACCTTTTTCATGGAAAAAATATATATGCATGTATGTATATTACATATATAGTTTGCATATATATGCCATATCAAAACACAAGTGGTGGTCTGGCTAAGTGGCAGAGTGCTTGCCTGGCATGTGCAAGGACCCAGGTTTAATCCCCAACACCACATAGGCAACTAAGTGGAGAAAAATAACAAAAATTCTCTTTCTCCTCCCTGTAAAAAAAAAAAGAAAAAGAAAAAGAAATAAGGTACATCTAAAAAAAAGACCAATGGTAACTTAAGATAAAACCTTTGCATCATATGTATCAGAAAAAGCTTAACTATCCCTAACAAAGAATTATTTAAAAATGCAGGGAAAGCCCGACATCATGCAAAATAATGATAATAACAACAACATTTAAAAAAAATATGAAATGATGTTTATATTAGGGTTCTCCTGAAAAACAGAACCAGTGGGGTATATATTGTGGAACTTCCTATTTATGTGAACCAATAGTAGATTTCGTATGGGAATTGGCTCACATAAATAGAAAGTTCCACAATATGAATTCTACAAGCTGAAGAACAAGAAAAATGAAGGCATAATTCAGTCAGAATTTGAAAGTTAGATTTGAATTTGAACGTAACTCCCAGTTCAGGATATAAAAAAACCTGACAATCAGGGGCTGCTCATGTGCATCCCAAGAGTTTGAAGGTCAGGGTTCCAAAAGCTCTACTGTCCAAGGGCAGGGGAAGGTGGTCCTTCCATCATGGGAGGAGAGAGTACCTTCCCCTTCCTGCACCTTTTCAATCTATTCAGGCCCTCAATGGATTGGATGATGTCTGCACACACTGTTAAGGATGGGTCTTTTTTTACGCATTGTGCTGATTCAAATGCTAATCTTTTCTGGAAACACTTTCATAGACACAACTAGAAAATATATTTTACCAGCTCTCTGGGCTTGCCTTAGCTCTATTAAATTATCACATAAACTAACCATCACAGTACTTAAACACATGAAAAAAAGATTCAACTGCATTCATAAGAGAAAGGCAACTAAATGTACACGAGGATACCATTTCCTAGCCCTTCCTTGGACAACATGCAAGTGGAAATGCCAACTGTCAAGATTCTTATGGAAATAAATTTGGCAATCTCTAACAAAAGCACATATCCATTTGCTATTTGACCTAACAATTCCATTTCTAGAATTTTTTCTGCTGGTACAACTCTCAAATAAAAGAATGCATATTCACAAGACTACTTTCTGTAGCATTTTTATAATTTAAAAATATTGGTAACAAAGTAAATGCCCACATATAGAACACTGGAAAACTATGATGTATCCATTTAATGGACAACAATGGGGATAAGGAACAGGTAAGGATTGTCTCTTGGATCAGGTGTGGAAAAAGCGTTGCCTGGGGCAAGCCAAAGGAAAATGAAGACATAGTTTACCATCCACATAAAAAAATTAAAAATCTCAAGTAAAGACACCTCGGAGATGGCTTGAATACATGGATAAGGAAAATACATGGACAAAGCACTTTCTAGTACTATCAGTATTCAATATTGTACTGATAATAATCAATTAAATATACTGGTCAATTAAATATAATTTGTATACTATATTTATGTTTGTTAAAATAAATGAATTTTTAAATTTACTTGAAAAAATAAATATAAACCTTAAATCTGAAATTAAGGACTAGTATTTGTTGTAGGTGATAGTAAAGCTTACTATTGTGAAACTGGAACAGAATAGACAAACAGACTATTGGAATGAAATAAAGACTCTTCAAATAGGATAATGTAGTTCAATGACATTATTATAAAATAGCTGACATTTCAAGTTAATAAGAATAGATGAGTTAGATTACATAATAATTGGTATTACAACAATTGGTTAGCCTGTTATGAAATATTATTAACATTATGTACGAAGTTAATTACTTAATTATTAAATATATAAGCATAAAAATATAAACATTTCTAGAGAAAATATGAGAATATTTTAAAATCTTTAAATATGAATGTCATTTCTAACCAGTCATAAAAGAAAAGATGAACAAATGTGAAAATTGGACAACATGGATGGTTCTTAGATAAAACTAAAACTGTATTATGGCTTAAAACAATAGGGCAAAACTTAAAAAAAATAATAGTCTGGGAGAAAAATATATAGAAAACCCTACGGAAAAGAATTAGCTATAATATGTTTCATTTTTCCGCAAAGCAATAAAAATTATGCAATGGATAACTTGACAAAGATTATTCACAGACAAAGGAATATAAGTGACTAACACACATCTGAAAATAATTCAGTCTCAATAATTAAGCATGAGGAAAAGCATTAGATTCCTGGTTTTACCTGTCAAAGATGACAAAAAAAAAAAATCCACAACATTTAGTGAGAGTCACTGCTCCTGAGAATGTACAAACACTGGTCCTTTTATGTATAGATTGTGGAAATATAACTTTTTTTTTTCCTTAAGGAAATTAAATACACACCATGGAGGAAAAGACAATACTTAAGAAAGACAAAGTGGCACTATCTGTATAAAATATTAATGTACAACACATATTCTTTAACTCAGCAAACTCAATGCCGGGAATCTAGCCTCCAACACGTCAGTAAGAAGTATGAGCACCTGGTTTGGGGCTATAAGGCAATAGCGCGTTAAGAACAAACTTAAGCGTTCAGTATGGCATAGTGGAATACCGTGCTACATTTTATATCAGACGCTAGAAATGCTGATGTAGAAGAGATTCTATATTATTGGGTGAAAATTCCAACTCCAAAATAATGTGTTTACTAACATCCTATTTGAAGGCAGGGAAAGTAGTTTAGCTGCATTATGTGAAAACAAAAAGAAGCCTGGCAGGATGTAAAGCAAACTGCTAGGAACATTTGGTGAGCTCCGGAGAAGACGGCCTTCGGGAGAAAGAAGGATTTTTATATTTTAGTTTCTACATTTTTGTTTTAACAAGCACCTCTCTCATTGCTTAGAAAAGAATTTTTAAAAATGGTTATGATACGTAAGAAGCAGAGCCAACTGACCACTTTTAACGAAATGTCCTCCAGATGAATGTGCCTGTCCCTCAGGTTCCTTTCCCTGATGTCCCAGAGCGACACACACTTACTTTCTGCCTCAGGCAGAGCCAAGCAAGCAAGACACACCAGGAATTGTAATTGAAGGTAAGGGAGTCCAGGCTGTCACCGAGGTCACCACCCCCCTGCTCCCAAAGCTGGATCTCCTTTCATCAACAGAAAATGAGAAGTGTATTGATGCCTCGTGTGCCTTCTCTCCCCCTCACCCAGAAAGAAAACCTCGTGACACGTGTGCATCCTTAGCTCCCAATATCTTTTTAGGTTTCCCATGCCAGCTGTCAGCTTTAGTCTCTGAAAACCGCATTTCCTTGGCAATCCGAGATACGTACCTCCTGCATGACCTGTTGGCTCATCCAGGGAGGCCATCATCCAAGGAAGGACTTGGCCCAGATTTTGTTCACTGGTCATTGATGACTGGGATTTGTGATCCAGAGATTTTTCCAAGGTCTCTGGTATGACTTGACTGTTAAGTGGATTATTTCTGCCCTCCAAGAAAAAAAGTGGTGGGTTATTTCTAGGGCAGTATCTGATGCCAGAGGACTTGCTTTAAATGCGAGAACAGAAAGATAGCTGTCTATAGCATAAGAATCAAGAGTTTCAAAAAGCTCACTCCTTTACCCATCCTAAAATAGCTGCACAGGGAAATGCTTCCTCTCCATCAATCCTGCTTTGGCTTGGTCAGTTTACCTAGCATGTTCACAAGCAGGCTCTAGCGAGGGAGTAGGGGATTGAAAATGACAGCTTTTCTTTCTTTGCGGTGTGATGTGTGTATGTGTCCAATGCCCCACATTCAATGGAAGCCGGAGACACAGCCCAGTGGAGGCGCTCAGAGACCTGAACTTCTAAGAATGCTGACAGTCAGTCAGTCTTTCGACTGAATTTTACAATTTCCCAAACCAGACTCCCTAGTGGCAGTGAACGGCAGGCCATTGGCTCTGCCTGATCTTACACAGCTTTTCTTCCTGCTCAGCCAGCATGAGTTTAACTACGTCCGAGGAGATCTTTTGTGCCGTTGCTAGGTGGCTGATCTCTGCCTTACATAAGCAAAATCTAGCAAAGGAGGTAGCACTTTTTGAACTTATCCCTCTTACTGATGAAATGTTGACAAACCTAAGTAGCTCAAGGCATTTTAACTTTGAAAGTCCTGTGGGACTTTTCTTATCCCCTGGAAGCACCAGTTTATGTTTGCTGTGGCCCTGATCTGCTGTCCCTCTACCACTCTAAGATGTAGGGAATCCCTTTGTATTCTTCGTGAAATGATTCTTTTCCTCATTTTTACCAGGAGAACAAAGATGATAATAAAAATGGTTTCTTTCAAGTTAAAGATTAAATTATGGCTATTCATCATCAGGGGTTAAGTTTATATAGAAATAGATATAGACTATGATTGTGTGAGTTTATATAAACATACACTTGCTATTAAATTTAAAATGCATCTCTTGAATTTATTGTTGGGAATCTAGAGTCATATGTAATATCGCTTCTTGGCACGTCTTTTCATTTTTTTTTTTTTTAAGGAGAGAAAGCAATAGTGAGAGAGAGAAAGAATCAATTTTATTTAGTTTTTCATGTGGCTTTCGTTGCTTCAATACTTTGTTGTGTACATGGTGCTGGGCTTTGAACCTAGGCCCGCAAGAATGCCAGGCAAGTGCCATAACTACTGAGCCACTGCTCTAGCCCCACATTTTATCATTTTAATAACACCACCATCTATCAATTCTGAGGACTCTTGTGGCCGTCTTTCTCTATATATATGGAGAGTTCTAATTTTAGAATGAGAGCATTTTCTAATAACTACATTTTTCATTTGTGGATAACATTGGAAAACACAGTTTTCTTGTTAGAGTGTCAGAATGAGAATTCGTTTCATTTGAATAAAGATTCCAATAATAGGAGGTAAGGCTTTACATACATTATTCTTTTCCATTGGTTGGAATTAAAAATGTTTTAAGAATTTTTCTCTGTAGTAATATAAGTTACAATATACTATATTTTGCTATTTATGCATTTCATAGTGCTGAAAAAAATATAAGTCATACATATAGAAAGGTATATGTTGATAATGGGTATAAATATATTATTTTTTAGTGTATAAGTTCACTAGAGTTACTCAGACTAGTGAACAAACATATATTCATATTGACAAGCACTAGTCATTATTTCTTTGTTTTTAGGACAAAAATATCACAATATATAAAAATCATTCATTGATGGGGCTGGAAACTCAGTGGTTTCGGCGCTTGCCTGGCAAGCACAAGGACCAGAGTTCAACCCCCAGCACCATGTATACAACTGAGTGTTGGAGCAACGAAGGCCATGTGAAAAACTAAATAAAGTTGTTTCTCTCTTTCTTTGTCTCTCTCACTGTCCTCTCTCTTTAAAAAAAACAAAACAAAATAAAACAAAAAAAAATCATTCACTGATCATTAGATGTATGAATGACTAGTTTTTATCTGCCTTGGTGACACTTAATAGTGGTATAGCAGTAGCAGTCAGAGGCCCAGCAGAAAAAGAAATCACCCAGGTGATACAAACAGCAAAACTTTTATGAAGTGTCTCCTAATTTTAACGAAGGTATGGATAAAGCTAAAAGGACAACAGGTCTGCTGGGGCTCTAAGAGATTGGCAGCAATAGGAACCTAAACCAAATGGACAAGAGTTAGATCTTGGGAAACCAGTTCCCAGTGAAAGCTGGATTGCATAAAGGAGGCTCATAGTAAGGACTGTACTTGGGGGACCATGCAGCTGCTGCCATAGTAAAGAAGGTAGAGGAAGCAGGCAAAATGTATCCTAAATCTCTGTCCTTCCACCCTCCTAACTCCAGCTGTGTCTCAACAGAAAGCCAGAGGACAAAGCAGCAAGCTCAAGGGAACTGCTCATACAGGCCTTCCTCCCTAAGCACAGAGTAGGGCAGCAGAAGGAGCTCTGGGCCAGCAAATCTTAATGTGCATCAATTAGACCATCCACTTTCTAGTAATGGAGATCTGGCTGCAGTGGCTTCAAAACTGAAGGAATGATTATTTGCCTTACAAATGAAAATTCTAGTGGAAAATGATTACTCAGATTGTTTCATTTGTTCAGAGGATGTCATAAACAAATGCGTGAGTCTCCTAGCCTTACATCCTGGGCCCCAAACGCCAACATACCCTACCCCTTTTCAGGCAGTCCCAAATCAAATAAGACAGAAAAAATATATAAAGCTTAATTAAAGACCCCACCCATCAATTTCTATAATAATCCTACTTTCCTAAGAAATAGACTGAGATGAGAAGTAAAGTGGGTGTTTAGATTAAGTTGTAAAGACCACTACTTAACAGATTATCAAGATTTTTGAGACTCTGGTTTTTACACAACTTGGGAGAGAAGAATTTTGAAGGAGAGCATGGAATCTTTAAGAAAATTTTTTGGCCATGCTCCAAGACTTACCCCATTCCCCAAGGAAAATGCCATAAAATTGACTTTAAAAATACCTCTTGTAGAAAACTGACTTGCTTCCTCTGGTTGTAAAACCACATAGGATTAGTGTCTGCCAGGCACATGAGATACCTAAAGACATTGCTCTGTTCATTGTTGTATGTGGCAGGTCAGGATAAAAGAGAGTCGCTGGAAGATTGGAAAATAACTGTGCGCCTCTCCTTAAAAGTGGGTCAAGAAGGGGTTGAGCAGGGGTTCAGTGGTTATAGTGCTTGCATGGCATACACGAGTAAGTGAATTCAGATCCCAGCACCACATACGCAGTGAAGTCTTGGAACACTGAAGGCCACGTGAAAAACTAAATAAAATTGATTCTCTCTCTCTCTCTCTCTCTCTCTCTCTCTCTCCCCCCCTCACTCTTTATTTTTAAAAAATGTGCGTCAAAAATATACAAATTCTGGAGACAAATTGTTCTAACAATGTCAGCAATATCAATATCACCTGGTGATTTTAAAAACCTTTTCCAAAGATGGCTTTCTCAGTAAAAGGACCCTCGATTTAGAGAAACTCTAACACAGCCCCTAAAAAAAAAAAAAAAAAAAAAACAAGAGACACAGGCTGTTCTTTAAAGCACCTGTGGGGCCCAGAGAACTAGGACATGTAAGTCAAGGCAGAATGTTCCTTCTCTCCTTCCTGCTTCCTTTCCCAGTCTCCAACACCAGCTTGACCAGGAGCAGTTAGGACAGAAGAAGCTGAAAGACAAGAAATGCCAACTCCCCTCTTCTTGGAAGGCGATCAGTCTTACTAAAATTGACTCCTGCTAAGGGAGGTCAAAGAATGCAGTTAAATTTAGGTTTTTATTGTTACACAAGATTGAGCATAAAAACCACCAAAGTGAGACTGATTTTAATGACCCAGAGTACCCATCAAATTTCTGATTTACTTCAGTGACAGGAAAATCATGAGGCTGCTAGTTTTTAATTAGATGTAGCAAGTTTAAAGACATATAAGACAAAAATGGATTTCCATTTTTATTATATTCCATAAGCCGTGCTTGTGCAAAAGAGATTTAGTAGTGTTTTGACTATGCATTGCATAGGGTTCTGTTGGTAAGAAAGAGAATAGGCTAAGCTTTATCTTCCCTAACACTCACCTGCAAAGTGAGCAGTGAACTAGACCAGGGATCCTCAACCATAAAAGATAATTTGCTGCCATAAAGGAAGAAAGCTTTAAAATCTTCCTACGAAGAGCTCTATGTAGTACTTATTTGGCTCCAGGACTACTGAATGGGCAAAAATTAGCTCCATATTTGACTCCTGTAAAAGAACCAACTGTGCTTCCAATTGGGTGGAGGACCAGAGGTCCAGCACAGGTAAGCTGGAGTGCAAATGTTCTGCAGCCAGGAAGTCAGGATGAAGAAAAGGTGTGATTATCGTCTCTATCTGCAGGTTTTCTAAAGGTGAAGACCTATCTTAGCAGGACCAGAGACTGCCTTGCAATTAGGACTTAGAGAAGTCCTAATTGCAACCACTTTGAGAAGCCAGGCATGGTGGTGCATGCCTGTAATCCCAGCGGTTCTGGAGGCTGAGGCAGGAGGATCACAAGTTCAAAGCCAGACTCAGCAATTTGATGAGTCCCTGAGCAACTTAGACCCTGTATCAAAATAAAAATATAAAAAAGGGCTGCGGCTGGGACTCAGTAGTTAAGTGCCTCTGAATTTAGTCTCTGGTAACAAAACAAAACAGATCACAAAAAACTCTATGGCAGCAAGAACTATAGACTCATGATCCCTGGGATGGCACAGGGGCATTGAAACAATAAAAGATTTGATTGGAAAGAGGAGGAACCTAAAGAACATAAGGAAAATAATCCTGTGAGCTCGTCGCAGAAAGTCATCATGAGAGAGAGAATTCAATTCAAGATAAGTTCATCACCTCCAAAGCAATTGCAAATTTAATGATAAAAGAGAGAATAAATGAAATAATGAGTTGGAAAATACATTCCTGACAAAAAGAATAACCAAACTGAAAAGAAGTTTAAATAAATATGTTTAAGTCCCTCAAATACTAAAAAGGAACCAAGAGAGTCCACGAAAAGCAAATGACAATAAAAATAAGCAGTAAAATGTCAGCTGATCCAGAAAATTTGTACATGAAACCTACTCATGAAATTTTAAAATAAAATCTAATTATATGTTAAATACACTTGAAGAGAGAAGAAATTGGAAAACATCATTAAAATCTTCACTCAGCTTACAAAACAAAGATAAAAAGAGTAAAAAATGTAAAAGAATAGTTAGGAAATACAGGACATATGAAGGATAGATTGAAGAGTCAAACACTAGGATTCCTAGAAATCTAGACTAGAATATCTGAAAACCAATATTGAAATAATAAAATATTTGAGAATGTTTTTGAATAATACCAGGATCTCAAAATTAATATACCTGTGTGTATGGGAATGCAAACCACACAGTAAAACAGAAATATAAATCCACACCTGCACATATCACAGTAAAATTACAGGAAAATAAGGGAAAGAAAATAATTTAGAAGCATTCTCAGAAAAATGTATCTATGAAGTTTTAACAAGTAAACTAACTATGGGATTCTCTCTCTCTCTCTCTCTCTCTCTCTTTCTCTCTTTTTAAGGGAGAGAGGGACAGTGAAAGAGAATGAATTTTTTATTTAGCTGCTTCTTTTTTCACGTGGCTTTCATTGCTCCAACACCATTGTGTACCTGGTGCTAGGGTTTGAACTCCCATCCCTGTTCCTGCCAGGTAAGTGCTGTAACCACTGAGCCACCGCTCCAACCCCATTGGATTCTCTTATTAACAACAGTTGTTATCAGAGGGCATCAGAGAAAATATTATCTGAAACCAGAATTTCATGCCCAAACTGTTTGTAATAAAGCATGAGGATGGAATGAAGGTGTCAGCTGTACAGAGATTAGGAATACAATACCCATTGTCTTTCCAGTAAAGTAAAACCTCCTTGGTAAAGGCTTAAATAAACAGAAAGGATTTCCCCCAAAGGGAAAATGAGGATTTAAAAAAAATGGTGATTAAACAAGTCCATAAGCTCTTTCTATAAATGTATTAACTCAAAATATAATATAAAAATAAAATGAGTTTTAAAAAGTAAAAACTAAGACACTCTTAAAGGAATAGCATTGAAAGAGGAAAGGATGTTTTAGAGGGTTGTGAAATGTGCTAAATTCCTTTTTCACTTGAGAAGATAGACATTCATTCCAAAAAACTTCAGGATGGGTTTAGAAAACATTCATTATGATATTTTAAGATGTAAGGGCTGAAATTTTACTCAGTGATAGAGTTCTTCCTAGTATGGATAAAGCCCTGGGTACTATCATCAGCACTGCAAATACATAAATAAATAAACGTGAGAGTACCATTAAGGAGTAGAAATAAAGAATACAACTTTCCATTGTAACAGAAGAAAAAATATGAATATCTACCTACCACAGAAAAAATAAACAAAGAACACTATTAAATGTGTAATAAAATAATAGAATATATAAACATCACTAATCATAATACGTTTTAAGAGATAAAAAATATTAAATAGCATGAACTGTATTTTTTAATCCTGTTATATGATACTTAAGGATTCATGTACAAAAAGTTTGAAGAAAAATTAATGGGAAAAGATAGGAAAAAAACAAACAAAACAAAGCCAATATAATAGTAAACAGTAGAAAATTAGACAAAAATTCCTTTAAAATACAGATGAAAAATATTGAAAAATATAACAGGGATAATTGTGGTTCAAAAATTTTTCTCATAATTATACAGCCTCTAAATAAATGAATATAGCAAAAAGTGGTCAAATCACACGGAAAATATATTCCCATGATTTAAAAATGCATATATATATATATATTTTAATGCATATATATATATATAAATAAATTGGGGAAAATGCATGTTTTTAAAGCCATAGGGTTACTATTTACTTTGTTATAAAATTTTAAAACCTCATAAAATTGGTAATTATCTGTAAATTTTAATATCATGAAAAAATAAAAGTAAACTAATCACCTTAAGTACATTAAATTGATTTAAAAAATTCTATCCAATGATCACTGAAACCAAATAAGCTCTTTTCTTCATTTTTTTAAAGAGAGAGAGGGTCAGAGAGAGAGAGAAGTTTTATTTAGTTTCTTGTTTGGCTTTCATTGCTCCAACACTCTGTTGTCTATGTGGTGCTGGGGTTGGAATCCACATCCCTGTGCATGTGAGGCAAGCACCAAAACTCCTCCAGCCTTTTTTTCATTTTTTAAATATGAAATATAGCATCCATTTATAAAATTGTAAAAAAATAAATATATGTATATATATATATATATATGGGTGACTGACAGTTACAATGCAAACTTCCAAATCTGATGGCTTTAAGAATTAGTTTTACCAAATTTTCATGGAACAGCGATCCTTATTTTATAGCAGCTACATCAGAAATAGAAAGGGACTGGACAAAAACCTTATTCATTTTGTGATATAGGATAGAGTATGATGTCAGCCATGGGTAAAGACAGACAAAAGTGTTCCCCATGCATCTGGCTTAGAGTGAGTACTTAACAAATATTAGTTGAATGGTATAAAAACAAAAAAGACAGAGCAGAAGCATAGTCTAATGAGCATACTTGTAAAAAAAAATCAAAGGAAAATATTGGCAAACCAAATGAATCAGTGGTTACCAGATACAGACACTTAGTTATGGAGAGATTCTGCTGATGGCAACAGTGGATGTCGTGTCCACCTGGACCAGAAGGAAAGTCTAAGTGGAGTCATCGAAGTAACCATATCAGTCCCCTTACCAAAATTCCAGTTTAGCAGAGTTAATATTCATTCCTTTCATAGAAACAAGAAATGAATTAGCACACACACCAGGCGTGTGATGGTGTAAACACCTGGACCACAGTCAGAGTCTTGATATTAAATACTGAAAGGAGATGCGATCCCCAGACAAGCCGGAGTGATTCTAGTAACGGAGCAGGGGACACTAGAATAACAGCACACCAGGACAGATCTAAGGATACAGGAGAGAAAACAAAAAGTATTAGTCCTAATGAGGCAACAAAAGGAATGACAGGCTTTTATAGGGTAACTAAACAAAAGCTGTGAATGAATCCACATGCCAAAGGCCACTGTTTTGTTTTCCTTACTGCTTTCTCTCCGTGGATTATGAAAACATTTCAAGTGTTTTGAACAAAACAAAAAACCAAAGAGAGTTAGGGTCAAAGTAGAGAGAATGTTTAGAGACTGGAAATCGTAGGAAAAACCTCAGGTCCACTATTAGTAATCTAAAAGTCAAGTCATAGAGCCTTAAGAGAAGAGCAGAAAATTAATTTAGAAGAGATTTTAGAACCTAATAATCAATTGAATATGAGTGAAAATGATAAATAAGAATTTTGAAAACTCCAGGTAGTATGTGCCTTTTTAATAAGGTGGAAAACTGCTGTAAGCAGGAACTTGAATGACTGGAAGAAGTGGGTTTGTAAGAAAGAGGCCACTATTCTATTAAACTGTCCTGCAAGCTACTGCAGGAATGTGAAGCAAGCAGTCCTTCTCCAAGACGAGGGTTTGTTTGCAGTTATTATGGCAAATTTTTTAGCCTTTGCTCTCAGATTCCGATGAGGTCACCACCCACAGAAGGCTGCCTGGGGAAGCTGTTTGGCAAGACTTAGTGAGGAAGCTCAGACCAAAACCATGAGGGACTGTCAGCAAACAGTTGAACTTCCCTTGTGTCATGTGGGTGACCAGAGAAGCAAAAAGGCTGTGTTGTTATGGTTGTTGTTTTATTTCTAACTAAAGTCTCTTGAATACTCCTTTTCAAATTGTGCTTTAACTTGGGGGCAGAAAAAAGAAGAGAAATTATCCAGGGCTGCACTTGCCATACAAATAAATAAAGAGAAAGTAGAAATTAGGAGATGGCAAAGAGAAATATCCCAAAAGTTCAAATAGGGAATAAGTATCAGCTCAAAACTGAGCACCAGTTTTCTCCTTCAAAAAAAAAAAAAATTGGTGGCTGGAGTGGTGGCTCAGTGCTTAAAGCACTTGCCTGGCATGTACAAGGACACGGGTTCAAACCCCAGCACTATGTACACAACAAGTTGTCGGAACAACAAAAGCCACGTGAAAAATAAAATTGATTATCTCTTTCTCTCTCTCTCTCACTAAAAAAAAAAAAAATTGTACAACCAAACGTAAATCAGAATTTAGTTTTGATAGTGTGCTTTTATTTCAGGAAAAACATCTATCACAACATGCAGGAAGGTTCAGCTGTACACAGAATAAATCTATAGGAAGAAGAAACTCATATATTTGTCTCTGGAACACAGCAGGATGGAGTCACATGTAAATGGTCTTGATAGGAAACTGGCTGGGATGAAGGAATTCGGATATAACAAATGCATCTCTTGGATCTCTTTGAGTATCCTATGATATAACTCTGGGTCTCCCACTCATAGAGATGCCATACACTCTAAGGCAAAAGTCCTTAGCTCACTCTGTATATTTTGAGAAATAAGTAAATAATAGTAGTAATAGTTCAAAATTGGAATGTGTCCTGCCCCCTATTGCTAAAGGAAACGGTTCCATTTCAATGGTCTCTGCCTTCAGTGCATGGGAACCATTAGCAAGTGTGAGAAATGACAGAGACAAATTATTTCATTGAAAGTGGCAACTAAATTAGAGAATGTAAATAAATGTATAGCGATGGGACATTAGTATTTTCTCTCATCCTACTTCCAGAATCTAAATGCAGTATCATTTTTAGAATACAAAGAATTGGAACAATTTTAACTCAACAGGACAGGATGTAGTTTGAGTCACCATTAACTTAACTGGGAGTGACTATTGCCCTCAAGAGTCAGTATGTGGTTTGTGTTTTTATGTCGTGTGTAGCAGCACATGTGAAATCTTTTAAGGAACTGGCATTGTGTTGGTGAAGGTTGTATTTACAGCTGAGCTGTGCAAATAAACTGAAATCAATTCATCTCTCCTCCCCACTGGAAAACACTACCTGGGTTTTGAACTTACTCCCCACTGACTATACTGCCCCGTACAGTAGTTCTTCCTTTGTATTCTACTGTTTGGCTGCTGTTCCCTGTATTCCAATTCCAGTTCCCAAAGGATTGTTCAATCCTGAAGAAGAAAAAGAATTAAGAGAAGAAAGGATGTTTTAATTTTTAAAATACATAATACTTGTCTACAGAATCTTTCACAAAATGTTAATCGAATTTGAGCATTTGGGGCATTCCTTTCTACCTTAACTCTACTATGTACCAGATATTTTACAGTCTCCTAGCACCAGACTATATTGGAAAATGTGGTCTCCGCTAGCATCTAATTCAAGTTTATATCTCTCTGGGTCACTGTTACCCTGCGGTTAAAATGTTCCTTTCATTTCATTTCTTGAACTTATCTAAGTTTCCTCCTTTCCCCTTTCTACAGAATCTAGAAATAACCTTATTCATGGCATTACACAGCAAAAATAAATAAGAGGTAGAAATTACCTAACAAATTTTGAGTTTCAAAGGAAAAGAAAAAATAAAGGAAATTGTCAGAACGGAGTTCTGCCTTTGAAAAAAAAAAAGGAGTACTTACATGGTTTTCATACCCAATCTGATCATCTAAGAATTGCTTTCTACATTTGGCATTATCATCTTAATGCTATTTGTATTTATTTACTTTAGACATTTATTTTTACTACATGCTCTCACACAAGAAAAAAAATAAGTTTAAATTTTAAAAGGACTATTAAGTAACTTTATCAGATTTAAGCATCCCAAAGGTATATTTAGAATAGCATAGTCTCTGTATGGTAGGTTATGACAGTCTATATAGATGATGAATCTGATAAATAGTGATACAATACATAGTTATATTTTAGAATTAGAATTCAAAATCACATCCCCCAAACTCTCATCTCAGATAAAATGGTTAAAATGAATAATAACACTAAAGATATTTTAAACGATACATTCCGAGTACAAAGCAACAATTACATATACATCATTCCTGATGAGGTCATCAGAGACCTCATCAACAACCTTCTGACATAAAAAGGAAAGAAGGTAGTTGGTAGGACTTTATGAAAAAGTATAGTTCTTACAAGCAAAAGACATCCAGTCTGAGACAGATTAATAATTTTGTTTTACTTAAATGTATTTTCTCCCATACAGTATGGGACTCTGTTTAGAACTCCTTGTGGTACCCTAAATCTTCATTTCATATTATATAATACAACATATGAATTATTGAAAAAATGGGGCCATCAAGGATGACAGAAATCATTTGTTACATGCTTGGAATCAAGAACCTTTATTAAGAATGAATTAGCTTTGTAGTGATGTTTCCCGATTTACCATCTGTTGTGAGTTAGTCTCTCTTTCATGCAAGTTCATTAGTTGATTTTTAATGGCTGGTACAAGCAGCCTAAATTTAATCATAAGTGCCTTTTACATACTATTTTGTAATCACTAGACAAGACTTCCCATATTTTAATTGTAAATTAATCACTCACATACGCTAAATGAGCCAAGTTGTGTTACCACCCATAGAACTAAACACTGTCATTCCATTATTGGTAAAAACAAGCATATTTATAATACTACAATCTAGAGATTGCCTTTGAGTGAAACAAAAATAATAAATTAGCATTAATTTTTTTCTCAAAAATAAAATTAATCTTGACCATTAGGTAAATATTTTCAAAAAATATCTTCAAATGATGAATTTCAAACTTAATTCCAAGCTAAATTCATCAAAACTTCACAACATACTTTATTTTCAGCACAACAATTTTGTTCATTTATCTGTCTCCTGTATTAGCTCCACGTACTGTGGAAATAGGATGAGAGTCTATTCCAGAAAATCTATTGATCTGTCTAGAGGTTAATCTTATCATTCTTCTGTGAAGGTGTTTTGGCCTCTCTGACTCCAAAGTTAGCAAATGGCTAAATTTTTTACTTAGATTTTGTGCCTCTTCTCTTGAAACACAGAGATACAGAAAGTACTTAGGAAGAGCTAACCCAAACAAGCAATAATATCAAGTTTCTTTTTTTAATTTATTTTAAATTCATTCTAACTGCATAGTTGGCCCTCTTACATTGTTATTTCCCAATCCTCAACAAAAGTGAAAGATAAAAAATGAACAGTATAAAAAATATTCTAGAAATCTATTGAGTAGAATGGCAGAGAGAAGAATATGAAAGTAAGTACATTTAACTATGTAAATACATGTACAGTCCATCTGGACAAATCTAACTCAAGGGGAAGGCATGAATCTTTAAATAATTTAGAAAGATCTAACAACCACTACTGAAAACACCCCCACCCCAGCCATACATACACGTTCTGCATAGAAATCCTCAAGTTCAACTTAGGTAATGTTTCTATAAGGAGATGAAGTTTCTAAAATTTGAAGTTCTAGGTTTGCTGCTTCCTGTTTGAGAGCCTACAGAAAAAAAAAAAAAACGTTAAAGGTCACTGGCATTGGGACTGGAGCAGTGGCTCAGCAGTACAATGCTAGCCTGGCATGCATGAGGACCCAGCGCCACTTATACACTAAGTGTTAGAAGAACTAAAACCAGGTGAAAACAAAACCAAAAAAAGGTCATTAGCATCCATGTATTGCTAGTAGAGGGTTAGAGGTGTGAGGTTAGAGGGAAGACGCAGGAGAAAATGTTCCCGACAGGTTTCTGGGAGGGTTTACAGATATGTTTGTAAAGGGTGTTACTACCCTCTCCAGAAAGCTCCCTCTACTTCAGGTTTCCATTCCACTTGCTTTATATTAAGACTTAATAGTTCTATAAATGTGTTTTGAACATAGCTCACCCCCTGGTGGACAGTGATCAGTTCCACTTGTGTTTGCATATCCTCTATTTTCATTGTTGAGGAAAGATTATTGCACACGAAATGGTATGGTGATTGCTAGTAATCTGTGTGAAAAAATATTATTTAGAACTACATGAATAAGACTTTGTATATTATGTATTCAGTTAACCAGTTCATTGACCATTTGAGCTGTTGGATTTCAGCACGTATTTTAGTAGGGGCTCATATTAATTCTGATATTGGAGGAGAAAAATCAGCATCATTCAGGTTTCTAAACTTGGCCACTCTCCCCTGCCCCATTAGATTCCACCAGTACAGTCCAAATTAAGTGTTAGACACTAAAATGTTTTAAAATAGAGGTCAACACCAACAAGGCCGAGTATGTGGCCCACTCCTTTGAAGCATGTTGTATCTGTTCTCCACCCTTCTTTTCCCACACTGTGTGCCTGGAGCTTTGACCTTTCTGGACTGTATCAACTGGCTCCCTTACCCTCTTCAGGCAGTGGGATTCACTGGGCCTTCCCTCCTGGGCCCCTGCAGGCTGACTCAGCCTCCAAAGACCTACATTCTCTTGAGCCCTCCTCTGCTGCTGCTGTTTGTGGAAGAGCACTGTCCTCTTGCTTCCTCGCCTCCCTGTGGTTACTGGTCCTGGAGAACTGCCCTGTCCTTCTTGCTTGGCCCAGCCTTGCCTGCGACTCTGTGAACATTCCCTGCCTGTCGTGGGCTCTCAGTAACCCAACCTGACTGTCCTGTTTTCTGCTTATTTACTGAACTCTTCGCCCTAAGCTTTTGATTTCAAGGAGAAAGGAGTCAAAGGTAACACACTATAGGCTCTCCATTCCTCTGAGTACAGGAACCAGGAGTCTTGTGGGATACTATATTCTTGAACTCCTTCTAGATACTGGATCTGGTGAAGAAATTTCATTGTGGTTCATTTAAAAGAGAGGTGGAAATTTGCACCAAAGCTAAGGAGATGCAAACACAGACTGTCTGAACTGTCTGCTTTTTAAAAAGGAATTTATACTCCCAAAGGCTTTGCTTGTGAACATCAGAGCTTACTTAACAAGAGGGAAGAGTTCATCCAACTGGATGAAATGCAGCAGTAGGGGCAGGTAATGTTATATAAGCATGTGCTGATATGACTGTCTGCTTACCTGTAAAGAGCAGCTGATTCTATGCAAAGCAATGAAGTGCTTAAAGAGGGCCATCCTAAGACAAGCACTTAACGAGGAGATTTCATCTCCTGATAGGGTCCCAATGACAGGACCAGAACAATCAGATAGCATGTCATCTCTTAACATAAATGTTGGAATAACATGGGTCAGGTACCATTGTCTTATTTATTTGTAAGGAAGAAATCAATGAGGATTCTGTTTTCAGATGAGGAAATGGAGAATAAGGCAAATTCTATAACTTTCCTACTGTCATAAGCTAATAAACAGCAAATTGAAATGCAGACCCAATCTAACTATAAATAATATGCTGCTTTTGTGTGTGTGTGTGGGGGGGAAACACTAGAGATTTAATTTAATTTATCAGTGATCTACATTCCTAGCCTTTTTTATTTTTTATTTTGAGATAACGTCTCACTAAGTTGCTTAGGGCCTAAGTTGGTTGAGGCTGGGATCAAACTTGTAATCTTCCTGCCTCAGCCTTTCAAGTCACTCGAACTACCAGCATGCGCCAAAAATAACATGTTCTTAAGGCTGAGCTCTCATAATTAGCCTCTTGATTCATCTAAAAATGTGACAGTTCATAAAGTTATTTATTGTCCATGTGAGATGTTTAACAGATACTATAAAAATTAGTTATGCTTTAATACTAATATGTAAGCAGTTTTCTGTTACTGATTACTACTTTGAGTAAACCATGTATTAATCCTAATGAAAGAAATCATCAGAGTTTTCATTATTTTATCATGTTTAATAGTGTCATAATGCCTTAGACAATGATCGCTGATTTTAGTATACAAGAAATGGGTAGGCATCAAATTATTTCTTTAACTCCTAAATAGTATGTTAAATAATAATTGTATGTTAAATAATAAATTACCTTTTCCTACAAAAATACGTTCTGGTTTTCTTCATTTTCATTGTCTTCCTAGGAAAAACAAAGTTTTGTTAAGTTTAAATATGGATACAATCTTCCCCTTGTTTTCTTTTCTTCTAAAATCATGACACAATTTTTTCTTTTGTTTATTTTCTTTGAGACTCATTATGTTTAGCATTCATTTCTCAGCAGTTCATTAAGGAGGGTGCTGGCTTGTGGCTGCTGGCTGAGATTATTAATGGGAAAAGTCATTCCATTGTAACATCTACTGCATTGTTTCCAACTTTTGGTTAACCAATGGCCCAGAATATCTGTAGAATATAAAACATTTTAAGTTTAAAGTAGGATGTAAAGATTTCTTCTATTAGACTCTGTTAGTTTCTCAGTTACAATGACTGAAAACTATTTATCTTTATTTCTGAAACTCAGAACAGACTATAAAAATTGGCATTCTAGGGGCTGGGGTAGTGGCTCAGTGATAGGGTGCTTGCCTATCATGTATAATGTCGTGGGTTTGATCCCTACCACTGCACAAGAATAAATACATAAATAAAAGAAAATACTAATAATAGCAACTTTTTAATGAAGTTTTTCTGTGTGGTGATAACATATGTAGCCTTTCACTCTTCTTGACTGTGAAGTAAAAGCGGCTTTGTTATTGTAGACAAATATGTGCTGGATGTGTTATTCTCTTTCTGTTATTTTTTATTAAGAAAGTTATTGTACAATCAAAAATGTATCCAATGAAACAAAATGATATGTACATATTCTTAAAATTAGACATAACCTTAGAGCCCACCGTATTCTCCCCTCATTCCCAATACATCTCTACGAATGCCCTAGGTTATATGGATGTGTTATTCTTAACAGAAAAGTTATAGTTGAGCTCTGCAGAGTACTGAATGACCAAAGGACCTGTGCTTAGGTACAGGAAGAAATGCATAGATAATTTTTAAATCTTGATGAGATTTGGAAGATATACCCAGTACCTTCATATGACCTAGAAGTGTTCCTCAAAAAAAAATTTTTTTTAACCCAAAGGGCACTTGTAGGAAAAGAAGCAAATGCATATCCCTGGAGAAGTCTCAAGAACAGCTTGAAGCAGCTCCCTGCAAGTGTGACATTTCTTGCTAGTCTTCTTTATCAGGGAGAAAAAGATAGCAAAATTTCTACTGTGTACCATATTACAGCTATATTTCTCTTACTATGACAGTGTTTTCCCAAACTTTTATTGGAAATGACATCCCCAAAATTATATATGCCATTTCCATCATGTTTCACATATTCCCCAGAACACCATTTTTATACCAACCTGTTGCAGTAAAACCATGTGCCCAGTCACATTGCTAATATGTGGCATTGGGCTTTCCATAAGAAAGTGACAAATATGGCTAGGTTGTACCTGAGTAAGGAAGCATGTATGGTGACCATTAATGTCTTTTCTGAACTGAAAGGAGGCACAGTTTAGCCAGAATAAGCTAGGTGAGGCTTCCCAAGTAAACCAGAACATACAATAATCAAATATATATATATAAATTCTGAGTAAATTGTGCAACTAGTAAAGCAAGAAGGGTTTATCTTGGGTTATAGACATCTGTATCTGGCAAGAGTTAAACTAAATGGAATATTTTAATTAACAATATAAAATAAAATACTAGCATTTTTGTCCAATTACAGGAGTTATCCCTAATCCATGGAGAATTCATTCCAAGACCCCCAGTGGATACCTCAAATCATGGATAGTTCTGAATACTGTATTTGCTTTCTTTCCCCTATATATACACATACCTATGGTAAAATATAACTTACAAAATAGTCATGATAAGAGATTAACAATAATTAAAGTAGAACAATTGTAACATACTTTCAGAGAAGTTATATAAATGTGGCCTCTCTCTCACTCTATTGTAACTGTACTTTTTCTTGTGATGATATGAAATGATTTGGCACCTGTGTGATGAAATGAAGCAAGGTGAATTACCTAGGTATTGTGATACAGACTTAGTCTACTACTTAAGGTTTACTTGAACACAAGCATTTCAGTACCTCAACAACTAAACTGGTACCTGCGAAGACCACTGTGGGATTAACGGGTAGGTTGTAATATAGAGCACGGACTTGCTGAAAAAGAGGTGAATCGTAATTCAAAGGGGATAGAGCAAGAGGGCAAGAGATTTTTTCATGCTACTCAGGATGGTGTGTGTTTTAAATCTTATGAATTAATTTTAGAATTTTTATTTGATATTTTTGGACCAAGGATGATCCTGGGCAACAAAAACTATAGTAAGTGAAACCATAAATAATGGGGACAACTGTATTGTGGAGTCACTGACACACAACTAGCTGTCTCAATACAAACAGCCTTAAGAATGAGTAAAATATATGATGCAATTATTTATTTTGTGTATTTTAAATCACGGATAAGCCCCATGATTTTGTAGTTTCTGTGCCTGGGATGATTTCCCCAACTCTGGCATGAAAGTAGGTATTTTTAAGCAAAGCATGATGTTCAGAGCACTTGAACCTTCTGGAATTTGCAAAGCAGGACACCAGAGAGGGGAGGGAAGCCTCGAAGTCGGTAAAGTTTGGATTCCAGGGACACAGTGCAAAACCATTCATGGATAGCCGGAGAGCAATTGTTATTGGATGAAAAAATGGAAGAGAAATACGAGACACCAAGCCACGCTGGAGGATGTTGGAAGTTTACCACAACCACAGTAAAAAGACATCATTTTGACCTTGTGGATACCACCAGAATCTATGCAGGATGGATAAAATCAGGTAGGAGATGAAGTCTTACTATAGGGTTAAGGACTGCACCTCGGAATAAGACGTGCTCTAAACCATTCTGACAAAGCTTCAAACCAAACATGTTGGACAGATAAAGTTGGAGGTTGAGTCTTGGCAAATTAGAGGAGCTTGGGAAAACCTTTTAGCTTTCCACATATCAGCCCTAACACAGCTAAAAACCAAACTTCCACAAGTTGCAAAATAATTGAGCAGTAATTGAGCTGTCTGCTGGAAAAAAATTACTCAAAGAAAGATGTCCATAATACATAATCTACAGTGTCCAGTGAATAGGCTCGTGGAGATGCAGGGAAAGGTGATTAGGAGTGAAGGGAAACTGCAGTCAATAGAAACCAGCACCAGAGGGCTCCAGGGCAGCATTTAGCACGCGTTGATGCAATGGTTACTAAGAAGCTCAAGGAACTAAAGAAAAATATGGTCCTAATAAGTCAACAGATACAGAAGTTCAGAGAAAGAGAAACATCAAAAAGAGCCAAATGGAAGCCTTAGAACTAAAAACTCCAATAATTACAATAAAAAATCCCTGAATAGAACTGAAAAAAATAGAGATGGCAGAAGAGTCCGTAGCCTTAAACATGCAAATCACCTTATCTGAAAAACAGAAAAAAGGAATTGACAAATAAAATGAATGGAGCCACAGGGACATGTTGAGTGGGATGTTGTATGAAATGGTTTACATATTTCCAGTAAGAAGCCTAGAATAAGACATTGAGAGTTGAACATGAGCGTATTTAAAGGCGTAGGAACAAAAATTGACCAAATTTCATGAAAAACATCAACTTACAGATTTAAGAAACTCAGCAAACCCCAAGCAAGATAAATTTTCTAAAAAGTCATATATAGGGACTGGAGTGGTGGCTTGGTGGTTATGGCGCTTGCCTGGCATGCGTGAGGACACGGGTTCAAACCCCAGTTCCCATGCACACAACTAAGTGTCAGAGCAACGAAAGCCACGTGAAAAACTCAATAAACATTGATTCTCTCTGTCCCTGTCTCTCTCTCTCTCCTCTCTCTTACTGTCCTTCTCTCTTTAAAAAAAAAAAAAAAAAAGTCATATATAGACATTTTGCAGCAAAACTGCTAAAAACAAAACTTGAAAAAAAGTGTTTAAAAGCTGCTAGGGAAACAAAGATACACTGCACACAGAAAACAATAATGCAAATGAAAGGTGACTTCCTGTCACAAGCAATAAAAGCAAAGTGACAATAAACCCAAATGTAACCTGATGAAAGAAACAGAAACTATCCACTGAAAATATTATTCTTAGCAAATTCATATACAAAGAAATTTCAGATAAACAAAGACAGAAAATTTGTCACCAGCAGCCATGTACTCCAAGAACTACAAAAGAATATTTCAGCTTAAGAAAAATAATATGAGGTGCACGCTTGGATCCACAGGGTCAAAACAAAGGCATTGGGAATGGCAATTATGGAATAAGAAAGAAAGACTATGTTATTTTTTTTCTTATTTTTTCCTTAAAAGATTGGTGACCATTTATAGGAAATAAGTAGCAAAACATGGTAGGATGTTCTGGGCAACTGGAACTGTACTGTTACAGGTTTATTATGTTTATGAAGTAGGAGATGGGAAGTTTAAATAGGAAGAATTGTGAAGGCTTCCTTATCACAAACTAATCAGTTGAGGATTAATATTTGCAGCCCCAGGGTAATCATTAAACAATAGTAATTTAAAAGATATAGTTGGAAAGCCTAGAGAGGAACCATTTTAGCACTACTAAAAAAAATCCAATTAACCTAAAGAATTCAAAAGCAGGAATGAAGCATTAGAAGAATCAGTAACGATGCTAATAAATAAATAAATAAAGCACCTAATGTAAAGCAAATAGCAAAGACCCAAGTGTATCTAGTCTACTAGAAATGCTCACCTCATTTAAAGACACAAATCAGTAGAAAATTATGGAACAGAAAATGATCAACAATGCAGACAGTGAGAACCAGAAAACTGGCTCTGCTCCAATAAAACCAGGTAAAGTAAACGTTAGGAAAAACAAGGGTTATAACAAGCAAAGAGGGGCTGGAGCAGTGACTCAGTAGTTAACAGCGTTTGCCCAGCATACTCAAGTTTGAGAGTTCAAACCCCAGCACCACGTACACAACAAAGTCTTGGATCAAAGAAAACCACAAAGAAAGTTATTTTCAAAACTAAATAAAAAATTGTTTCTCTCTCTCTCTCTCCCCCTGCCACTGTCCCTCTCTCTTTAAAAAGTAAAAAAAGACATTTATAATGATAAAAGGGACAACTGCCCTCTATGTAAAGAGAATGTCAATATTCATGAAGAATGACAAAACTGAAAGAAAAAAATAAATTCGCAGTCTTAGCAGAAGATTTTAACAGCATTCTTTCAGTGATAGAACAAGTAGACAAAAATTTAATAAGTGTAAAGATTATCTGAGCAATACTTTTTGACATCTTGACCTGAATATTTATATAACACTGTACCCAACAAATGAAGAACACAAGTTTTGAACATATGCAATTTAATAATTCAAGAAGACTTCTGGGGTTAAAAACCTTAAACTGCTAGGCATGTTGGTACACACCTGTAATCCCAGAACCTTGGGAGGCTGAGGCAAGAGGATCACAAGTTCAAAGCCAGCCTCAGCAACTTAGTAAGGCCCTAGGTATCTTAGCAAGACCCTGTCTCAAAATGAAAAATAAAAAGCTCTGAGAATGTGGCTCAGTGGTTGAGAGTCCTGGTTTCAATTCCCTCTATCAAAAAAATACAAAAACAAACAATAAAAAAATAAAAAAACAGGGCTGGAGAAATGGGTCAGTGGTTGGAGCACTTGCCTGGCATGCACAAGGTCCTGGGTTCGAACTCTAGTACCATGTACACAATTAAGTGTCAGAAAAACAAAAGCCAGATTGGAAAAAAAAAAAAAAACTTTAAGACTATTAGTGTTAACATTTTACAATTCTAGAATGAACAATGTGAGTGGATGGTAAAATTCTTCCTGTATTCCTAAGGGTACTCAGGTACTTTATCGCCAACTGAATGTTATAGCTCCTTTTAAATGGTAAGTCCTCTGAGCTGGAGCAGTGGCTTAGTGGTAGGAGTGCTTGTCTGGCGTGCACAAAGACCCAGGTTCAAACCCCAGCACCTAGTACCCAACACAGTGTCAGAAAAATAAAGCCAGAAGAAAAAAGTAAGTAAAGTTGGTTCTTTCTTTCTCTCACTCTTTTTTTATAAATAGATAAATAGTAAGCTCTCCATTTAGAGTAAGCACACTGATTATTAAAATTATATTAAGGTTGATGTGAGTCCTTTCTATATAGTATATTCCATTACAGATTTTTATTCTCCTTTCAAAGAACAGACCCATTTTATTTTCATAAAGGCATCTGCACAATTTAGATAATGTATTAGTCAATTTTTCATACTATAAACAAAATATCTGACAAGAACAATTAGGAGATGAGAAGATTATTTGGGGCCTGTGGTTTCAGAGATCTTTGTCCACAAGCAAATGACTCCATTGCTCTGAGCCCACGGTGAGGCACCACGTCACAGCAGGAAGAGCCCAGCCAACAAAAATTTGTCAGCTCATGATGGGCTCTGGAAGCCGAGAAAGTGAAGGGGGAGCAGGAAGGGACCCCAGGGAAGATGCACACCTCCAAAGACCAACTTCTCCAGTCATACCCCACCTTCCCAGTTACCACCTAGTCAGTCCATTCAAACTCGGATGGACCTATTATGTTATGGCTCTCATATTCTAATCACCTGTGAATATTCCTGCCTTAACACAGGAGCTCATGTTGAACACCTCATCCAAACCATAACAGATGGCAAAAAAAATTTATTAGAGTTTTCATAACAGTCATTTTCATATATTACATTAATTAATCATCGAAGCATTTCTGTGAAGCTCTGTAAAACTTTAGATATCCTATTTATAGATGAGGAAATTAAAACCTAAAGGAGGGAAGTAATTTTTCTCAGGCCAACACAGGATTGTGGCCCAATTTAGGCTCAATACTCATTGAAGCCAATTAATGTTTTCAATGTTAATATCACAAACCTTCTTGTGAAAGATATTTCTTTGTATATTTTGTTTTCCATCTTCTTAGTGTTTGCTCTTAAGCTATTTGAGAAAGACATTAGTTTTGAGAATCAATTAAATATTTTAGGTGCTATAGTTAAAAATGTATCACATCTAGTAGCATTGATTAAAATTTTTAAGTTCATATGTTTATTAGTTGTCAGCTATGATCATCATTTTTAACATAATACAAAGCTAAATAAAAACATTCAGAATTTCTTAGAACAATAAAAGAGAAAAAAGTTCGTAATGTTGGTAAGAATCAGATTTTATTGAATGGTCTCTTCAAGTCATAAAATGGCTAATAGAAAAAATATGGTTGATTGTAGAAAGCAGCTTTTAAGCTGTTGTTAAAGGAAATTGACTAATGGGCTTTACCCTGTCATGACTTGTTTACTTTAAAAATATGCCTAGTGCTGTGTTTAAAGCTATGAAAATGTACAGTGAAGTCCAGCAGCTTTTTGTCCTCAAGGAGAACAATAGAAAGATCTAAGGATGTGACTCACATGATAATTATGATACATAATTTTAATGTCAGCAAAAGTATATATCAGCTTCAGCTAATATCTCTGTAACAGCTTTTTAACAATTCTTTGCATTCCAGATTTCCAACCAGTGCTTACACATCTTCCCATTCAGCTCAGCCTCCATCCTGGGCCTCCTTTGACTCCCATTAGGTTTAATATGCAGCAGCAATTCCTACAGAGAGTGAGAATGGGAATTAGTTCACCCTGGCAATCCTGAAAGTCTACTGGGTGTGGTTTCCAAGTCCACAGGGTGGACAACAGGAAGCCAGTTTCCCCATCTTTTCTGGAACCCCTTGTCTGTATCAAGGGATGATCTCTGGTCTTCCCCAAACAGGATACTTGAAATCAATAATGAAATATTTTATATAGTACCATTTCTCATTTTTACCTGTTAAAAATAATAACAAATGGTCCTATGCCCAAATGAAGATATTGTTTCAATTACAATAAGTTTGCAATGAACTATCATGTTCAGAAAATTCATGTTCTTGTTAACTGAAGATTAGTTAGTGAAACTGACCAGAGGTGAGCCATCCTTGAAGATGGTGGGATGTGCTATGGTGATGTATTTCCTACTTCACCCAAGACATTTCTTAACAATTTCCTAACAGACTAGCAAGAGCATTGTTTGATCTCTCAAATAAGTGTCTTTCAAAAATACTTCAAATCATATGATTCAATGTAAGTAAATTTAGCCTACTTAGGCTTCATTATTAATTTTGAAAAGAGGGCCATTATTTTACTAAGAAAAAGCATTATGTGGGAAAGCAGACTACTTCAAAATGGCACTTATTTAGTTATTCATTAAGTAGTTTTCTCATTCAAAACAAACACTGAGCACTCTTAGAGACCAATACTTTTGATGGATGTGAGTAAAAATATAAAGAAGGCAATTATTGTAGCTTCAAGATGATTAATATAGTGGGAGAGACAGATGAGCGATAGAGCCACAATATGATGGGATACGTGCTTAATAGTGCTGTGACAAGAGTGCTATCAGATCGGAGTGTAGGTCTGGCTTCATCCTGACTGGGCACAGAAGTCAATGTTCTCAATTATAAGCAAGAGAAATTACTATGATGGAGTTAAGTATGAAGTTTTTGTTAAAAGTAAAAGTAAACCTTTGTATAACCAAAAGAGGGCTGGAGAATAAAAAGCCCAGACGCTATGAAGTCAGGAACAAGGGCCAGACTGTTGGCTCTGAAATAATGGAGAAGGCACGCTAGCTTGGCTGCCTCTTGACACTAGACCTAAGCTTGTAGCAATATTGTCCCAGAAATGGACAACAGATGAAACTCCCAGCGTGACCAGCGATGCCCATGAAGCATCACCAGCTCCACGTTCAAGTCCAGGGCAAGAGGTCTTCCTTACATCACCCGTGCTGACATGGAAATTGGAAAAGCAAGCATCAGGTGTATTCAACTTTATCATGGGAGGAACTTCTATCTCACCCTTCCTATATGAACTACTGTGAAGGTGAATCTTGAAGATTAAATAGATGCTTCCTAAATGCACAAGGAGAGACATTCTAAGAAAAAGGAAACAAATGTGTAAAGATGTATTTTCCAAACTGCAAATAATTGAGTATGTGGTCCATACAAGGTAATATTCCAAAGGCACACGTGGAAATTCATGTATGTCACAATGAAGAGTCTAAGTTAGATCCTAGAATAAATGAGGAGGAACATTATCAGAATTGAATTTTTTTAAAAAAATTATCACCATGGTGAAGTTGGAGATGAAGATGATGGAGAGGAGAAATCATTATTATCCCCTCAACATTCATAAGTTAGTAGTTGGGACAGGTTCTTATCACAAAAGACAGATTAACAAGAGAAACACAAGCAGTTTATTAATTTGTGCAGTGAACTTCATGTGGGAGAAAAGCAACAGAAGGTAATGGATTAGGAGTCTGCATTAAATAGTATTTAAAAAAATAAGTAAATGTTAGAGAAGTCACAAGACAAAGCACAAATAGTCCCAAGCTTCAGAGGTGGGGAAACTTGTTGGAAGGCAAATTTAGAGAAAGAAAATCTATTCCCACATTCCTCCAGCCCTGCCATCTCTGAACTGATAAGCAAGAATTGTAAGGAAACTGCACCCAGTATTTATTTTTTTAAGAGAGAGAAGGAGAGATAAAAAGAGAATCAATTTTATTTAGTTATGCATCTGGTTTTTATTTCTCTGACACTTACTTGTGTATGTGGTACCGGGGTTTGAACCTCGGTCCTTATGCATGCCAAGAACGTGCTCCATCCGCTGAGCCACGGTTCCAACCCCTGCACCCAGTATTTGGGAAGAAGAAGTAGTGGCAGAAGGCTAGGAGGCCCTTTTGTCTTTGTGAATTTCTGTCCTGCTTTTAGGCAATCAGAGAGAGGGCAGAGATTTCCCCTGAAGCTTGATGATCTCCAACTCAACAATTCTTTCTACTTGGGGGAGAATATTTTGGTTTTCTTCAATGCTCTGGAATCAGGAGTGGGTCAATACTATACTAAAGTGAGATGAACTATAGAATATTCATATGAATATGTCTCCTGGAGAGCTGTACAGGAATGGCTGGGGCTTAGACAGGATTGTTGGGGATGAAGCAATGGAGTGTGATGATAAGAACCAAATCTTTAGGTCAGAATTGCTTTGGTTTAAATCTCTGCTTTTCTGCTTACAATCAAACTATATGATCTAACCAAATTTTTCAGACCCTCTGAATCCCTGTTTCTTCATCTATACAACGATAAAGCAACTACCTCTAAGATTCATATAAAGAGCTGGAAAATGCATTCCGCACATCACAGTTCAAAGATTCCTGCTAAGATAATAACTCTTCACATGTGGAACTTGAGGTGTTTTTGTAGTCCTGGGATTTGAACCCAGGGCCTCATACATGCTAGGCAAGAGCTGTACCACTGAGCCACATCTCCAGCCCACAGAACCAGGGGTTATTTGGGAGTCATCAGTGTATAAATGTAAAAAACAGGCAGAATGCAAAGAGGAATAAAGTGGAACCTGCACCATATCAACGGCTGCAAGAGTTGCTGCTGTGAGATCCTAGGGAGGGGGAAAATGAGCCTGATACGTTGCTGCCAAATGGTGAGGAACAAAGTAAAGAAAGGCCTGGAAATATCCAGTCACGAGCAGCCAGTGGGTTGTAAGCAACCTTAAATAGAAGAGTCCCAGTGAACTGGAAAGGTGCATGAGATACAGATATGGCAAGTGTTTCAAAAATGAATTGTTTGGGGGCTGGAGCAGGGTCTCAGCAGTTAGAGCACTTGCCTGGGATGCACAAGGACATGGGTTCGAACCCCAGTACCACCTACACAACGAAGTGTTGGAGCAATGAAAGCCACATGGAAAAGTAAATAAAAAACGTGTTGTGCTCTTTCTCTCTCTCTCTGTCTCACTGTCTCTCTCTCTTTAAAAAAAGTGTTTGAAATAAAATATTAGAAGCCAATGGCATTTCTTAAAAATGGGGATGCTGAAAATTACTTCAATTTGAAAATGAAAAAAATATCCTTTGAATCCCAAGAATAAACCTAGACAATTATTGAGCACATTTTCCCTCAGATCTAAGTTTTATTTTCTATAAAGTTTGAATGCTTTCAAAAAATCAGAATGAATTTCTTGGGAGAGTTTTAAAGTTCATTTGTCTTCCATTCAGATTTTCCCTTGTCATTTCTTATTTTTGTGGTATATGTACTTCTGAGGACTTTGTTCTTCTAGGCAGATAACCAAAGGCAATTTCCAAATAGTCTATGTAAACCTCAGAATAGTATCTCAGCTATTTTTTGTTGGTTCATTTTTGTATTTTTTTCCATTGTTATATCTTTTCTCTTTCACAGCTTTTGAAACCTCGATTGAGATAACTTGGGCATTCCTCTGTTGCTGAGAAATTATCCTAGTTCCTAACGGAGTCATCAGATGACTAAATTCAAGTGGAACTATAATCACAAGTGTTAGCTTTATAATTAAGCTCTTTCTTGTCCATAATCAGGGTTATCCTTAATACAGTGGGTGGCTTTTGATATGTCCAGCTTTCAGAATGGACAGCTATAGGCTTTATAGTGATATTGTCTCCCGTGGAAATAAACTAACTTGTGATTTTCTTCAGGTGACAAAATGATTTATCACCTTCTATATGCAGTGCCATCCATCTGCAATTTTTCCCTGGTAAGCTCCCTTCAATAGGAACAAACAGTTTTGATGGATAAATCACTAACCTATAAGAAAAGAGAAAGAAAAATTTTTTATCCAAAAAATGTGAGTTTTTTAGTGCATTTTATTAAGAAGATGTGTGGCAGAGCACATTTAACCAACCACAGTCATCATTCAAGCCTGTAAGTGAAAGTTAGCTTGATTTTGTTGGTGCTAGGCTGATTTATAAGGTAAGCACCAATGATGGGACAAATGACCGTTATCAACATTTCTACATAGATGAACCACAAAGGAGAGTCGCATTAAGTAATGTAGTTTCTTGTACTAGCTGTATTTTGGGAAGGAAATTTTTGCTATAATAAATGGCTGCCTTGCTTTGCTCTCAGTTACTCTCAATCGCAAACAAATAACTTTCAGTCAAATCTAAAATTCAATGTTCTCAAAGTAAAAGCACTTAGGAAACAAAGTTCCCCAAGAAGCTAACTCTGCATTGAATACAGTAAACAACAAAGTGAGACAGCATAAAAATCTAAACTGAAGATATCCAGACTTGGGGAGGAAATCCGGAAATGAACACCAAGAGAATTAGATGCGGAAAAGAAATGTAAAGAATAAACTCATCAGTGTGCTCTGGGACTGGATTCTACAATATTTATGTTTCCGCTTCCTCTCCCACCTGCTGCATAAAAATCTTATGAATATTTGAGGTATTTGGATTTGCTAAAAAGTAAAGAATTACAATATTTTTGCCTATTTATTTAACAGAAAGGAATCATTCCTTCTCCTCTAATAACAACTTTAAAGTGATCACAAAACATATGTGAATCCAAAAATTCCTTTTAGAGACCGACAAACAAGTTGTAGTTGATCAATACTTTGCTATGTTCTTTGGGCTAAGATTCACAAATAGTGGAAACCTTTAGTTAGAATAAACCTGCAAAATTTATAGAAATTGCATGAGATATTTTAAAACTATGCATATTTTTAAATTTTTTCCTGCAGTCTTCCAGTCAAATTAATTTTAAAAATGAAGTACAAATTGAATATTTTCAAAATTTCTAAACTGAAAATTATTTGCGGCCCTAAGTGACGTAGTGGGACACTGTCTCAAAATGAAAATAAAAAGAGATAGGTATATGGCTCAGTAGTTAAGTACCCTTGGGTTCAATCACTGGGGGGAAAAAATTATTTGAGGAATGTGTTCCTTGTTTACCCTCTGAATGGCAGGATATGAAAAATGATTTTACAGACCATTTCTGCATAATTGGGGCCTTAACTTTCTTTAATATTTTGAAGATAAAACTTATTTCAAGGAACCTAGAGATCCAAGGATCTTGTACATATTTGTGGAAATAAAACAAGCTTTATCCAAAATTATTCTCATTACACTTAACTGAGATAAAATATAATTATTGACATGTGAGATAAATTTAGACACATGACATACCCATTGCTGAAAAAATACCAATGAGATAGTGACTCCTTCTTTTTAATGTGGGTGGATAGAAAGAGTTTTGTTTACCTGCTCATAATTTGTACATATGTGTGCTGCGTTAGAGAACCACATGCTTGCGTAATTGATTTGAGGCTGTACAGTTTCATGACTGAGTGTGCAGAACTTGAGTTCAGGATGTCTGAGTTGGAATCTGACTCTGATGCTACCCAACTCAATGAGTTTGACCACATTAATTACATTCTCTCCAAAATTCTATAAATACATAGTAATAATACCCACCTTGTAGCTAAACTTAAACATTAAATAGATTAATATTGGCATAAATCCCAGGACAATGCCAGCCATATAGTAAATTCTCAATTCTTGAAGCCATTAAATAATTTTGGTAAATTGGCAATAAGAAAACCCTCCACCATTTTATAGATCATATCAAAAAGAAAAGAAACTAATGACTTGGCTCAAATATATCAATCCTTCTTTATCTGGAGGTGTATGGAGCTTCCAGGCCATTCTTTGTGTTTAGTTACTCTAACCACTTATAACTTCATATTTGAAACATATCTATAAAGGACCAATGATCTTGGAGTGCTTTATTTTATTTTATTCATAATAACCAATATATTGTTTCTTAGAGTTTGTGAGAACAACATCACCTAAATTTTCCAATTTATAATTCTACAAATAAGTATTTTTCTTTATTAAATAGAATTAAAATAATATTAAGCACCAATTACTCATTGCTGAATTGCTACCATTCATTCTCCATATTCCTTTTACTGTGATGATCCAGCAAACCTTGGCAATATTTCTTAGAGACAACCTTTCTATTTATTTAATTTTTCTGCCTGACCCAAATTAACCTTCTGTCCTATGCATTTGTTGGTCTGTAGCCTCCATGTAGTCTTTTAAAAGCTTCCCAGATAGATAGAAATTAGGCATTCTAAGAAAAGGTTCTGAGCTATTTACCTGCTTTGTGAGCAGCATGATGATTTCACAGCGGACAAAAAATGTGTTGGTGAGAGCTGTCCATCAAATTGTGCAGTAGTGCTCTTGACCTTGTCCTCGGGAAGCATCTTTCTCTGGGAGACATCTCTTTATGACATTCTCAGTCTTGTTTCTCTAATAGCTTTCTTCACCCTACTAACAAACATTTGCAACTCCATTGTGAACTATCCAATTTTTTATTTAGAAGATTTAAGAGAATAGCTGCTTCTAAATCAATATATAATATCCCTATAGATGTTAGTCACATATATTTTCCCAAAGTAGTCAGTAATGTTCTAAACTACTTCCTTCCATCAGTAAACCTCTTGGTCTGTAGACCCTACCTGCTATCCTAAAGCTCTAACCTTCTTTTCATTCCTTGACCTTTGATATCTTGTGCACTGTGATAGGTTTTTAGTGGTCGATCCCATTTCCCTGATCATCAAATCCCATCCTTTCTTTCTTTGATCTGTTTTCAGTGTTTGTTTTCTTGACTGATCTTTTACACTCATTCAATTTTTATTATTTGGATTAATTCCTGTCTCCCACATCCTAACAATGTGTTTTTTCCCCACACTCAATCCTCTGGCTTCCCCCCACCCCCTTTTTCTTAAGAGTATAAAATTCAGAGTGGCTTCCCTAGAACTCGGTGAGAGTGATTTCAGTTCAGGTAATCACACTGGGGCCTCTGCGTCTGTGACATGCAAACCCCATCAAGGAGGAGCCCTGCCTAGGTACCAAGAAATGATGGCAAGGACCACAAGTACCATATAGTTAGTTTGGTTTCTTCAGAAATAAAGGAATTAAGCCAGGTGCAGTGCACATGCCAATAATCCCACTGGCTCTTGAAACTGAGACAGGGGATCAGAAGTTCAAAGCCAGGCTCTGCAACTTAGTGAGGACCTAAACAATTTAGTGAGACCCTGTCTCAAAATAAAAAATAAAAAGGGCTAGGGATGTAGCTCAGTGGTTAAGTGTCCCTGTGTTCTATCCTCGATCCCCAATTCCCAGTACCAAAAAAAGGGGGGGGGGGAGAAGGAGGAGAAAGAATAACAAAACAGCATAAATTATGTTCCATCTTATGCTGTGATTATATAATCCATATGCCACTAATGTCAAAATGTAAACTCACAAATCATTAAGAATCTCCATATGATCTTAAGCTGTCACCAAGAGCTTAGGTTACACTTTTGTTGTCTGCTATTATTGTTTTTGAGTCATCTGTAAATGTTGATATTTTTATCATTAAGACGCGATAACAATATTTCCCTTAGTTTCTCTGTAGGGCTATTCTGAACTGAATAAAATAATAAGCATAGAAGCTCTCTGAAAATTCTAGCATGTCCATCCACAGCATCAGATAAATTTTAGGTGTTGAAAGGGAGGTGTTTCTTGTGCTGTTGGTGTCTGCTGTGCTCCTTTGCAATGACCAGCTAATATTTGCTGGCTCAGCCCTCTCTGCTGTGTGTGGGTGCTGTATTTTGGTACCTGGATAAAGTGCATGGTGTTAGTATATGGCGCTGCCTGCTGTGCCCACGATCCGTTAACATGTGCCTTTCCTTGCATTACTGAAATCTTGCTCGTTCACCGCAGGACCTGACAGAACAGAAGCGATCATCGAAGCTGTCTTGTCTTTGCATTCCATTTTCCAATGAAGCACAGTTGAGTCACACAACAGATTGTGATATTCGACCTTGACATTTGAAGCTACCTTAAAGCTTCTGTCACAAGTGACCCTGAAAGCCGGGTCATTTCTCCCCAGTTAACATCACTTTTTAAGCCTCCAGTTTCCTTACATATAAATGAGGAAGGGAATTGGACCAGAAGCACAGTGAAGGACCCCTCCAGCAGTCATTTCCGTTGCTTTCTTCTGTTTCCCTACCGTGGTACTAGGCATACTTGCGCATTTCATACCGTTTGTTTTTTACTGTAACACTGGACACATTTGAAAAGCACCCTGGGTCTCTCTTGGTGGCTTACCTCTGAAAATAATCATATTTCTGTGTGGACCTTTTAGAGGGATGCCATTGAAAACAATCATGATTTTTTTTTAAAAGAAAGAAATGAAAAACCAATGGAGCCAACCGTTTGCTTTGGAAGACAAATGATTTATTATCCTGTGGGTGTTTTAATTGGCAAAGTACAAAACTGTCTGTTTACCAAACTGACCATAAAAATGATTAGTCTGTGTATTTTTTTACTCTCTTCTTGCTTTTAGCCACCGGGGTTATTTTAGGACAGGGAGCTCTGTTCTATCCAAGTCCTTTGATATTTACTCCACTAGTCATCTGATTAACTTTTTATCAAAATGTCAGTGCTATACCCTTTATACTTACAATAATTAGCACTATGTGCTGTATATATATTAGGAGCTTAATATTTGTTTATGATAATAGCTAATATTCAGAGAATGCTTACTATGTGCCTGTTCAATTCTAAGCACTTACCAATATTAAATGAGTTATTGCAATAGCCCTAAGAGATAGATGCCATTATATTTATGTATTTTATATATGAGGACACTGAAGCACTAACAATTTAAGCAATTATGTTTATTTTCTACATATGGAAGGTGTTCAACTTTACACATCAGTATACATTTTTATGAAATGCCTATTTAGATATTCACTACTTCCAAAATGTATTTTACTTTAATTTTTTTAAGGAGAATGAGGGGCAGTGAGAGAGAGAAGGAAAGAGAGAATCAATTTTATTTAGTTTTCCATGTAAATTTAGTTGCTCCGACACTTCGTTGTACATGTGGTGCTGGGGTTCGAACCCACATCCTCATGCATGCAAGGCAAGCCCTGTAACCACTGAGCCACAGCTCTAGCCCTACTTTAAATTTTTTAACTCACTTGTTCTTAATTTTCATATAACCCACCTTATCTTATTCCTGTTCTTATCATTTTATTTTCTTTCCATCAGTTGTCTGCCTCATAAAAGCCATTTCTTCTGGTAGATCATTGCCTGGATCTTCAGGATAATCTTTTCAACTTTTCCTAACATTACTTTTAAAAGGTATATTTATTTTTCTCTTCATTCCTTATAGACTAAGTCAATAAACAGAATACATAGCATGTGCATGTTCCTGCTTCATCTCAGCTGAGTGATTTGAAGCCGCTTCCCAAATTAGATAGTATGTGGATGATTACATTAAGTCCCATTTTCAATTCCACATTTATTACGGCAGGACTAAGGTAGAACTTTTTATTGTCCTCTGTTTTCTGTTCCCTAGTTTTTTTTTTTTTTTTTTTTTTGGTGTCAGGAATTGAACCTAAGACTGCTTTACCACTAAGCCACATCCCCAGCCCTTTTTATATTTTATTTTGAGACAGGGTCTTGCTAATTTGTTTAGGGTCTTGCTAAATTGCTGAGGCAGGCTTTGAACTTGCAATCCTCCTGCCTCAGCCTCCCAAGTTTCTGGGATTACAGGTATGTGCCACTGCGCCTAGCCCCTGATTCACTCTTGATAAAGGACAGGTACTGACTTTTATAAAATACAGAGCACAGCCTGAGCTGTTAGGAAGATGTCTTCCTAACTCTCTTCCCCTTCTGCAGTGACTCTACCTGTGAGGACTAAAGACTTCCATGTGTCCCAATCAATACTTTTGCACCATGTAGCTTTCTGAGACAGGAAGCTCCCTCCAATGAAGGACATGGAGATAAAAATACATCTTTGCTATAGCAAAATGGCTTCTGTTTCCCTATGAGGCACAGACCCTAAACTTTTGATTAACATCTGGTTATACAGTACACTGAAGCTTACTTCTATGGTTCAATCCTCATGTTGAAATTTAATCTCCATGGAGAGGGGTGAGTACTTGCATCAGGTGGATCCTTTAGAGTCATTAGGATTACGTGAGGTCTTCAGGACATATGATTGCATTAGTCAATTTATAAAAAAGAAGACAGACCACGTTAGCAAGGTGATTATGTCTTACCATGTGCTGCCCTGTGCTTCCCTGAGACTCTGCAGAGAGTCTCCACCAGTAAGAAGGACCTCTCCAGAAGCAGCTGCCCAATCTTTCAACTTCCCAGTCTTTAGAATTGTGAGCCAACTAAACCTTTATTCTTTATAAATTGTCCAGTCCGTGGTATTTGGTTATAGCAACAGCAAATAGACTAAAACACTTGAAAATATTTGTCTTAAGCTAACTGATTTATGATTGGAAAAAACTTTCCCCTAGTCTCTGCGCACAGCTAAAATGTCAATCTTGGTCTTTGGTTTCTGATTTTTCTTTCTGGGTAATCTACATAAGAAAATCAGCACAATTTAATGAAAAACATGCATACTACTGAATAATCCAAAGTGCTTCCTGTCCCAGGCTGCAGATAAAGCAGAACAGCGTTGCTGCTGCCTACATGGGCCTTAGAGGCTGGAGGGCAAGCACACACTTTTCCAATATTATGAACTGTAAGTCAGTGTAATGAAAGTGGAAGGACACTATGCCAGGCGTATTTCCAGCAGTCAGGCATTATCTTAACTTACCAAAGCTATTTTGTAAGCTATCTTCACTTTCCTCCATGAGAAAAAAAAATTGTTTTGTTTTGCTTTGCTTTTGACAGTCCCAAGTATTTATGATCATTCAAAAGGCATTTTCTCCCGTAAGCATCCAATCAAACAAAATAGCTTACTATCAAAATATTGGTGGCATTAATTCAAGAAGGGTTTTCCACTTTGTTACATTTTTATAAAAGGAAACCTGATTAGCCATGATGATCATAGTTCCGTACAGAACTGGTTAACAGGTGTCACTACCCAAGCGTCCCTGGGCAGCAGGCAGGGCGATCCGGACCAGCTGGATTGTTCCCGCCGGGCAGAGTCAGGAGGGTGAATGCCAGTGGCCAAAATCCTGGACCTCCCTTCCCTTTCGCTGGGGGAATCCCTTCCCTCCCGGCCAGGGAAAATAAGTCAATCTCATGCAGCGGATGGCAGCTCAGAAATCCCATTTATTCCCAAGCACATGGATTGTTATAGGGAGGGGAGACAACTAAGGAACCAATGGTGAAGGGCAGACTGGCTTATCTCAGCCAATGAGGGACTGCTATGTTGGTGTTGTCAGCTATCACCAACTGGAAGGTACAGAGAGAGAGAGAGGAAGTAGCCCTCAGGCCAGGCCCCCAGCTCCTTTTTGCTCAGAGTGCACAAAACGTGAAAGAGGAGGAGAGGAAGAAGTGTCATGGCGTCCAGTGCAGCGTTCTTTTGCACAGTGCCCAAGAAACGGGTGATGTGCTGTATTTTTTCTTTCCCCTAATGTAAGCCCGATGTTTTTTTCATGGAGATGGCAAAGCTGCATTCACCCAATGTCACAATTCCTAATATACTGAGCAACTTTGCTTTGGTAAAAATGAAAACAATGACAGATTAATAACAACAAGGACGTAATTTCAAACAGCAAACCAAGGAAAATGGCTTCTCCTGCTACTGTCAGAAGCATCGCATCTGTTAAGCACCATAGCTGCCATGAAGAAGACCAAATAGGTGCTTCAGAATGAAAATACAAGATTTTGGGGGCTGGAGCGATGGCTCGGCGGTTACAGTGCTTGCCCGGCAGGCGCAAATACAGGAGTTCAAACCCCAGCACCACATACACAATGAAGGTTCAGAGCAAACAAAGCCACATGAAAACTAAATAAAAATTGTTTCTCTCTTTCTCTCATTCTCACTCTCTCACTGCCCCTTTCTTTAAAAAAAAAGTTTTAAAAAAAGAATGAAAATACAAAATTTTGAATTCACTTTCCTACATATAAATGGACATATTATAGCACCCATTCCTTCTACCTTTTAGTTTTTTTTAATATCAAAAAATAGCAGATGTTAATCACAGGCTATGTTAGTATGAAAGAGTGATATATTATATACAGTTCTGAGTCCTCAAAAGAAAAAAACAAGATGAACAGACCTTTACCACGTATTTTTGCTGTTGACAATATACTTTTCAAAACCAGCATATATTGTATTTATAAGTGTCTACAGATTAACAATAGTTGAAAAAAATATATACAGCAAAACCAGGGGCTTGAATGGAAGTTAGAGGAATGTTAAGATGAAAGTAGTCATGGAGTCTTTACCTAACCTGATCTTTAAAGGAGAATAATAAAAGCACCAATTACGTTTCAGAGTAGCTTCCTGCACAGTCAAGAAAGCAGAGAGAAAAATAATCCTTTTATTCATCATTTGTTATTGGTCAAAAACACTGTTGCATTTATATAATATTCTTCTTTAAAAATTCAAAATATTTTCTAACTCATTGAAACAATATCCATAATGTTTTGGTGAGTTAGAGAGTTTACAGTGATATGTGTAGACAGATAAGAGTTTATATGATTCACTAAAGTCACCCAGTTATTCAAGGAAGGAGAAAAATCAGGTTTCCAAACTTCCGCCTGTTTGTGTAGTCACACTAGTTTTGCAGATGTGTATGGAACCTAGTAAAGCAAGATTCCTGGTTATGGCCCATCAAGGAATGGCTCTGCCCATCACCCACATCAATACCATCACAAAGTCAGTAAAGGTAAAGAGGGTAAGTCAAACCCTCAATGAAGAGCCGCTTTTCCAACTGCTCCACCTGTCATTGAACACTGGCCAGCTTGAGGGGTCCTGGAGCAGGAAATTTTTTATTTTTTATTTTTATTTTTTGCACTAGGGATTGAACCCAGAGGTGCTTACCACTGAGCCATATTCCTAGCCCTTTTTTATTTTTTATTTTGAGACATGGTCTTGCCAAGTTGCTTAGGGCCTTGTTAAGTTTCTGAGGTTGCCTCGTTTTTTTCTTTAATTAAGCACTCAATCTTTTAATCAATCAAAATGCATTTGAACTTATTTAGTATGATAAAGTAAAGCAACTGTCATATTTTACTTTTTTATAAAAATTACATTTTTAGGATAATTTGCTTCACTTTATTGATTGACATTAAGCTTTTATAATCATTCAACATAGTCATAAATATTAGAGGGAATATTACATGTTCGTGAATATATGGATATTGACAAAGTAAGTTAAGGGTGATCCTAGTCCATGGGCTCCTCCCTTGGACCTCTCCTGGCTACCATGTCTCCCCTACTTTACCCCCATGTTAGTTGGGCTTCTCATGGGAGTCAAGTGTTCCCAGCTGCATTGATACCCCCACTCCCTCCCTCCAACTGCATTGACAACCCCCCTAATCCCTCCCTCCCCTCCCTGCACCCTTCCCTCCTCCCCCTAGCTTCATAGTTATGGTTTCCCCTACTTATGTAAAAATTGACCTATGTTGATTTTATTTTTGAGCTTAGCTAACTTTCAATTGGTCTTAGATTTTACTCTAGCTTCCATATAAGAGAGAAAACATTCACCCCTTAAGTCTCTGTGTTTGGGATATTTCACTCAGCATATATTTTTTTTTTTCCATCTTCATCCATTTGGCTGCAAATGCTATGATATCATTCTCTCTAAGAGCAGAGTAATACTCCATTGTGTGTGTGTGTGTGTGTGTGTGTGTGTGTCAATCACAGTTTTTGAATCCACTCATCCAGTGAAGCGCATTTGGGTTGGTTCCATAGTTTAGCTATAGTAAATTGGCCTGCTATAAGCATTGATGTAGCTGTGTCTCTGTGGTATTCCAATTCTAGCTCTTTTGGGAAAATACCCAGGAATGGGATATCTGGGTCATAAGGTGGTTCCAGCCCTAGTTTTTTGAGGAGTCTCCACGCAGCTTTCCAGAGTGGATGTACAAGTTTGCAGCCCCACCAAAAGTGTGGTAGTGTTCCTTTCTGCCCACAGCCCCTCCAGCATCTGTTATTGCTCTTATTCTTCATTTTTGCTACTCTGACAGGAATTAGGTGGAATCTCAGTGATGTTTTCATTTGCATTTCTCTGATTGCTAGTGATGTAGAACATTTTCTCATATATTCATGGGCTTTTGGGACTTCTTCCATTGAGAACTTTCTATTTAGTTCCCCAGCCCATTTATTGATTGAATTATTTGTATTTTTGGTTTTCAGTTTTTGAGTTTTTTGTATATTCTGGATATTAGCCCTCTGTCAGAAGTGTATCAGGCAAAGATTTTCTCTCATTCTGTGGGTTCTCTCTTAACACTCTTGACTAATTCTTTAGCTATGCAGAAGTTTTTTAGTTTAATGACATCCACTCATTTATTCTTGGTTTTAATTCTTGTGCTATGGGAGGCTTGTTAAGGAAGGTGATGCCGGCAACAATATGGTAGAATGTTGATCCTATTTTTTCTTCTAACAATTGTATAGTTTCTGGTTTAATTTCCAGATCCTTGAACCAGTTTTATTTGATTCTTGTGCAAGGTGTAGGTAAGGATCTAATTTCAGTTGTCTGCATATGGTTTTCCAGTTTGTCCAGCACCATCTATTGAATAGGCTGTCTTTCCTCCACACTATATTTTTACCCCTTTGTCAAATATCAGATGGCTAAATATTTGAGTATTTGTTTAGTCTGTTCCATTGGTCTTCATGTCTGTTTTGATATAAATACCATGCTACTTTTGCTACTGTAGCTCTATAATGTAATTTTCGGTCAGGTACTGTGACACCTCCTTCTTCCTCTTTCTTGCCTAGTAATGTTTTGGCATTCTGGGTCTCCTGTTATTCCAAATGAATTTGAGAATTGCTTTTTCTGTATCTGAGAAGAATGTCATTGGTATCTTGATGGGGATTCCATTGACTCTATACAGGGCTTTCGGCAGAATGGCCATTTTAATGATATTGATTCTACCTAACCAAGAACATGGAAGGTTTTTCCATCTACTCAGGTCTTCTGCAATTTATTTTTTTAATGTTTGAGAGTTTTCATTATAGAGATCCTTTATATCCTTTGTTAGGTTGATGCCCAAGTTTTTTATTCTTTTTGGGGTTATTGTGAATGGGACGGATTTCCTGTTTTCTTCTTCAGTGGAATTGTTTCTGGAGTATAGGAAAGCTATTGAATGAGTATTGATCTTACAACCAGCTACTTTGCTGAATTCATTTATAAGCTCTAGAAGTCTTCTGATTGAGCTTTTTGGGTCTGCTATGTACAGGATCATGTCATCAGCAAACAGAGATAGCTTGACTACCTCTTTTCCTATTTGAATTTCTTTGATTTCCTTCTCTTGTCTGAGAGTGTTGGCTAGGGTTTCGAGGACTATATTGAATAAGAGTGGTGAGAGTGGACAGCCTTGTCTTGTTCCTGAATTCAGTGGGAATGCTTTTAGTCTTTCTCCATTAAGCATAATGTTGGCTATTGGTTTGTAATAAATGGCTCTTTGATCCCTATCTTCTCCAGAATTTTGAGCATAAATTGATGTTGAATGTTATTGAAGGCCTTTTCTGCATCAGTTTAGATGATTGTATGATTTTTATCTTTGACTCTGTTTAAGTGATGAATTACATTTGTTAATTTGCATATGCTGAACCAGTCTTATATCCCTGGAATGAAGCCCACTTGATTGTGATGTATTATCTTTTTGATGTGTTTTTGAATCCACTTAACTAGGATTTTTTTTTCTTTAAAGAGAGAGAGAGACAGTGAGAGAGAAAGACAGAATCAACTTTATTTAGCTTTTTTGTGTGGTTTTCGTTGCTCAGACACGTCGATGTGTCCGTGGTGTTGGAACCCTTGTGCTAACACATGCCGGGCAAGTGCCATAACTGCCAAGCCACTGCTCCAGCCCCATAGCTAGGATTTTATTAAGGATTTTTGCGTCTATGTTCATCAAGGAAATTGGTTTGTAGTTTTCTTTCCCTGATGTATCTTTGTTGGGTTTTGGTATCAAGGTTATATTTGCTTCATAAAAAGTATTTAGGAGGGTTACAACCCTTTCAATTTCATGGAATAGCAACAAAATAAAGAGTTGATTCTTTGAAAAAATAAATAAGATCAGTAGATCCCTAGCTAACCTCACCAAAAGGAAGATTGAAGTGCAGCAAATCAACAAAATCAAAGATGAAAATGGAGCCATCACCAATGACTCAACTGAAATCCAGAGGATTATCAGAACTTCTTTTTCTTGTTGTTGTTCTCAATTTCATTGATTTCATCTCTGATCTTCCTTATTTCTTAAGGCTGCTTTGTTACCTTGCTGAGTCTGGCTTTGAACTTGCAGTCCTCCTGTCTCAGCCTTCTGAGCTGCTAGGATTACAGGTATAAGTCACTGTTCATGACTTGAGCAGAATTTTTTTTTAAGAGAGGGACAGTGAGACAGACAGAAAGAGACAAAGAGAGAAACAATTTAGCTTTTCATGTGGCTTTCGTTGCTCTGAGACTTCATTATGTATGTGGTGCTGGGATTTGAACTCGCATACACAGGCATGCCAAGCAAGTGCTGTAATCTCCAAGCCACCACTTCAGCCCCTGGGGCAGAATTCTTAATGGGATCTCAGAGGGTGAGCAGAATCTTAGTTCCATTGCAAGGATGATACAAATCCTGCAGAGAGTTCCTGCCCTGAGAGAGATATCAGCTCTTGTATTCTCCATCTGGGTAAAAGGAGAAATGCTTTCAGACTATTTTAGAAGAAATAGTCTACTTTTGAAGTAGAGAAATGGCACAGTTCCTTCCTGATACTGGTTTGGACCATGGGCCAATATAATTAGCAGACTCTATTTTGCCGAGTTGATTTGACCAGTTCTTTTGGTCAAAGAGATCAGACTTTGTGAGGAGTTTTATCAACAGTGCATCTTTAGATTGTGACATTTTTCTATTGCACAAACAGGGATATAGGAAGGAAAGGGATGGGAAAATAAATAAGTAAAAAAATTTGCTCTTTGATTTCCCGTGATTTCTAGCCAATCTAGCCAATTTATTTCTTATCTCTACCTTTCAGACCCTTCTTACAGATGATTTGCATATTTTGTTCAAGTTTTTTCTTGTAATTAGCTAAAGGAGTAAAATGAAATGCTTTTAATATATCTAATACTTTAATTTTAAATTACAAAAAATAATAACATGGTGAGTATTTTCAATTTGCCTATTACTTTAGATTATTAGTTTAATGATTAGTTAGATTTAATTTTTTTTTTTTTGCTTGGTGTTTTTTTTTGTGGTACTAGTTCCAAAACATCATCTAACCACAAAAATTACCCCCCTGGGAGTTTTTGATTCAGTAATTCTCAAGTGACAATAAGATATCTCATGATTTTCTTTTCTTTTTTTTTTTTTCTTTTAATAAATTTCCTGGGGGCTCTGAGGATGAGTCCAGGTTGTTAAGTCACTGACGAAGTGTTAACCTAGTTCTAGGATGAAAATGACATGACCTTTGTGCATATCAAAAGCAGACTTGTTTATCAGTCTAAGGGCCTCAGTGAATATTGTTACTCTAAAAAAGAAATAAGCCCATATCTAAGGAAAAGGTTTAATTTATACAGATATGATGTTTTAAAAGACTTTTTTCTGTTTCTGTATTAAAAAGAAATACTTTTACATACTTATTTTTTAAGAGAAAGAGGAACAGTGAGAGAGAAAGAGAGAATTAATTTTTATTTAGTTTTTTCATGTGGTTTTCTTTGCTATTACGCTTCTTTATGTACATTGTACTGGAGTTTGAACCTGTGTCCTCACGCATGCCAGGCAATCGCCATAACCACTGAACGACCACTCTAGCTCCTATAATTTATTTTTTAATTTAGCAATTCTTCAAGACTTATACCCCCAAATCTCAGAAATAACCAAAATTAATGCTGGTTTATTTTTATTTTCAAAATTAGGATCATATTTTCTGTAGATCATTGGAAAACTATTTTTGTACTTTTATTTTCTTGTGAACATTTTTTGCATTTCTTTACAAGAGTTACTTTTAAATACTATTAATTGTTCATCTATCATCAGTTACATTTAAGCCAAAATCCAATTACCAATGCCTTGGTTAATAAAGGGGAACCTATTAGGATTGATTATATTCACTACCTTTATAAGGGAGCAAAAAACTTTTTCTTACCCATCTTAAGTTCATTGACTGGTGATTTGTGAATTAGATTGACAAAAAATAGATTAACAAGATAAAAAAGAATTTTATTAACCTGTGCGTGCATCTTGGATGCATTCAGAAGAGTTGAAAGTGGTGATTAATACTTGTGCTTGTATAGGACTATCTAAACAAAAGAACACAAAATTTGTAGAGAAGTGACTAGATGTAAGAAAGGGGCTTTGGGCATCTAGAAGGACTAATTGTAGGAATGCAAATATACAGGGAAACAAGAGGTAGATAAGAGTTAGTAAGGTGAGTTTGTGTCCACTCCTTCTCAGTGCCATCTTGTTTCTGGGGAAGGTTGTTTTTCCCTATTAGAAGAGGAAGCCTAAGGAATATTTGTTCTGCTTTCAGGTGAATAATGAGAAGGTAGAGTTCATGTTTTATCTTATTTTTGTTTCTTTCCTTAATTGCTTTCACCTCAAAATAATCTTTATTCCAGAGAAGTTGTCAGAGAATTTAGGAATTAGGCACAAAGCATAGTAAACGGAGGGAATGAAAGTAAAGTGTATAAGTAAGTCCAGAAAAATAAAAATAAATGATAATAATGTATACTATAGACTTAGCCATGAATAATACTATTTATATAGTAATAATATCATAAACTCTGAATATGGATTTACTTATATTAACTGTTCAAAGGTGGTTACTAGAAAGCAGGAAGGAATTTCTGGACACATATATAGAAAAAGTTACAGCTATAACAAAAATAAATAATATCTATGTATAATATTAGTACTTATAAAAGTGTAGGTTCACAATAAAAAAGTTAAATTGATATTACTTTTTTTGCATCTTAAGACATCTAGTGAACTCTTAAACAATATTCATGCACACTAGGCAAGTGCTCTACCACTTAAACTACATCCCCAGCCCATTCATACAATATTTTAATGCATATATAAATATAGCAAAATGCTCTATCTCATCTATTCTGTTTTCTTGTCTTCACTTCTCCCCCCAACTGGCATACACACACACAGAATTAAATAGGCCCTCAAAATTGAAAATGCTACACATTTCTGTTTTTATTGCCTTCTGAGAGTCAAAACTTATTCCAACTCTATGCTTTCTTCTCTCCCCACAACCCAAGACTCATATCCCACTAAATCTCTACCAATTCCTTCCCCTTCCATTTTTTAAGAGATTTATTATCAGAGAATTGCCAAGCAGTTCCATCAGCAAGTCTGTTAACCAGCATTCTGTTAACCAGCATTCTGTTGCCATGTTTCATGTCTTCTCTCTGAAAAGGCCCTGTGCCCCATGGGCTCTAGAACCTGTTCCTTCTCATCTTCCCAAGGGTTTCTTTTAGGTCATTGTTCTTTTCATCGGACACCAGCCTCATTACTGAATTATCTTCTGAGGTACCAAGAAACAAGCTCTTGTAGCTATAACCTTAAAGAAAAAGGAAAGACAACCCTCATATTTTCCCCATTTTTTAAATTCTAGTACCTAACAGATTTGTCTATCTTGATCTGTGAATGGGTACTGCAACCTCCCTGATTCTATCCTAAATACATCTACTTATATATTTTTTTATTTTTTTTCCAACACATACCCATACTCTCCTCAATAAAATGTCAACTTCATGAGCTCAGGTAGTTTGTCTTTTGTGTTCCTGTCCTAACATTTAGGATATAGCTTTGGACCTTAATAAATAGTGTTGAGGAAATGAATTAAGTATAAAATGTTTATTAAAAAACAAGTTTTAAAGATGAATATCATATATGGTATATAGTACGTAATATAAAGTATAATAATTACTTGAATAATTTTTAAACCAACGCTTTTAAAAAACTTATCTAATGTAAGTATGCAATGTGAATCAAATGCAAAAACATATATCATTATTTTACACCAGTCTGTATATGATTTATATACCAACACAACATGCTTCAAAAATTGCAATTCAGCGATATAAACACAACCAATGCACACTATATGTCAGTTGCCATGGCCTGAAGGTAGAGAATCATAGTGCGTAGTTATTCCTTGAAAAATGTGATAAAGTGCTCAGGAAATAATTACAACTGTATAAATTTTCAATTTTACAGGAAATGCATTTTGTTCTCTAGCTAGGGTGTGGTAAAAATCTTTGCTATCAGGATTTATTGTGACAGAAGGTGCTAAAACCTAAGATCAGACGACATCTCTTTGGTAAAGAGCCATCAGTACCATCTGCGGGCTCTGGCTCTGCCTTTTATTTTTACAATTTCTCTCTAACCCTCTCCATCTAGAGTATCCTGAGCCAGGTGGTAAATGACCTATTGTCCTTAAAATTTATGAGATTTTCACAACATGATATAGCCCTTAACAGGGTCATTTTTCTTCCACTGCTATCCTGGACACCCTATTCTTATTCCAGGGATATTGCCTCTATTCCAAATGCAGCAGATCTTCCCCAGCCCCAGCTTCCCCAGGTGCTACACATTAAAGACGGTCATTCTTCATTTTGTCCAAGAATTTGAAGTGTAAGAGATCATAATGGAATCTAAGAATGGGTACCTATGAACAACGGGCTTATTCTTAACCATGTCGTCTGCTCTTACGTTCCTTAATAAGAGTTTTTCTACTCTGTGGTCATCCCTCAATATCCATAGGGGATTGGTTCCAGGACCTGTTGTGGATAATGAAATCCACAGAAGTTGAAGCCCCTTACATAAAATGGTTTAGTATTTGCATGTAACCTATACATGTCCTCTGTATACTTTTAATCATCCCTAGGTTAATTATAACACCTAATACAAAGTAAATGCTATAAATAGGTATTCTACTGTATTGGTTAGGAAATAATGACAAGAAAAAAGTCTGTACATGTTTAGTACAGATGCACTCTTTAATCAAATATTTTCTATCTGCTTCAGATTGAATACACAAAAAATCAGATCTCAAGAATACAAAGGGTCAAGTGTATTTTATTTGGGGATTTTTGCACAATTTTGAATAAAATCAATCTAAGGTTTTTGTGGAGATGTTATATTTGTTTACGTAGCAGATATTTATAGCATTAAGGAACAAGTTACTTAACCTTCATCTTTTCACATGTTTAGAAATATATATTATTACACATCTGCAAATTATTAAAAACTTGAGAAACTATTTAAAAATAAATTTTAGAATTCACTAGTAAACTGAATTAGACCAGGAAGTATCTTTGGAGATTCTTCATTTAAGAACAATGATTGTTATTTATTTTATATGTCCAGAAGAGCTTACACAAAATTGAGATTATTTATTCATTAAATAATGAATAAGTAATTCATTAAAAATTCATCAGTAGAGTGATTTGATGTGGAAATATTATTGGAGGTAGTCTGTTGGTAACTTAAAACAATCCATATTCTATTTTTACTCCTTGCCTAGAAGTCTCCTTATATAAATAGATTTGCCTTTTTTTTTAACAGATTAGAATTGTACACCAAGGCAAAAGACAGTGTTAACTGGATCTCATAGCACAATTTCCTCTTATATTCAGATTGCTGGTAATTTTCATAGGATTTTGGTATCTACAAATGACATTGTTCTCAAATTTTCTTCTGTATGACTGTCATCAGGCAAATATTGGTTTATTTTCTGAAATAGCATATATAGCACGAGAACAACCTTTGAAAGAACAGAACAGCTTGGTTTGAAGCATATTTTAAGGCTTTTAAAAATATTATGTTTTATTGCACTGCTCAAATTACTTTAAAAATTTATGTTATCTCTTTGAATTGTTCATTTCATTCAGGTTTTCAGATTCAAGATCACATAGTTTAATATACATTATGTGTATGCACATATACAGCATACATAAATATTATATTTATAAAATGTTTTAATCATATACACAAGTACAGTACATATGTGGGTACATATGTGGTTAAGAATTAATGCAACAAACTAAGAAAGACACTGAAGCAGATGGCAGGAAAGGGAGGGAATGGATCATGGCAGGTGGTGTATCATGGACTTGTTGGTTAAGGTTTTCTCAGAGAGCATAATTTGAGTCCTAGCCACAACTCTGAAAATGGAAAATATGCCAAAATTTGGGTAGCGTGTGCCTGTCATAGGTTATAGCAACTGTGAAACTGTTAAGGCAAAAATGAACCTAGTGTGTTTAGGGATAGCAGGATAACACAATCTTTTTCTTTTTTCTTTTTCTTTTTTTTTTTTTTTTTTTTTTTTTTGGTACTGGGAGGATTGAACCCATGGGTACTCAACCACTAAGCCACTTCCCCAGCCCTTTTATATTCTTTATTTTGCAACAGCATCTCATTAAGTTGCTGAGGCTGACTTTGAACCTGTGATCCTCCTGCCTCAGCCTCCCAAGTCACTGGGATTACAGGCATGCACCACTGCACCTGACTGGAGTAGCACAATCTTGAGTGAGTGTGGAGGCCAGAAGGTATGTGCTCTTATGGCCTGTGATGTCTAGAATAGAGCAAGGCCTAGCAAAAGGAAGCTGCTCAAAAGTTACTCACTACACAAAGAATACAGAGTTTAAACTCCCTTCACAGTTTGAGAGAAAGCCATTGTAAGAGTCCTGGTTTTGTATTGAGCAAATAATGGCCTTGTTTCTTTACCAAAAGGTCAAAGCAAGTCTTAGACCCACACAGTTTGGCCTTTTGTGTGTGTTGCTGTTGATAGAAATTGGTGCCAGAGCCCTGCAATTCGCTGATGGTTCTTTCTCATTTCTAGCCTTCCCGTTCTGTGCATCTGTGTGTTTTCATGTATATGCATGTGAACGGGAGGAAGTATGAATGAGATCTTGCTGGAACTAAGAGGTCAGGATGTATGTTCTAAAGGGAAATTCTCCACACTCCATGTGGAGAAGAACAATTTCAAAGAACTTTTTCTTATTAGGAGTACACTCCACAGCAAAAATTTAAGAGGTTCGCTTTATTCATCCTAAAAATGACGAGCTTTTATTGACTTCTAGCCTGTTTTCAGTTGCCCAGTGTGTGCATTGTTAGTTTCCTTGCTGTTTTTCTTTTCTTTTTCCTTTTGTTTCCCATCCAACTCCAAAGAAATATCACTTCATCACAAATGGGACGAGAAAAAGAAAATAGGAGAAATGGAATGCTTAAAAATAATCCTCGGAAATTAAAACAAAATTAGTATTACTTCACCTGCAATTCCAACCTGTTTGAAAATGGGGGAACAGAAGAGCAATTTTATTTTATTGGTTTCCACTAAAAATCAATTAACATATCTAGTGGGCTGCCATAATTTGGAAGGATATATGAATGTTCCTTCCTGTGGTTGTGATTCTGCACAACTTGACTCCCAATTCAAGTGGAAATTTCAATAAAAGGCACACAGGAGCATGTAGTTTTTATTTTTGAAATATCATCTCCTAGAACAAAGACTGATTATATGTAAACTTCCTTTTATGAGGAATTGGAATATAGTAAATACTTCACTAACATTGATATGATGTTGTGACAACAAGACAAGACTGGTGTTCAAAGGACCTGAATCCATTGCTCACAAAGCCATGGCTCTCTGAGCTTATTTCCTCTGAAAATAAGGAATAATAACACTTGACCTCACAGGGATGTTCTCAGATGGTGGGTCTAAATGGGTGGCCCCAAGACCAGCGGAGGCAGAACTATATGATATTTTTTTTTTTAAGAGAGAGAGCTAATTTTTGTCATCTTTTTTATGGCTGTTTTGTTTTTTCTTTATTTAGCTGTGTGTGTGGTGCCAGGGTTCCACCCAGGACCTCGTTCATGCCAGGCAAGCGCTTGACCACTAGCCACCTCTCCAGCCCCCTCACTGGAGAAATTTTTGAAATGAAATTCTTAGGCCACTTCACATCTATTGAATCAGAAACTCTGGAGACGGGGCTCAACTTTCAGATAATAAACATTCCAAATTACTCTGATGCACGCCAAAGTTGTAAATGATTCTTCTAAAGAATAAATAAGATAACATATGTACAAAATAAAAGTGCTGTGGTAACTGTAGCACATTACCCAAGTGTTAACTACTATGATGTTGATGACAATGTTTTCAGCAAATATTTATGCACAGGATTGTACTAATTATAGTGTACAAGATTGAAGAGATATGGGCCCCACCTTCAGTAACTTTGTTGTCTGGAAAGAATTAAAAGGAATTGACAATCTTAGTACTATGTGATTTACTGCTGTCATGAGGATTTTCAGGGAACCATGGAGCCAAAGTTGATAAGTCTAAGTTAGGCTATCAAAAGACTGCTAATGACAATTAGTCTGTGTCCCTAGGGTTAAATAATCAGCTAACGAGATTGATAAGTGAAACCATCTTCCAGCCAGTGAAAATATATTTCATGGAAAGTTCAAAATTATTTTAAAAAGTACTTCTCTTAGGTGAAGGGACTTTGGAATAAGGATATAGGGTTTGTGAAACAAAGGAGAATTGAGATGAAACTAGTTGTGCCATCCAGAGGCCATGCACCTCCCATGAAACCACATCATCTGGACAGGATTCTGCAAGCCATAAGAAAGTAGCACAAGTTATGAATCAGGGAAATTGTATAATGTGACCTGTTGGAAGCAGGAAATCCAGTTGAGAGCCTGTTTCAATACCAGAATGACGAGGGCATTGGGCCACCTGGCAAGATCAGAATGGGGCAGGGAAGGTAGGAAAAAAAAATCATTTAGGAGGTAAATTTGATGGGAATTTGGTGATTGAGATGAAGTAAGGAAGTGGATATGAAAATGAGTAAATTTTTTTAAACCTAAAATTTTTTAAACCCATATTCTTATCTCGTTCTGATGCTTAGAATGTAATGTTTTAAAATAGGCTGAAGATTTCTTTCAGTTTCATACTTATTGGAACCTCTTTTTTTTATTTCTTTGAGAGAGGAACAGTGAGAGAGAAAGAATCAATTTCATTTAGTTTTTCATGTGGCGCTCCTTGCTCAGATACTTGGTTGTATATGTGATGCTGGGATTTGAACCTGTGTCCTTGCACATGCCAGGTGAATGCCACAACTGCCAAGCCATTGCTTCAGCCTGGAACTTCTACAATCAAATATGCTCTCCTTACTTTATCTTCAATCAATGAAAAGTGTTGGATGAGGTTATCTTATTGACATGTATAGTACCTTCTACATTTGAGTATTCAAATATAACAGGCTTATGAAATAAACATGCTGTGCTTTAGAACTCACTTTACTTCTTGGAACAATTATAAATAAGTAATTTTATTTTTGTAGACTTATTAGAACAATTCAAGTCATTTACAAAGCCAGAGTCAACCCGCTCATCAGTTCCCAACAAATTAGCCCATGAGCACATGCTTAGTAAGCGTGTGGCTCTGCATTTGTTTTCTCAGGCAGTAAGACAAATTAGCTGGGGCTTGCACACAAATGACAATAAGGATGGGAGGAGCTTGTGTTCCAGGTGTTGTTGAGTAATGAATGGGTGTTACCAAGCACACCCAGAAATGAGTTATTTCAATAATTCCTCAGTAACAACCTACTAATAGCAGGAAACCTGTTAGAATTTAGGAAAGATTAGGGTGTTGGCTGTGGCTGAAAGAATCTAATTATATTTTATTTCTCCCTTTCTCCTCTTTGTGTTAAGAAAACAGACCCTAATGCATGATGGAGAGGGATATTTATCTTTCTTTGTCAGGTGGTCTCTATCTCATACTTACAAATATAAAACATGCTAGAGCTAATTAGTCATGGGAGAAATTAGTCCAAAAAATTAATCACTCTATTTACTGTGGAAGCTCATTGTCTGGTGGCTCAGAGATTGTTCAGTGGCTTCTCCTGCTTTCTCATTTTCTGTTACAATAATTTCAACCATGATGGTAAGAATGGATTGTTCAGAGCTTGCCTCAATTTCTCTACTGCTCTTTCTCTGGTAGACCCCCATGAACCAGAAAATTGTAGTGTGAACAGAAGCCATCAGGTTGAGTTGGAGCATCTCTACTGTTACCCCAGTTGGAGAACTTCTGATCGGTAGACTCCCCATGCGGGTGTGGGGGAATGTGCATAGACACAAGCATTGCGTTTCAACATCTGCTTTTTCTTCCTCTGCTAGTGTAACTGCACCAGAAACTGGAGGCATATTCATAGATTAAAATGTTTTCATTTAATGGCACTATTATTACACCATGAAATGAGAAGGTGTGATCATGACCTTTTGCTCCTCCTAAATTCTAATCATAAATTCATGGAGGGATTGGAGTCAGTGCTTACAGGATCTAATTCTTAGGAGAACCACACTGTTAAGGCCTGTATGCTTAATGGCAGTAGGGCACAGTCGTGACAAGAATTTATACCAGAATCAGAGGATACTATGTAGTGGACAGCTTGGCATGGCACATACAGTTTACAAGGTATGGATATGCGTATTGCTTTACGTCATTCTTACACACAATCTGTAAGTCATAATTATTGCTATTTGTAAACAGAAAACTGAAGATATTTGATATTCCCAAAGCCATGCAACAGAGTCTATCCTCAAATCCAAATGCCTTGGCTTAATTTTTTATTCCTCCCAGCACCTCAGCTGACTTCTCTACAAGGTGTATCGGGGAGAGGCCTAAGGTGATAAATGGCATTTTCAAACCATTAGGTCCAGACCTGTCTCCTAGTATTGCTATCTTAAAAGATTAACACCATGAAGCCAACTCCATTGTATGCAACTATATTCCAACTTTACAAAGTCTATGGGAAGCTACACCGTGTTTTACACAACAAAGATCAAGGAGCTAAAGTTGAAAATCTCATCTGGAATGCAACCCATGGTGACCTATAGCACAACCTCTCTGGGTCTTCACTTTCTCAAGAATGAACAGAGAAACTATCTCTACTTTATAGTATTATTATATTACAATCTGTTAAAATAATTAGAATCTTGTCTAAAATAGTAGGTTTTAAATAAGTATGCTTTTGTCAGATAGGCTTTATATATGGCACTGCTATATATAAGGTGGAGAGTGATGCTTGCAGCTTCCAACAAAAAATGAAAAACATGAAAGTACTAGCCATAAGGTTTCACCATAAAAATGCCTAATAAAAAGGAAGATGAGCCTACCTTCTATAATGCTAAATTATTAATCTAATTTGTAACATACTCAAAATGTGTACTGTTTCTGAAGGGATTTTTCTTCCATGTACTTGAAAATGATATGATTAAAGTATGATTGAAAAATATGTGCTAATAAAGAATTAGGAAATCTGAATTTAATTTGGGGTTCTATTGGCTGACATTTGAACATACCTCTCCAGATCCAATCATTTATGGATAATTGCTATATACTTGGACACCAATTTTTCTGGAACATTGTTATGTGATACATATAAATACTTCATTCTTTGGAGGAAATATTATTTATTATACCTCCTATTCCATCAATACCCAGGTGATATTGCACATTTTCACTCTCTGGGTCTAAAACAGTAAAGACTCTTGAAACAATTATTTAATCTTTTCTTTTTGTACTTTTCTTTACATTTTTTTCATGTCACTTCTTTGTATCTTAGTTTTCTAATGTATTTTTACCTTCTAACTTCATGTTTCTATAAATTCTTAACCACACCTTATTTATTTTCATATCGTCTGTATATCTGGTGCAGTACCTTATACATAGTAGACATTCATTATTTTTATGAATATCTTCTCATTCTTAATATAATGAGAAGAACTTTAAAGAATGAAATGAAAGAGTAGAAAAACTAAAGTTTGTGTGTATGTATGCATGTAAATATGTGTGCTCCTAATGGAAAACCCAATTCAAAGCAGCCAAATTGGTAGAGGAATTTATTGACTTATGTAACTAAAAATCTAACTGCAGAGCAGATTTGGAACATGAATTATTAGAGGAGTTTATGATGCCATTTTAGGTTGTTACTCCATTTCTCAGCCCCAGGGCTCTATCTTACTGTGGTTGATTTTATCCTCTGGATGGCTTTTACAGCAAATTGGTAAACAGATTACTACCTGATCTTATGAGGGCTAGATTTTTCCTCTTTCACATTAGTGTTAAGAAGGGGATATCTCTTACCACACAAATATCCATTAAAATGCATCCTTTGGTGAGAACATTCTTACTGGACACATGCTCATTTCTATGAACTAATCCTTGCTTACTGGGAATATCAGGTGGTAATGCCAACATTACAACCAGGAGAACAGGAAGGGCCTAGAGTTCAAGTGGGTTTCAATGCCAATCAAATTAGAAATCCTGAGCAATTTGGGGGAAGGTAGGGAAGGAAGATGGACAATTAAATGAACTTGCACTATAATTAGGTAGTAGTTTGAACTTCTGGAGTTGTAAAATTAAGATTGAAATTCCCCAATGTTCAAATTACTAAACATATGAACTAAGTGTTAAAACACAGAGCCACACAGAGTTCTAAATAAATTTTAAAGCCAAATCTTGCCTTTTTGTATGGATACTGTATGAATAAAAATAAATGATTTCCCCCTGCTATTAAAACTGAAAGTTAATTTTAGGCTGTTAATTCTGTAAAACTGATTCTAATGATTCTCCATGGAAATAAAAGAATTTTATAAAATATTCAAAGTGATTTCATCACATCTAGCAATATTTTTTCCTTCTCAATATGAAAACAGAACACAAGCTACACACTTAGCACAAGTATTATACAATTTTTAAGGACTTTATGGATGCTTTGGATTACAAAAAGGTAAAAACCACATTTGCATTCAGCTTTGTTGAGTCATGAAATAGCTAAAAGATTACCTGTAAGGACAGTTTTTGTCCTTATCAAGCTAATAGTATGAATATCAGTTTCCTATTCCTTTAATAATTAATCTAGCCTCAAACAAGTATACAGCATTCCCCATACCTGCCAAGCCACTTGACCAAATACCCAGGTCCCTTGGGCCATGGCTATGCCTACAATGTCCCCACCTCAACTGGAATTCTTTGATTGGCATATACATAATCAAACACTCTGAATTCTTCCCTGTAGCTCATCTATTTTCCCTGTTTTATTTCTTTCTGCAAGAACATTTATCCTTCACTTTTAATCCCTACAAAAATATCCAATGCACTACTTAAAAAAAAAAACACCTTTGAGGATTAGGAATTCTCTTAATTTTCATTTATTTTGCCAATCTTATAGATGTACTAATGAAAAAATACATAGTGAAGTGAGATACCTAAGCTTTCTTATCCAGATGGCCTATGAAAAATAATGGAGAAAATGACTCTACTATTTTCCTTTTGAAATGTCTTAATGATATTTAATAGGGATTAATGGTCAGCTTGGAGAAAACAAGTTCACCCAAAAGTAGTTAGAACAGACAGGATTTTCTGCTTTCCCTTCCAGCCTGTAACACTGAGGGGATGACAGGAATGAAGCTTCTCTCACTGCTGTTGCTCAATGCATGGGCAGGACTTCAGTGTCCCATCCTGGCATGCTATTCCTGCTGTCCTTAGCACTCCATTTCAGAGCTCCCCCTGTCAGGGAGAATTTAAAGAGGTCTAGAGATCAGATTGCCACCATTACTCTGAAGGCTGGATTTTCCTTACTGGTTTAGTTTAATAAAAAAGATGAAAATATATGTTAAATATTCTTACTTACTTCCTTCTGCAACCCAGAAACATTTTCTCCCTTCTCTTCCCTGCCCACTTTCACCATGTTTTTATATATGCATAGAAACATGTAGAGAGATAGATGGACAATAGAAATAGATGGATGGATAGATGATAGATAAATAAATAGGATTTGGTGCCTCCCCCCTTTTTCTTTTTTTAACTGGATTCCCAGATACTTTCCACTGGAATTTATTTTAATAGGCACATGCAAATATATAGTATTTGCCCAAGGTGGAAATTACTGTAACAGTAACACCAGAGAATTGGCATTTCTCAAATCTATAGGAATCAAATTAATCTAGAATGAAAAAGTTTACCTTACCTTTAAACCACACCAATGTGTGCACACTTGGAAGATTGCCATGCAGGATTCGCGCTTTCAAATGAGAACTGACAAGGAATACATCTTAGGGACTGTGAAAATAAAACCCAAATACTCCAGTTCTCAAAAATTCTAATTTACTTTAACTTCAATTTCAGAAACATCAAAACAATGAAATTGTCTTTAGTTTCCCCTTTTTAAAGAATATTTACTTAGCAAAGGAAGACATTCTAATGGACCACCTACAGTCTATTAAGTTTTTATATTTAAAGAAGCCAATTGCTTTTTGAAGGAATTGCTTTTGAGGGTACAGTTTTTCATATTTAAAAGAGAGATTGAGAAAAAGGCAATAATCTTGTGTTGCGGAATAAGCATCGGTTCTAGCACATGGCTCCTAAATACACACATTCAAAAGACAGTTTTTAATACTATTTTTTAGCATGCATTGTGAACTTGGAAGTGAATTCAGCCAGACCCAACTTAATTTGTATCCTGTTATTTCTGGTAAACAAGCTGTGTCTATAAACTTTCACACACATGTGCAAGCACATGTTACCAGAAAAAATTGGGCACATTTACCACTTAGAAATGAACCTCATGTCCCTCACAGGCACAAGCTGGTCTCCAACTCTGAACTTCCTGAGTATCATCTGTATCAATGTTACACATTTCATCATTTACATCTCTAAATGAAGCAAAGGTATTAAAATACTAGTGGTGGAGTCTGATTTTTTGTTTGTTTTTTGCTAATACATCAAATTATTAATCTGATTACAAATATATATACTGGATGGTTCATTCCTATGTCATAAGACATAAATGCACTCTCTGGTTCATATTTATGCTAACCTATAACTTGGATATGCTGTATTAGTTGTCTATAGGAACTTAAATTTGTTCACAATTGAAAAAATGTGATAGCTTTGAGTCAATTGATGATTAAGTGAAATTATATTGAATACTGGTGGAAACCAAGTCAATATTTGAAAAAAAAATAAGGAACATGTGAAAAACAGGTTTTTACCTCATGAAGTCAAAGAAGGGGGCATATTTTAAAAAGTACCCCATACAGTAATATGGAAATAATAAAATTTAGTTTTGTTTCCATTTTGGCTTAATAGTTTTGGTTTCTTATCAAAGTTGCCCATATTGCTGGTACCTCCTTGCTTATTGACTTTCACCATTTTATCCCATGCCATTCTGCTCAAATATGTTTACACTGTTTTGGTGTTTTTAGTTTTTTTAAATTTTTTAATAAAGAGTTGAGTTGTTGTATAATCATAAATGCATATATGATATGCATTTGTTCCTAAACCAGAATTGCCCCCACATCGCCCATGCCCTAGTCTCTTGATTCCTCTATATTTCACCCCTACAAGTGAAACAAATGTTTAGATTGTGAATTTTCAAGATTGAAATTATTGCATAAGTATTATTTGGATTCTCAGGGGGATAAAGAGTATGCTACATTGTTGATTGTCTCCCTAGATTTCTCCCTATTCGCCTCCCTCTCCTCTCCCCCCACCTACTTATCTATAGTTCTCCTAGATTATATTATTATTATATATATTATATTATTATATTATATATACCTTTGCTGGGTTTAATACATGAGTTTGACCATGTTTCACCCAAGCCTAGATTTGGCTCCAGCCTCCACAAGTGAGGGAAAGCATTTGACCCTTGAGTCTCTGAGTTTGGCTAACTTCACTCAGCATGATTTCTTCTATTGCAAAAATATGGAATGCTTCAGGAATTTGTGTGTCATCCTGTGCAGTGGCCGTACTTACCTTCTCTCTGTCATTCCAATTTTAGTGTATGTGCTGCCGAAGCAAGCACTTCAGTTTGTTTTCAACTATCACAATTTATTTCATTTCCAGATGTGGACAAGAATGGACGGGAAATAGATGCCACATCAGGCTGAGCCCTTCCACTTCGGATGTCATATACAGTCAAGACAGTAAGTGACATTATAACTAAGCAAATGGCTTGGTTTGAGGTCTCTAATGTTTTTCACTACATTTTTTTTTCATTGGTTTGAAATTCCAGACATATGGACTCTTCTGGGAATTGGGTTTGCATTCCTAATGACTCATATTATAGTTGCCATCGTCTGTTGTCTGACAAACAAAAAACAAGCAATAAGGTAAGCGATGCCTTTGACTGTTCAATGAAATGTAAGTAAGAGAAGAATTTTCTGAACCATTTCATTTGCTGTATTTTCTTTTTACCCTACATTGTGTGCATGGAATTCCTGTGTTTTCATACTTTCTGAGTTTATTTTTCTGGGCAGAAACAAGAGGTACCGAACAATGATCTCTCATTCCTTTCAGTACAAAGCCTTAAATTTGCTTTTCAGATTATATTAGGAGTGGTTTTGAAGACAAAAATAAAAAAAAAAAAAAAGAAAGAGCGAGAAGGAAAAAAAAAAGAGAATGTATAACATTCTTTTCTATAGACTGAAAAAGAGATAAAGAGCTCTATGTATCATCCTGGTGGTTCCTGATGAAGGTGGCAGGACCACAGTGGAGATCCTGTCTTGGCTGACACAGGTTGGTCTTTCAGCACCCATGTTCCAAGCAAAGACTCCCATGTCATGAGCAACACACAGAGAAGAGGCCAAGAGCAGCAATGCCTGAAGGAACTCCTCATTCTGGGCTCATGCACAAAACACACAGGCCCTTAAAATACACACAGCCATTTAGGATTCAAAGTTCCCTACCTATCACCTGTCTTCTCATCACCACTGTGTAGGTTACAGTTCGCCCCGATAATGAAAGAATTGGCTTTTCCATAAACTCAGCAAGATGATTCCATAAACTCAGCTGATGATTGCATGACATTTTAAGAAATTAAAGAAATGTATCACCTTCTGCACACCTGAGTTTGTGTTCAGAGAGTCAGACCTACTGCAGCATTGATGTGTCAAAGAATCGTTTGCCTGATGTCAACTTACAGGTCCCAGTGATGATTCCTCCTCAGATCTCTAACCTGAAATCATGTTAATTAGCAGATATCCATCTTGATATCATGAATTAAGAAAAATCATTAAAGAACTATGGTGTTCCTTGCCAAAAAGATCCAACATTATAAATCTATTACCGTTAAGAAGATCTTACCACGTATTAATTTTTAAATTATTTTACATGCCTAAGATATGTCAGACAAAGGAAACACATATGAGAAACAATCTGAACTTTTAAAAGTTTTTAATCTAGTGGGAGAAATAGACACAGAAGTAAAATACTACATGTATGTTAGAATATACACGTTTATTTGTCAACATTCTCTAGAATCTTGATATAGATAGATCTTTTATCTCTCCAAATACAGGAAGAGAGAGAGAGAGAGAGAGAGAGAGAGAGATTGACTTATTTTAAGGAATAACATCTTGCAGTTGTGAGACCTGGTAAGCAGGAATCCTACAGGACAGGCTGGCAGACTGGAAATTCAGGAGTTGATGGTGTAACCTGGAATTCAAAATCTGCAGAGGAAGCCTACAGGCTGGAAACTTGGACAGGGTTTCTATGTTGTTCTCTTGAGGCAAAATTCTTTCTTCTTTAGGAAATTTTAGTCTTTGCTCTTGAGGCCCACCCACATTATGGGTGAGTGAAACAGTAAGTTGCATTACTTGAGCATTCACAATCCATTGACTTTCCTCAGCCAACTGTAAATGTTTAGCACATCTTTTTAAAATAATACCTTCATAGCAACTGCACTGGTGTTTGACAGAACAACCGGGCAAGGTGCCATAGCCTGACTAAGCTGACACATAAAGTTAATCATCCCAATATATAAACAAGTTGTCATATCAAACAAGCAGCAAGAGCACTTGGAAGAAGTCCTATATCTCACTCCTCCAAACTCGTATTGGAAGCTATTGGGACTATTGAGAGGCTCCCATGCAAATGTCACCAGCACTCTGCCTCAGCCTGACGAAGCTACCTGTCCTTTCTCTTTTCTGTTTCTGTCATTTATTTGCACTCTTTCTCTTCTTTACTCCTTACCTCCTTTCTTTGCTAAACTTTCTTTCTATTTTTTCTTTGTCCTTCTTACCTCAATTTGTGTTCTGCCACCCTGCCTGTCCTTCTGGTCCCCTTCCCATCACTTACTGACACACTCCGGATTTGTCTAAATCCACTTTCCTTCCATGGACATAGCTACATATTTTCCATGGGAGATATTTTTCACTTTCAAGATTTCAAATGCCATCTGTATGTGAGTGGACAAAAGTCAGCTTTCTCTTACTGAACTTCTTTACTGAATTTCAGATTCATACCATGCTGTCAAATATTGGCTAGATTATTGAAAAAAATTTTTCTATATTCTTTTTCTTTAACATGTACAGTGCGGTGCCCTTTGTTTCCATATTTTGAAGCCTACCTTTGAAGTCCCAGGATAAGGAGTAAGATCCTTGTTTGAAATGAAAAGCTGAAATATAAATGAGTCTAAAATCCTACTAGAATACACCAAAATACTAATCTGAAAAGAACAATGCCTTTTGTGTCACAGAAATTGAATGAAATTGGCTATATCCCCCAAATAAGAGGCTCCAAGTAGCATACATTCTAATGAACTGCCAAAGACTACCGACAGTGGGGTAAGACACAACTCACGAAGACTTACTAAAGGAAGCAGAGCCATTTGCCCCACTGTCACTCTGTCTTTCTTATCTGTCCAGTGTAAGGAGACAACTGGGAAAAAAGGGGGAAAGGGTTCTTGAAGTCATTGTCATTGAAGTAGGACAGCATTTGTGTTGAGAAATTTATGTCTTTCCCAGAGGAAGAATAGGGGAAGGGAAGGAAGATGTCAGTAGCGGCATTCCCCAAAGCTAATGATGGAAGGGCTCCAAGAGAATTAATAGGTAAAACTGGTTGTGTCTAGAAAAACACGAAAAATCTTCAAACTCAGCTTTCAGGGAGTGTTTGACTTCTGTATCCTCAGCAGATGGGCATAAAGACAACTTTCAGTAGTACTTGGAAAATGAATGGCCAGTGGCTGCAGTGGGGGCTCAGCAGTTACAGCGCTTGCCTGACATGCATGAGGGTGTGAGTTCAAACCCCAGCACCATGTACACAATGAAGTGTTGGAGCAACCAAGGCCACATGAAAAACTAAAATAAAATTGCTTCTCTCTCTCTCTCTCTCTCTGCCATTTTCTCTCCTAAATAAAAAAAAGAAAGAAAGAAAATAAATGGCTGCCAGTAGAATGCTCATGTTATAATGTACCTAGGAACAATGGACAGGAAAGAAGGTGGGAAGCTTCTATTAGTGCAATTGAAGGGGCACAAAAAACAGATAAGTTGGAGCTGGAGGGTTGTCCAGAGAGCTGCCAGTGCAGGTGAGGTATAGCCTTGGAAAGCATATTGGGGCAAGGGCTGGGCTGAAGGTAGACACAGTTTTTGTTTTTAATGCTTTGAATAGTACATTGGAGTTGTGCATAATAATGGGGTTCATTTTGACATAACCATACATGTGTGTTCAGTCCCCAGTGCTTCCTCTTTCCTGTCTCTCCTCTCTCCTCCCATTCCTCCTTTTCTATGCTGCAAATCTTCCTTCTATTTATTTCTTAAATGATGTTGTGTAGATACACACAATGGTGACATTCATTTTGGCATATTCACATGTGTACAATGTAATTATGACAAATTTATTCTGCATTTCCTCCTTTTTACTCATCCATTCTCCCTCCTCCTTAATCTCCTTCCTCTACTTCACTGAGCTTCCCTCTATTTTCATGAGAACCATCCTCCCCTTTTCCCTTACTTTGTTCTAGTTTCCGCACATATGAGAAAACATCTGATCCTTGACTTTCTAAATATGGCTTATTCACTTAGCATGATGCACTCCATTCGCCAGCAGATGACATCATTTCATTCTCTATCACTGAGTAAAATTCTATTCTGTGTATTACCACATTTTCTTAATCTGTTCATCTGTTGATGGGCACCTGGGCTGGTTCCATAACTTGGCTATTGTGAATTAAGATGCTATAAACATTGATCAGCCTGTATCACTATAATATCCTAAAGATCTTTAGGATAACTATTGAGGAGTGGTATAGTTGGGTCATGTAATAGTTCCATTCCTTGTCTTTTGAAGAATCTCCAAACCATTCTCCAAAGTGGTTGCTCTAATTTGCCATCTTACCAACAATATATGAGTATACCTTTTTTCCTTAAATCCTTAACAGCATTTATTATTATTTGTGCTCTTGCCATCCATTCTAATTAGAGTGAGATGTAATCTAAATGTCATTTTAATCTGCATTGTCCCAATTGCCATGGATGTTGAACATTTTTTTTCCGTATATTTGTAGCCCATTTGTGTTTCCTCTGATGTAGCTTTCCTTTAAAGGGTGTTCAATAGGGGCTGGAGCACTGGCTCAGCAGTTATAGCTCTTGCCTGGCATGTGCAAGTACGTGAGTTCAAACTCCAGCACCACATACACAAGGAAGTCTCGGAGCAATGAAAGCCACATGAAAAACTAAATAAAAATTGTTTCTCCCTCTCCCCCTCACTGTCCCCCTCTCTTTAAAAAAAGTGTTCAATAATGGAAGGAACCCAAGTGACGTTCATTTCCTCATACACATGGAATCTATATACTATCATTATGGAGGTTTCAATAAGAGAAAAGTATACGCACACACACAGAATTCAGAACTAAAGTAACCCATTAGGCAACCGGGGACAGCTCCCTATCCTTGATAGGTAACTAGCTAGATAAGAAGATTCAAGTCTCTACAACATAGAGTTAAACCTTGGCCAAAAAAGAAAAGTGGGGAGGGGAGTTCAATCCAAACCATAAACCTCACCCTCAGCAGCAATCCTGGTCTCACCTCAAGTCTATGCTAGAGGAGGGACAGGGGAAAAAGAGAGAATGGAATCTATCTTACTTAGCAGCTTTAAAGTGGATTCAATTAAGTATCAATCATTACAATTGACCATAAAGCTATGAAATTTACCTAAGATACATGAACTAGACCAAGAAGGAAGGCAGCTGATAGATTATGGAGGAAATGAATGACTGCAAACAAACAACAAAGCAAAATAGAAGCACTTTGGTGTTTTAAAACTGCTTTCTTGCGATAGCTCAGCTGGTTAATCCCTGTCCTGGGCAGGTGAGATCCAAAATAGCATCTCTCTCTCTCTGGCTCTCTGATTTACCTCCCTGTATTCTTCTGTCTCTCTGACATTTTCTCTCTCTGATTTCCCAGATCGCAAGACAAAAGTTTTTATTTTCCATTACTACCAAAATCAAGGATCACCCAAGACTGCATTCTCAGTCTTGTTAATATCTCCTTAGTCACCTATCCCGTACCCTGCCCTGGGGCCACAATGAACCTCTCCTTCTTGGGACTGAAGAGAGAGGAGTCCCATAAAAGAAACAGACCAGTCTGGCCCCAGTGCTGCCAGAACAAAACCAGAGCCTCCACCGCTCCCTCTGCTGGGGTCTTCTTCAGCCTGGAGGATGCCTGCCTTGAGGCCTCAGAGAGTTTTCAGGTGTCTGTGGCACAAACAGCTTCAAGGGAGTCATTTTGCAGATGGCCCAACTGCAAACACTGCCTGCATAAGGAATCTGAATAAGGAAGGTGCTTCTGGCCTGCCTGTCTGCTTTCTCATTTCCCTCCTTCTCAAGTGTCTTCTTTATTCGGCACCAATCACAAATCGAATTAAAACAAATCATCTATGGGGGAGAGATGCTCCCTGGGGAATGGGTCAGAAGAGTAATCTGAGAATGCACCCACTCCAAAGGAGACTGAGGTTTGAGATAAGTGTTGAAAGGGGAGCAAGAGGTAAACTTTGGCCAAGTTGCTCTGCTCTGCCCTCCCCCATTCCTGTCTTTTCCTCTCTTCTCCTTTGCTTCGTCTTCTCTCCTCTCCTCTTCTCTTCTCTCTCCTACTGCCCCTGCCCAAACCTCCACTAAGAATTAGAAATCACAATTAATGGAGATAATTGGATAGATAGGACTGACTTTGTCATTTAGATCAGATGAATTCAGATCGCCTAATTATAATTTCTTAAATTTTAAGGAGTTTAATCTAAATTTTCATAATTTAATGAAAGTATATTTAAAGAATTTGTATAGTATCAAGTATTTTAGAAATACTGAATGTTTAAATGTTAGAGATATTAATTTTAAAATGTAAAAGGGGATGCATAGTTGTGCAAAATTATTTTAGGGAGCACTCAAGCGACAAATTTCAAAGACCAGTAACCAAGTTTAGTTTTCCACTATTCCCTCCCTTCTGTACCCTACTCTTGAGAAAAATGCCACCATTTCCAAAAAGCAGATGATTTTTCAAATTCTCTGCCATATAGCCATATGTTTTAGATGCCATGCAAATATTTTCTGCAATTCTGTCATAGTCAGTAGTCAAAACATTGTTCTCAACAACTTGATTACAACACTTATTACATAGAGAACTTACCTATTCTTTATTAGTCCTTATCTTCATATCCCCAGTACCCTAGCATTGTATGCATAAGTACTACCCAATGTGTGATAATTGAAAATTATCTATACTTTATTGAGAACAATTTATGCTTCTCAACATGACCAAAAACCATTGTTTATATCCATTGATTACATTCAAATAAAGATACTGCACATCAAATTTCAAGGCAAGTCTTTTTTTCCCCAAGATTATATAAAATGTTTAAGAGATGGTTAAATGAAATAATAATGGTTCACCAAAACCTAAAAATACAAAGAAATTAACATGAACAAGAAATCATCTCCTTTCAAAATAAACTTTAACTGTAAGATCTTTTTATTAAATTTTATAAAAAGAATCTGTAGCACAAGAGACCCTTGAATAACGTGAAGGGAAATTTTTTTTTTTTTAGAGATTTAATAATGTCAATTTAATTCTTTTTTTTAATATATTCTTTTTTTTATTAGAAGTATATAGAAGTACAATTGAGGGGGAAACATTATCAAAACATTAGCAATCAATGGATATAAACTTTGTTATCGAGGGGAAAAGCCAAATCATGGATGACCACCTTGGGTTTTACCTGTTGCAGTTTCCCCCAGAAGAACTCATGTTAAATGGGTAGTTTGTGGAGGAATGACATCGGCTTCTGGGATGGTTCCCCCATCTTTCCAGTCTCCAGACTCCTATGAGTTCTTCATATACCCTCCCCCCTCCCCATCCCCCTCCCTACACCTCCAATTATCCTAGAGAGCTATCCCCCTATTACTCATTTTAATTTTTTTCAAGAACATATGATGGAGATTGTATACTTAGGCAATCCTAGGCACAGACACAAGCCTCTAAAAGATGCTGCTAGAGGTTTGATTTCCTGGATTTTATTATACTTTCCACGACCCTTCTGTTAGCTACTTGCCACTTTGATTGCAGGGAAAAGAAAACTCCAGCTGTCTTAATCAAGATAAAGAATTTAGTGGAAAGACACAAGATGCTCATAAAGCCCAAGGGTAAGAAGAAAAGAGTTGGGGGCCTCAGAAGGACCTAGGACAGTTCAGTTCTTCATGTGCTTCTCATCTATGCCTCTTTTCGCTTGTCTTCTGTGTGATTCTCTCTGCAGGTATATTTCCTCTACTCCATGTCCACATAACAGTATGGTATTCACCAAAGGATGAATGTTAGTCATTCATTATCTTTCCAGCCAGTGTAGGGTGATAGAATCTTTCTCTTATTGTCCATATTGCCTATTCCCAAGGAACACCTTTTGATTAGCCAACCTGGGTAGAAATCTCATTTCTGGTAAAAATCACATATGGGTAAAATATGAGGCAGGATGGATAACACAGAGATACCTGCAGGAAGACCATTTCAAGGCACTGTGGTGATGGGGATGGGCCAATAAGGACATGTTTGTAAAGGAGCTCAGTAAGTTCTCTACTACATCTGGTCCAAAGTACACTGGAATTTTATTCATGACCCTTTAAGAGGATACATCAAACATGGTGGCTTTGAAGAGTTGTCTATAGTAAGAAAAAAAGAGATATGATCATCATCACATCTATAACCATAAACGTAAAGGGTACAAATAGTGAACCATTTATTCTTCTTTAATAGCCCCCACATTATAACTATCCCTTCCTATTTTGTACTTTATAGTCTTTGCCTGGGGAAAAATTTGCAATAAAAATTGTTCATTACCCTGTACTAGGTAGGGTATATGCTGCAGAAATATTATACTATCTTAATAAATAATAAAAGTTAAAAATAAACATATTTAGTTATATTAAAAATGGATATGTCTATATTAATATCTATTTGAAAAGTTTAGACCTGAAATTTTTCTAAATAATTTCACAGAACTTAAATTAGCTCAGGACACTTTAATAAAATACCATAGACTGGGTGGCTTAAACAACACACATTTATTTTTCACAGTTTTGGAGGCTGAAAAAATGAAGGTACCAGCAGACTTGATTCCTGATGAGGTCCCATTTTCTGGCTTGTAGATATTTTTCTTGCTGTGTCTTCACAGAGCTGATGTCTCTTCCTCTTCTTCATAATCTCATTATGGGGCTTGTCCTTGTGATTTATGTAAACGTAGTAACCTTCCAAAAGCCCTACCTCCTAATAGCATCACTTTAATGTTGAGGACTTCAACATAAATATAAATGTGCATAATGTTAGAAGGATTGTTGGGTAGGAAATTGTAAGCTATGTATGTGATCTTAGGCAGGACTTTTAATTCAATTGCACCAACATCTATTTGTTTTTTGTTTTGTTTTGTTTTTTTGTACCAGTCTTGAGATGACACAAAGATGAACCCATTAATACCCTAACTATCTGGCTCATACTCAACTAAAATATGTTTGATTCTAATGAGTATAATGATAGAAATGTAAATTAAAATCCTATAGGATAACATGACAAGAAAGAATGAAAGAGAAGGATGTTTGTTAATATTTTCGATAAGGAGGGGAAATGATTCGGACCCCAAATCCTAGAGCTGCTGCCTTTATTCCAATGGAGAGTGCAAATTATTCTTTGAGATTCTTAAATGAGTGGCACATGGTCCCTAAACAAAATATCCATGTCTATAATATTAAATTCTCTTTGCCAGCGTAGGTATGACAATGTAAATCTTTGAAGGCAGGAGTTTAGCTGCTATTCAAGTTCCAGATCCCTGGATAGGCCTCACCTGGGCCCAGCAATGAATATTTATTTAGAGCAAAAAATCAAAACCTTGCTTACTCTATGCCTCAAGGCGTTCAGCTGCTTTTTAAGAGAGAGTGTCACCAGTGAGCCTGGCCTGGCCCCAGAAATGAATACTTAGCCTTAACAAAGTAAACTTCTACTAGCACAGCGGACAAGGTGGTCTCATAATGCATACAAACCTTTGCTCTCTCCATCTGTCCACACATGTGGGCACCCATAAGAAATGCAGATGTTCTCTCAGTTTGAGATCCACAGACTTCACTCCCAATCCCAATCCCCTCAGCACATGTTGGCCACACTCTGACAACCCTACTGAATGCTAACTTACAGCAAAAAAAGAGAAATTTCAAATAGGGCTATCAAAGCTTATCCTTCCAAAGAGGGTTAGAATACTAGTGTAATTCCTGTTTCTCCTCTTCCTCCCTCCCTCTCTTCTTCGTCTTTTAATTCTTTCCTGTTTCAAAGAGAAGCCCTAAGCAGCCTGCTCCCAGATACCTTTCCCTTAATCCCCACCCTTGTTTACTTGTTCTGCAGTGGTAGAAAATAGCTGCAAGAGAGACCTCAAAGAAAAGAAAATATTTTTCACAACCTCCTAAAACTTTCTACTCTCTACTCTCTGTCCAAAGAGTTGACGAAGGTATAACTCCTTATTCAGAGGTGGGGTGAGAGGCACCCAGGACAAGCCTTGGTGTATTACTTAAGGCCTCACATTCTGGGGAGCCAGCTATTCAGATGGATGCCCTGAGAACTCTAAAGAGGAGGTGGCATCTGTACTGAGATCTGAAGGATGAAGAAACCTGGAGACGAGGAAAGGGGTTCAAAACATAAAAGAAAACATGGAGCTTGTGGTTTCAAAAATGGTGCATGTAGTTGTAGAGTACAGAAAGGGAACCAAGTAGGTTATACCTAGAAAAGTATATGGTAGAGAGGCGGTTAAGGACTTTAAATGCCCACTAGAGAGATTTCAGTTTCTTTTTCTTTTTCTTTTTTTAAGAGAGAGGGACAGTGAGAGAGAGAGAAAGAGAAAATCAATTTTATTCAGCTCTCTATTCGAGGCTTTCGTTGCTCCAACACTTCGTTGTGTATGTGGTGCTGGGGTTCTAGCCCATATCCTCATGCATGCCAGGCATGTGCCCTCAGCTTCCTTTTTTTGAATAAGAATCAAAACTCCAAGTGCTAACTACTTTCTGCCCTAAAAAATCCAAACTCCACTACCGTCAGGATGGAGAAGGGCAGGGGTTGCACCAGCAGGCTGGTCTTTATATTAATTCCATTCACAGGCCTTCTTGGCATCCAACCGTTATATCTGGCCAAAGGGGAGTAAGCTGGGAGAGGACAGAGAGGAAGAGCTGGGTGTTCCTAAAGCTGGCTGCTAATAACGATGAGTCTGTCAGTAGATGCTACACGTATAGCCACTGTCTTGTCCTAGTTCCATTTAGCCTTTCTTCTTCCTTCCATGTTATGGTAGTGACAGGCCTGATGTTACTGGCTTGGTGTCCTGTACCATCTCTTAATAATTTCTCTATATTCTGGTTGTATCTTTGTAAATTGCCACTTTATCAAAAACTCTTCACATTTTCTAATTTGAGGGTCAGCAATTTCCCAGTAGGACACTGCATTATACAATCCAGGAAAGTGTCTTAAGTAAAAGAATGACAAAATATGTCTTATATTTTTTTTAAAAAAGAATGCAGAGTGTTCAAAATAGATGAAAAAATATTGAGAGATTGTCAACTTAAGGACACAAGACGATTCCTAAGGTTTCAAATGAGAGATGATTGAACCTGGTAAAGAGGATACTGACAGTATAGGAGGTAGGAAAAAATCAAATATTCACGATGATTCCAGGGTGCCACACTTAGACAATTGTATGATTGAAAAGGTGAGAACCCCAAACTCAGGAAGAAAATAATTTGGAGTAATAGAGAAATAAATTATTTTTGTATTCTACGTTTTGTTATGTATCAAATGATGAAATTAGACTGAACCAGTTTTCTCCAGAGTTCTATCATATTTAAGCTACTCCTACAGTTGAAGTCATAATTGCATTTTGTAAAGTAGTTTTTCTAATAGACTTCATGTTATTAATTTTTATATATTCATCTCCTAAGAAAAATATTCATAAAATCATGGATTTGATATGCCACTTATAATATTTTTCTATTATACTTTTAGTATGAAATGCAACTATGTAATTAAAATGTTTGCATTGTCTAAATTAATCTCATATAACCAATGTTACCCTTGTTATATAATGAGAAATTGGAAATTAAATTATTTTAAAGTATTTTTCCCCAGTTTTGAAATGTTCTGCTCAGTTCTTTGGGGCCCTAATTATTCCATGCTTAAAATATAACTGGATTCAACTTTTTAGCTCTTAGAATACATGTAATTTCATTGAGTAGTATCCTACAATTTTATTTGTACTACAGTTCCCTGTAGGTGTTAATACTTAATTTAAAAAAATAAGAAGTTATCTAACTAACAGTTTAACATTAGATGAGCCACTTGGCAAATCTATCTGTGAGGTGGTCTTGCTCACACAACTGGGACTTAGTTGTTGTTATTCTATTTGCTGATAAATCTCTGAACAGAACAGGGATAGCACTGTTTGTTTTGTCTTGCACCTTGCTTAACATATGGTGAGGGTTTCATAAATAACGCATAGGACGAATGAAAACTCAGATATGTAGGACCTGCAGATTTGCAGTAATACATCAAAGTATTGGATTCAGGCTCTATGGGCTAAGTCCAAGGCATAGAATTTGTGATACCAACTGCCGTTTCTCCAGATGAAGAGTGAGCACAGAGGATTTATTGATCAAACATGGTCAGAACAAATTGCCAGACATGCTGGATTTACTTCTTCCTTTGCCATAAAAATAAAACAAAAATAAAACACTTTCACAGAGACCATGTTCAAAACAGGTATCCTCTGCCATCCTTTCCAGGTCACCAGGGGAAGAATTACCTCTGAGCTTCTAGACCACTTTGTTATTTTCATCCAGCTCATTGACTTTTGGTTTAGTGTCTCCTATAACAGATTGTGAGCATCTTGATGGCAGAATCCTTGTCCTATTCATATTTATATCTCTAAGCTCAACAAATGGCAGAGAGGAATTCATCTCAGTAAATATTTGTTAAAATCTGATTTTCAGCCTGTCTACACTTGGGTATTGGAGCCCAGAAAATCATTTTATTTTCCAAAGGCAAAGCTTAACTTGGCCTTGAGGCTCCAGAATGTATTCATATGAGAATTCCAGCAGATGACTCAAAAAGTTGGGACACCTTATTGGATATTCTTGAAGAATTTTCTTCAAAGTTGACTGATCTTCCTATTTGTGGGAGATGAAAGGAAATCTAAAGAAATGACCTATGATACCTACCTGCATGCCCATTGGCAGAGTTGTTGGTGGGGTCCACTAAGGTCTAAATTTTAGTTCAAGATCATAATTGTAAATTCTAGACTATTAATGATGGGAGTACCAAAAACCTATAAATATAAATATTCATAATCTTTTGAGAGAACTGAGCTCAAAAACAATATCTGGACATTTTAGGGAGGAAGAAAATTGAATTTGTTAAATGATTGGGCTTAGTCTGTTCAATATGATCCTCACACTAGACTGTTTAATTTGTGCAGTCATGTAAGCGAGTTTTTCTTTGAACTCTTAAAAACAGTGCCTCACATATAACAACTTAATTAAATATTGTATTTATAGAAATATTACTATTGTTCCATTTTTCTAGACAGGTCATTTCCAAATGACTTTGTGATGAACTCTTTTCAATAAAGTAAGTCATATTGTAAAAAAAACTCATGTGGATTTAAAAAATTTTCCTATTTTAAATAAATATCTAATATTTTGTTACCAATTCCCTGACCATTTAAGATATTATTTGATCATGCAAAATCAGTTTACATGCAATGCCTTAGGAACACCTGTATGAAATAATGCAAACTTCATTCATGTGTGGACATGTGTTTGAGTGTTGTTGTTGCTAAATATCTTAAATTATTCTAAACTTATTATCACCGGATATAAACTCCAAATAGTCCAAGGAATAGTATCTATATTAAAAATATAAAGACAATTTTACTGTATAACAGTCCATGTTCTAATTATTTGGTCTGAAGATGATCATTTCGCTGTTGTTACTTCGCCAGTATATCTCTGGCACAGATGGCACGATAGTACAGGTGCTTTTCAGCATCTTCCTTCCATTGACTATAAATCTTATGTAGCAAGAACACAGCATTTCAGTCCCAGACATATTTCTAGGTTCCATTTGTTTCTTCATATTCAAGCAATCAGTAGCTGAGTGTATTGTAAGAGAATCGGATGCTCCTCTCCTTCGAAGAGCCAACCTTTTCAATAAAGTCCAGGAAGATAGTAAAGGTATGTGAGGTGTTTTAGTAGCAGCAAATCATGAAGTTTTACCATGGCATGTAACAAATAGCATCTTTAACTAGAGATTCAGAACTCTAAATGTTACAGTTATTAATATTGTTAAAGAATAGAGAATGGGGGCCTGGAGGGGTGGCTCAGCAGTTATAGCGCTTGCCTGGCACATATGAGTACATGAGTTCAAACCCCAGCACCACATACACAACGAAGTCTCAGAGCAAAGAAAGCCACATGAGAAACTAAATAAAATTCATTTTCTCTTTCTTTCTTTCTCAATGTTCCTCTCTCTTTATAAAAGAATAAGTAAATAAAAAGAATAGAAAATGGTTTCTTAATTTTTCCTCAATATTTGCTTTGTTATTCTCCAGATAGACTCTTGGCTTTCAGATCTTCAGTCTCATCATTTTTCCTTAAAAGAATCCTCAAGGACATTCTTACAACTCCAAATTTTGTGTTGGAAGGCATTCCAAGTTCACTAATTAATTGAAGGATAGAAAGACAATAACCCTTCAAGACCATCTTATTTTAGTTTTTGAAAAACAAAAACAGCAACACATAATTTAGAAACTCTTAACAGTTCATTTTACATTTCTTAGCAAATATTTATTAAGCATCTGCTAAGTGCTAGTCACATGCTGGCTTCTGTTAATATAAAAATAAACAGTAGTTTACATCTAGTGAGCAAGGTACATATGAAACCAAGTCACCCACACTGCAGTAAGTATATATCAACTGCAGACAGTTTCTTCCCAGAAAGCACTGCAAAGGAGAGGGAGGCTGTTTTGAAGGTGAAAGTAATCAGGCCTGGAGGTAGGGGAAGGACTTATTAGGGAGGTATTCTATCACCCAAGTACATTGCAATCTAACAGACAACAAAGGAAGAGCGTGTCAGGACAGTGGAATATATATATTGGCACAGACTGTGATAGAACATAGTGTAGTTAGTATGAATAAAACATAGGTCATATATGAAAAATGGTGGACTATTAACCAGGAATTCAACAGGGAGAGATGTGTTTTGCTTTGTTAGCGATTGCTGGGGATGGATCCCAGGGCCTCATTATATGCTAGGCAACTGCTCTACCACTGAGCCCTAGGAAATACAATTTTTCAGAAATCTATATGAAAAGCTAATTGTGTGCTTATAATTTATTTTTGTGTTTTTAAATAGTTTAAAGTAACCAAGTAAATGCAATTTGACTGCTTTTCTTAATTTTTTATTGTCATAAACTAAAATTATTCATCGATTCAGGAGAATTTTAACTAAATGTATTAATAAATCCAAAATTGGGCATATTTAGAGGAATTTGATGATATTCTGGAGTTACAATGAAATAAAATCATATTTCTAGACAGATTCTTACATAGGTTGTCAGCTTAGAATTAATTGTCTAAAAGAGAAAGAAGGATGTTGCTAGGCAATTGCTAAGGGAAATCACAGAGGCTGATAATTAACTTCAACATTGCAATCAGTTTTCAATCAAATAGATTATGTGTCTAAAAACTTCAATAAGGAAATTAGAGTGAGTTTTCACATACAGCAATTTACATGGAAGAATACTTCATTTTAGTCAGAGAAAGTTACAAACTATCTGGCCCTTTCCACCTGTGGGATGTTGAAGTATATATATTCCTAAAGAGAAAGGAATAGAAAGTAATACTTTTCAGAAGAGGTAGTTATCAAAAAGTTATTGAATGGAAAGTAAGAATCAACCAAGTAAATGAGTGTTTAATAATATTTGCATATGTCCTATAACAGAACAGAGCTTCTCAAACTGTATGTGGTAAGAAAAAATTATTTTTATTTCTAATCCATCATGTGACAATGCTTTTATAAAATAAGAATTTTTAGAAAAATTAAATAAACCAAAAAAATTAATCCAGATTTCTTATTTAGCATTAATAGATACAAAAGTACTGTCCAATTGCAGTCAATGTTTCTAAATATTTGCTCTTGATTTTGTTATCTCATGAAATGATAATCAAATAAAACCAAAACTGTATGCAAACTACACCCAAAGTAGCTCTGAAGTACAAAATGTGGCACATAGTTGGGTAATGTCATGTTTCATGAATCAATTGAAAAAGACAAGATATGACCAGAGAACGTTAATCTTAAAGTGCGAGAGTCATGGTTGTAAATAAATAAATGTCACCAAGTCAATTTTCAAGAAGATTCTTCTGTAGGTTGTCAAGCTGAAATTGTCTAAATGATTTAGAAAGAAGCAAGTTACAATGGTTGCTAAGGATAATCAGGAAGACAGCAATATTGCAATCCAATTTCAACCAAAAAAAAAACCTGTGTCCCTAAGAGAATTAAGGAAATTAGAGTTAGTTGACATATAGAGCAATTTTGTTGGAAAAACATTTCATGCCAACAGGAGGAAGTACTACACATCCTGACTGTAAATGCATAATGAATACAAAGTAGAGTACAGAGAAGTGGTTGGTCTAGCTCCAGTTAGCATGCTTCTGGCCAGTGAGGAGAGTATCAGAGGACAGAGGCAGGAATTGGGGAAAATCTGATATATCTGAAAACTGAGCGATGCAGTAAGATTAGCAGGCGGCTGGAGATGATAGGAGAGGGGCTACAAATGGATAGTGAAGATCCTGAGCAGCGAGACAGAGCTTACATTTTAGGAGAATAACTTACAAGAAGTTGGGCTGAGTGGAGGTGAGGAACTTATGCAGCAGCAACACCATGTGGTCTTTTCCAGATTGTAAAGCAATCCCCCATCTGAGAATGGATACACAGCTACTTCGTGAATAGATCTCAGTAAATCCAAGCAAGTACAGTGAAGAATATTTTAAATTACATTTATTCTCACCAAAGAGAGAGGGACAGTGAGAGAAAGAGAGAAATAATTTGTATTTAGTTTTTCATGTGGCTTTCATTACTCCAAGACTTTGTTGTGTACGTGGTGCTGGGGTTTGAACCCGTGTACTCACGCATGCTGAGCAAGCACTGTAACCACGGAGCAACCACTCCAGTCCCAAACATTAACATTTTGATGTATCTTTTTCTTAACTTTATTATTGTATGCACACACATGTGCATGTGCACACATACACAGACACTCTTGTCACCTTGAAATTTGAAATTACTATCAATGAACTTTTTTCTCTTTATTTTCCTGTACTGACCATTCTCAAACTTCTTGGTCTAAAGATCCCTTTTTACAGCTTTAAACATTATTAAGCATCCCAAAGAACATTTTTTTTAAAGAGAGAGTGACAGTGAGAGAGAAAAAGAGAGAATCAGTTTTATTTAGTTTTTCATGTGGCTTTCGTTGCTCCGAGTCTTCACTGTGTACATGGTGCTGGGGTTTGAATTCATGTAGTCATGCATACCAGGCAAGCACTGTAACCACAGAGCCACAGCTGCAGCCCTTATTTAGTTTTTCCATGTGGCCTTTATTGCTCCAACACTTCATTGCATACATGGTGCTGGGGCTTGAACCCGGGTCCTTGTGCATGGTAGGCAAGTGCCATAATCACCTAGCTACCACTCCAGCCTCCACAGAATATTTTTAATACAATCTGTATCTATCAAATTTTTCCACATTAGAAAGTAAAGGGAAAAGATATTTAAAATCATACTTATTGACTTAATATAACAAAAATCTACTACATGTTAATAAAAGAAGCAAAATGTATAATATATAAAGTGTGTCATAAAAATGCATATAGTATAAATAACATTTTCTGGAAAATGAACTTTATCAGGTGTGAGATTTTGAAGTATCACAGGCATAGAAGAAAAGGAAAAGAAATAAACTATTTTTCTTTTTTTAGAGAAAGAGGGACAGTGAGAGAGAAAGAGAATCAATTGTATTTAGTGTTTCATGTTTTCATTGCTTTACACTGTGTACGTGGTGCTTTGGTTCAAACCCACATACTTGTGCATGCCAGGCAAGCACCATAACTGCTGAGCCACCACTCCGGTCCCAACTACTTTTTTTTCCAAAGATAAATTATTTCTCAAAATTTATTTCAGGAGAAGTATGTTAGTTAAATAAACAAGTGTTCATATTGTGACCTCCAGTAGAACAGAGCTACTCAAACTAAATCATAAGTTTAGTGAGGGCTGGCATGTGTTCCTAATATCTACTTCTGCAACAAAGCCATTGAAATAGGTTATTGAAGTATATTTTAAAAATTCAATGTCATATATAAATATGTTTTGAAAAAGAAGGTATATCTTAATTGCTTGTCATGTAATTTTACATACTTATATACTATACCAAAACTTGACACTGTAATAGTTCAAAGTGTCCAAGTAATGTGGAATTTGAAATAACATCAATAAAATTTTTGTGCCATTACAAAATTATACTCAGAATGGGTTATTTACCCATGTGTGCTTTTGAAACATCATACATTTTTCATTTAGAAAATATTAGATCAGTGGTTTATGCAGTTTTTGAAGTGTTGATACATTTCATTAGGCAATAAAATAAAAATACCCTGTCAGTCTTCAAAGTATTGGGAAACTTGCCATGCTCATGGTAGAAAATAGTCTTTTTAAATTCCATTTTTTTTAAAGTTTGAATTTTTTTCACCACCAACAGATACTATCATGCATTTTCTTTGATTTACAAGACTTGCAAGACTTGTTTCACTTGCCTTTGTGCAAATGTCAGCCAAGTGCCTTAGTCGGAATAACTGTACATGTCAGTCATTCTTCCAAGTAAAAGTGTTGCTCCTTGAAGAAAGTGGTCAGTCTAGCATGTAACTCATTCCCACAGTGCTTTCTCACAAGACCACATGTACCTGTCATTTAATACTCCACAAAAATGCGTTATTGTGCATACTTCTCAGGATGCTAAAATAAAACGGTTTTTGGTCAAGAGTTAATATAATTCTGCTGCATTATCCAAATCAAAGTGACTTTTAAAAATATTTTTATTGCAAATATGTGGTGATAAAGAATATGTATATTCTAATATACATGGTATATTTTTATACCATGGCTTTGTTAAGTTATAAAAACCTAGCAGCTTCTCCTTCTATTGCATTGCCACTCAGTAAAAATATACCCAGAGAAGTATTTTATAACAAAAACCACTGATCTGTCTTGAACTTTGAATGAATCTTTTACCTGCGGGTCTTATTATTGATATGAAAATTAATTTGAATCTGGAAGAGGTCTTCAGACTCAGATTCCACAGACTGTTATCTGAGAAATACTGTTCTCTACCACAACATATTGTTTTAAGCACTAACTTGAAAGGACTGTATAGTACAGTCTCAGGTGCATTTGTCATATTTAGCCATTCTCCTATAATTACATATTGAGGTCACATCTAATTTTTCATTATTATTGATAATTTGTAATGAACCTCTTCTTCCTTTATCTTCCTCCCAATTATTTCCTAACGGATGACTCCTACTATTTTTACTAGGTCAAGAAAAATTTTCAAAGTGTGTTTTCAAATCTCTTTCCAAAGGGACTCTCGTCCTCTGCATCTGGTTTATGTTAGGTGGCTGTGAATTTGCTAACACTGCACTCAGAAGCAGAGTAAAGACTGAGTTCCCATCGGCAGCCTGGGTTTTCCTCAAGGTTAAGTTACAGGATCCTGGGTAAGCTTTATTCGTACTAATTGCATCCATATTCCTGGGCATGTTCCCATTAAAGTGCTCTGCCACAGCAAGAGTGCTTTAAACAGTGACAGGTTTTGCGGTCAGCGTATTTATTTCCTGCCTGAAAAGAGTGTAAGAAAAATATGGCAGTTATTTTATCATGTGAATGAGTTTAGCAAAATTTGGTGTCCCAGTTGTTTGGTTTTGTGACCCTGGATGATTAATCCTTTCCTCTCCCTTTTGTGGCATTTCTGGTTATGTAGGAAAATCTAGTTCTTTCTGAAGTTTTTCACCCACACATTTGATCCGTAAGGACTTGTAAATAAAAACTTGACCTCATAGATATTTCCCCTTCATTTATTCTGGCCTTTTCAAATTGGCTTGCTTCTTTTCTTTCTTTCTTTCATTTCTTCCAGATTGTTTATTTCTTTTTAAAAAAATGAAAATCATTATCTTGCCAGAAAAAGAGACCATTATGCAGCTGATTGTTTCCATTCCTTCTGGGGATTCTCCTTTTTCTTTTCAGTAGTCAGATTACATGGCATTTTAGATGCGTACACACTCAGTGAGAATAAGTTGATCTAACAGACTCTTAATATTTTATGACTGTGCAATTTTACTGTACCTATAGATTCTTATAATAGATTTAATGTTACATATTGTAATTGTGCACTAAAAATATAGGGATTGGCTTTTTAAAATCATAAATGTGAATATATAAAAATGTCCCCCAAATTCAATTACTGTTATGCTTTCAGATCTCCAAGAAGCCTCTCCTTCTTCCTTGCCAGCAGTTTCTCTTACACAGCTTTATCTAAAGCATACACTGGCATGGTTTCAACCTGACTTTTGAAAGACATTAGTTGCAACCACCTAGTAAAAGCTATTGCTGATTTCCTAAAATAATGTTGTTGGGAACTAGTTCCATTTTTGTACCAGATTGCATTAACAGGATCCATGCAGTGCGTGTTAGATGTACTTCTGAGCACCTGGTTTGTTTATTTTTCAAAATGTGACCTATATAATTGATTATACTGCCTGAATGTGGATTCTAGAATCTGAAAGTCAAAGCTGTGTCCTACATTGAATAGATATGTAGATTCTGATGAGAGCTATTTTTTTTGTACTGCCCATTTATTATCTCTGGCTAATTTTTATTTTCTGGTTCTCAGTTTCCCTCTCACTTCCTACATATTTCTTGCTTTATGTTCTTTTATTGTGCTTATTTTTGCAAAACATCATAAATCTGTCTCTAGATTTATGTTTAGAGACACATTTAGTTTAGATAACATTTAGATAACTTTCCTAAAAAAACAGTCTCTTCAGACAAGCTAAAATGTAGGCTGTAAATGATCATGGACCAGTTATAAAATAAAACTTGTTTAAGGTTTTGAGAGAAGAAAGGTGAAGCACAAGAATCATTTGGCACTGACAGTTGCTAGGAAATACAGAGCATCCGTCTGTTACAATTACTACAAGTTAACAAGGAGCAAGCAAACTAGTAAGAAACCCTATTCCCTAGGTGATAAACAGGGAAGTAAAAACAGACAAAGAACATCACTCTAATTGGAAAGAGCATTAATAACACCATGGTTAAAAAAGCATTTCTAAAAAAATATCTTTTTTGGCAGAGAGAAATATGTTTAATGAACATTAAAAGAAGATATGAGTAAAAGGAGAACCCTAGAAATATATTTATTTGGAATTTCTATTTTTCTTTTATCTGAAAGATTAGCATATTCAGAAAGGCTTAAGGCTCCTCAAGTCCTACAACTAGAAATTTGGGAAAACTCAACTAAGAGTTAAGAATGACATAGGTGGGGCTGGAGCGATGGCTCGGTAGTTACAGTGCTTACGTGTAACGTGTGAGGACCCTGGTTTGAATCCCAGCCCCACAAACACAACTAAATGTTAGAGCAACAAAAAGGAGATGAAAAACTAAATAAAATTGATTCTCTCTCTCCTCTCTCTCACTGTCCCTCTCTCTTTAAAAAAAATTAATGACAAGTGGAGATGGGGAAAATAGAATTGAGCTTTACTTCTCTGGAACATCCCCAGATTCACCATTATTCAGTTAATTAACATGATACCCAGAATAAATGAATTCCATCTCTACCAGAAAATTGATTATATTTCATAAATTAGATGCATCCTTTTAAAAATGTCACAAGTCACATTACTTTTATGGATAGAAAACTTCTTTCCCTAATAGTAACAAATCAAATGCTCCATAGCCCGATAATTCGCCAGAAAACCTTGATATTTTAACATGGATGTCCTATACCCCTGATTTGTCAAGATTCATGTGAGGGACAAGACCTTTAGTTTTAAATGCTGTAAAATGAGTTATTGATATCACATTACCTTTTCTCCAGTCATATGGCTTTTGAAGTGCCCATGTAATGGAAAGAGAAAAGTCACACCTCTGCTGCTTTCCTTGGTCACACTACTGCTCTGGGCTGCCACTTACCCAGATGAAAAAGAAATGAAAAGAGGCAGCATAAAAGTCAGCTCCTGGCTTACTTAAGACCTTGGGCTAAGTGGGAAGAAAAACTAAATATAAATATGAGTCTCCCAGAATAATAGTAAAAATGAATTATCTTTCCGCTCTGGGTGCTGATGTGGTACATTGTTGGGTACAGGGATGAGGGTACAGAGCAGAGAATAGCTATTGGACATTGTTCCATTATTAGGTCTTCTGTAAGCATTTATTAAGTTCCTTTTTCTGCAAACCTTCTGTTGATTCCTACTGTGTTTTTGGCACTGTACTACATGCTGGGACAGAGAGAAGAGCAAAACAGACATGTCATCCTCCAGAGGACTTATAGTTCAATGAGGGAAGATTCTCAGTTGTCCTATCTGTTACAAATAAAAAGTCATATGCATGGTGATTGCAAAGACCCCTCTCTAGCTCTAAATTAATGAATATATTTTACTTATTATTATTATTATTATTATTATTGCTATTTTTATATTGCCCTGTTCTTTTTCCTTATCTCATTATGGCTCCATTTATCCCAAGCTCTGTGGGCAACATAAAGCGGTAGGATCCCAAGCTCAGGGGGAAGGAAAAAGAAATAGGAAACTTAAAAGAAGTTGTAAATGACAAAAGGAGGAAATAATAAAAAGAAGAAGGTAAAGAGAAAGCTTTCAACTGACAGTGGACATCTACTTGTAAGCATGGTATAAACTTCTCATTCCATCCAAAAGACACAATCTATCAACTCCCAGCTCCTAAAAAGAGATCTAGAATCAGAAGCACTTTACTGGTCAAATTTGTAAGTCTAGGACCTGGTTCAGTGTTTGGTGTATGTCCTAGAAATGTTGAATAAATTAATCTGAAACATGATAAATAGCATTAATAGTATTCTGTCATCCCACCCTCTTAAACAGTGAGCAACTACATCATAGGGAATCAATTCCCTTCAGGTACTTAACTCATAGCATTCATGTCTGGGATCTTAAGATCGATCCGGGATCTTATAAATAACATAGAAATTACTTCATTAATGTAAGCATGAGAGTTAATTCCTCCACACATATATGTACACCAAATATCTTGTGATAGATAAATTATAGTGTTTATTCCTTGAAATCCCTGTGATGTCTGTGGCATAATTTTTCCAATTTTGAAACTGTGATTTTTATGTACTTTTAAGTGGACAGGTTTTGACAGCAAAGTCTTAAAACACTATCTACCTAGATATACCAGGAACCATCATCTATGGCCCTCTTAAATGGTATTCCCTTTAACTGTTAAATTTTCTACTCACTTTTTTAGCTTCTTTTTCTCTAACCATTTCTAAACCTATTTTTAAATGTGAGCTTATTATGACAGCTTTACTATCAATGAGAGGATAGTGGGAAATAGGTACTTGGTGGATTTGACTAAGCAGACTGGTTGCTCAGACATACAAAATGACAGACTAATAAGTTAGGGAAAGCATGTTTATTTCACAAAAATCGTTAAACCATTCATTCATAATAAAAAACACTTTAGTAAAATAATATTAAATTATAGAAGTAAATTAGAATATTAATTGATGAAAGTACAGCATTTGTATATGGATGTTTTTGTTAAAGTATAGGCTTTACAGCTCAGGCATTGACCTGTGACTCTTTTCTTGTCATCCTCCTGACAGCCAGTCTCCACATTTAAAATGACAACGGTGATCACTACCACTTCTGTATTCCTTTCAATCTAAACATTTATTTACTTACCCACTCTGAAGATGTTCACATAAAGTGACAATCAAATTCTTCTCTAAAACTTCAAACATTGCCATGATAATTTTTCCCAGATACTGGCTTTAAACTTTAGTTTATATGAGGGAAAGTTTTATAGTCCCACTAAAACAGAAATAAATGTTTATAAAAAATCAACCTTTTCTGGATTAGACAGGAAAAAGAAATAAAAGGTATTTGTATTGGAAAGAAAGAAAACACTCTACTCACAAATGACATTGTATATATGGAAAACCCAAAATTCACAGGAAAGCTACCAGAACTGATAAATTATTTCAGTGAAGGTACACAGTCCAAAATCGTCACTTAATCATTTTTGCTGCCATATGCTGGGAATGAACAGTCAGAAAAGCAAATTTAGAAAGTAATTCCGTTGATAATTTGCATCTAATAGAATAAAATAGCTGGGAATATGTTTAATCAGGGAAGTGAAAAATTTATACACTTTAATTTATGAAGAAACCTAACTAAATGGAAATCCATCCTGAGTTCATGGAAAAGAAGACATTATTTTCAGTATATCAGTACTAACCAAATCTATATACAGCTTCAAGGAAATATTTATAAAAATTCCAACAGACTTTTTACAAAAATGGAAAAGTGATCCTAAATTCATATGGAATTACAAGGGTACCAAATAATCACAGCAATCTTGAAAAATAAGAAAGTTGGGGAGCTCACACTTCCTAATTTCAAAACTTACCACAAAACTACAATAAACAAAACAAACTGGTATTAGCATGAGGAGAATACACATGTAAATTAATGGAATGGAACTAAATCCAAATATAAACTCATATAATCTCTCACAATTGAGGAATGACAAAGGGTGTCAACTCCATTCAATGCAGAAAGAAAAATTTCTTCAATAGATGGTGCTGGGACAAGTGGATTTCCACATGCAGAAGGAAAAATTTGAATTTCTACCTCATACCATATATAAGAATTAACTCAAAATGGATCAAAGCCCTAAATGGAAGAGCAAAATCAATAAGATATTTAGGAGATGACAATGGTGTATCTTTATGACCTTGGACTTGGAAACAGATTCTTAGATGTGACACTAAAAAGCAAAAGCAACTAACAACAAAAATAGGCAAATAAAACTGTGCATCAAAGGAGGATATTACGATAAAATGATAATAGCAAAATGAAATGTTCATAGCAGCTCAATTTACAATAGCTAAATTGTGGAACCAACCCAGATGCCCCTCACTGGATGAATGGATCCAAAAACTGTGTTATATATGTACCATGGAGTTCTACTCAGCAATTAGAAACAATGAAATTTCAGCCTTTGAAGGTAAATGAATGGTGGTGGAAGAAATCATGTTGAGTGAAGTTAGCCTAACCCAGAGAGTCAAGGGTGGAATGTTTTCATTTAACTGTGGAGGCTGGATCTAATCCCAGGCCTGTGTGAAAGGTGGTCAGTCTCATGTATTAGACCCAGCAAAGGCATAATAACACATAATCTAGGGCATTCATAGAGATGTATGGGGAAGGAGGGGGGATGGGTGGTTGGGGAGGGGAGGGGTGGGAGTATAGGGAGGGATCGAGGGGGTAATTCTGATTTAAAAATATATACATATCATATTGTTAGTTTGGATACATTTTTTATTGTACAACAACTGAATTTCTTAATAAAAAAAGATGAAACAATGACCTACAAAATGGAGGAAAATATGTGAAAATATTGTACCAGATGAAATTAATCTGTAGAATATAAACTTCTGCTACTCAAGAACAAAATCTTGAATAGAAATTTCTTCAAAGAAATTTTTGGAAAGTCAATAAACATGTAAAAATATTCAATAATAGTCATTAGAGAAATGCAAATGATAGCCACAACTAAATGTAATTTCACAGCTACTAGGATGGCAACAAGAATAACAGTAAATAAAATGTAAAGCAACAGTATTGATAAAGATGTGGAGAAACAAGCATCCTCAGAAATCACTGGTAGGAAGGTAAAATGGTAGAGCATGATTTAAAATACTTTGGTGGTTCCTCCTAAAGCTAAAATAGAATTACTGTGTGATTCAGCAATTTCACTCCTAAGTATACACCCAAAAGAACTAAAACAGACTCAAACAGGAACTTATCTCCAATGTTCATAGCAGCGTTATTCACAGTATCCAAAAGATGAAAATGGCCTGTGTCCATTGATTGACAAATGAATAAAACAAAATGTGGCATATCCATACAAAGGAATATTGTTAAGCAATGGAATTATTGGAGTTCTGATGCATGATGAGCCTTGAAAACATTATGCTAAGTGCATTAAGCCAGACACAAAAGGACAGGTGCTGTGTGATTCTAATTACATGGGGTACCTGGAATAGACAAATTCACCAAGACAGAAAATAGATTAGCAGTCACCAGGAGCTACTTGGAGAGGGGAATGAGGGGTTATTGCTTAATGAATTGAAGTTTCAGTTTGAAATGATTAAAACATTTTGGAAATAGTGTTAATAGTTGCACAACATTGTGGAAGTAATTAATGATGCTGAATTATAAGTTAAAAGAGAAATTTTTGTGTTACACATATTTTTCAATTTTCAAGATTAGTGACAAAAAAATAAAATTTATGTTACTAGAAACTGTTGTATTATATACTTTAAATGTGTGAATTTTATGATGCATGCGTTATATCTCAAGGCTTTTAAAAATAAGTAATGCAAAATAAATATTCATCTCAAAGTTATGTTTACTAGATGTAACAGACAGGCTTTTGTTTTATTCTTCATGTTTTTCCTCATTGCCCATTTCCAGTGATTTCAAGTTATTATAAATACCTCCATGTTTTTGTCAACACTAAAACAATTTTCTCAGTTAATAAACCATGGAGTGACTTCCTTTTGATGTCTATATGTACTCACTAAATTAAAATTGGAAATTCACATCAGAATTTTCCTAGCTCTGTACTCATCTGCCAATGTCTTTAGCCCTCTCAGAACAACACCTTTTATAGTGCCTGCCTGCACACATTGGGTAAAACAGGAGCTTAATAATTAAGCGTATCCATGAGAAGTTACAGGGGACAAATCAATGTGATCCATGCATCTATCTTTCCTTGCTCAGAATCTCTGTGCTAATTCCATCAAATTCCCCAAGGTGGTTGCATTCTTTGGAAACTCAACTCTTTAAGAACCTATGAAAACATACAATAAGTTAAATGAAATTTAGCCTGATGCAGATTTATCATTGCATCATCCAGAGTAAGAACTGGCAGAAAGCTTCATAATGGAAGAAATACATGTTTCCCTCACCTAAGGAACCATCATTTTAAGTAAAGCTTTCATTTGGTTATCAGATGATTAAAGAAGATGGAAAATTATATCACAGAATTTTGAATACTAAACTTGTGGAGCGACATGAAACATTTACTTATTGCAAATGTCTATAGTAGTTGTGTGATATTTTACCTTATAAATAAGAAATACATTGAGACTTAGAGTAATCATCCACGAATTCCCAAGAATGGGAACCATACCTTTCATCTGGGAAAAATAATTTGAGGTTGCTAATGAAGTTTGAAACAAGAGGGACTTACAATTTGTTGACTGCCACTATTCTTACACCAACCCTTTCCTCTTTAATTACATTCCCCATACTAACTCTCAGGTTATCTTCCTTCTTTGGGGTCACACAATTTCTGAAATCCAGATACCTTCGATATTTTCTTTTCATTTTAATAGAAAATTATATAAGACTTAAAAATCCTTTAAAAAGAAAAGTAGCTTCGATAGTAAATTAACATGACTGGGAATTTTTATCAATGTACCTAACTCCTGTTTGCCAATCTTTCTCTGGGTCATCTGGGGTCCCAGCAGCCCAAAGCCAAACTAATTGCCTTTTATTAAGATCTCTCATGCTGCTCATGCCTCACTTCCACCCAGCTGACTGCCAAGACTGTCCCTTCCGTTTCTAGTTGCCTGCCTGGACTTTGGACCATCTGTCATGTCTAACCCTGTGGTTTAAGTTTCCTCCTGCTTCCTGATTTCATGCCTGATTTCAGACTACATTATTTTTTTCCTTAGTCTTTAGTGTCTGTCTGTGGATGCTCTATATTTACCTAGTTGCTAATTTCCATTGTGTTTCGATTCTCCGTACTTCATGTTCCATCATTCTTGGACCAGCTCTTGCTTTGCGTTTTGATACATTTCAAAACTGCCTTCTGTTCCCCTCCCAATCTCCTCTTTGAGAGGAGACTATCTACTGCATGCACTGACCATACCACTCACTGAGTTTACTACTCTGAGAATTTAACGTAGACTAGTCTTGGAAGAGTCAAAAACAATTTATGCAACGTAGTCAGAGGAACTCATAAGTGTTCCATTCTTGATTAAAGAATTAACACATTTTTGACTCATTTAAGTGTGCAACTCTGACTTTTCACATAATAACCCACAAAATAGCTGCATGTAGCACTAGGAATACATCGATAACCAAAATGTAGCCTTAATGAGGGTGAAATATTTAGTCTGTTGCATATTTAATTCAATTGCTTAAAAGCAGTGGAGACCGTAGGCATCTAGGAATATGTGACAACTAATCCCATCATTGTGTAAAACTATAATGCACTAATAAAAAATATAAATCGAAAAAAAAACAGTGGAGATCAGAAGCTTAGAAGACACTGACTCCTTCGGAAGGCTATTGCCAGCCAATTGTGATTACCCAGATTGGACTGTTAGCCTCAGCAATGCTGTTATTTCATAGAGAAGGACCTTGTGGTTTTACTAGATGACAATAGGAAGTCAAGTCTGGAAATTTTCTTTTTCAAAAACAAAATGAGCAAGAACTTACTCTTTCCTACTTTTTCTTTTAGGATTTAGGGGTAATTAGTAACAAATTTATTGTCATTATATCTTGATTAGGCAAAAATATTCATGCACTATTATTTTTTTCCTCCTGATCACCCCTTAAGACACTGATATTCTTCCATTCTCCATTGTGTGTAGTGTGTGCATGCACGTGCATGCATAGAACCTTTTCTTATGTCTGTATTTAGGGTACATTTTGTTATTAGTTAGATTATATTTGTTCCTGTGATTCATATTTTGTCTTCATCAATTGTAGCCAAGTATTGAGGATTGCTTGTTTATTGAAGAATCTGAAAAGAAATGATCACCATTTAGGAACTCAGAGTTAATTAGAGTAAATTACACAGATCTAGTCCCATATGTGAAATTACCAAGAACATGACACTGTATGATTTTCATGAAAGGAAGCAGTAATAAGAAATCTTCAAAACACCCGAATTTAATTTTGATGATTAAAGTACTGAAGAGTATGGGTCATGTGCTACAGGTCTCTAAAACAGATGCTGTTATAGAAAATCATCTTCAGAAAGTAGTGGTCTTGCACTTTTATAGTTTAAGGAACTCTCTAGTGGCCTTGCCCTGTGACCAGTTCAGCTTCATTGTTCTTTCTGATATTGTATTGTTTGAATTACTTGAGTAATGTTTTAAAAAATCAAAATTAAGACTAATTTATGCCACTTTTATTTGTGTGGGTTTCTTTGGATCCAAATACTCAGAATTCAAATTTCTTTCAAGAATGTGGTTTTATTGGGTGCTTATAAAAAAAATTTTTACTTATGGCAATACATTCACGAAGCTAAGTATGCTGGCTAGACAATGCATCTCTCAAAGACTCCTACCAAACAACCACCTGCAATTCTACTTTGCTGCATTTCAATACTTATTTATGAATGTTTATTTTTGGTGACTCTATGTGCTTTAAGGAAAACTGAAGGAAGAGGTAACTGTGCCTTTGTCAATCCAGTTTATGGGAATTGGAGCAACCAAGAGAAAACAGAGGTGAGTGGGTGTGGGGAATAGTGCTTCTGAGAGGCACAATTATGTTCCGATGTGTGTGCATGCATACATGCATAAGCATGCACGTGAGCTTGCACACATGCAAACCACCACACATACCCAACTAGTTTGGTTGAATGTGTTTCCATATGATGGCTATAAGAAACATTTCAGTGGAGAGATTTCAATCAGGGGTAAAAGGAGTTTCAGTCTTTAAAAATTTGCAGTGAGAATTTTCCATTTCAGGACCACTTCAATCTGCTTGTAAAATCGGTTCACTGTTAAATGGCTTTGTGGTTCTTGTTCATACTTAGAGAGAAATGACAAATCTGGAAAAAAATCGGTTTAACCCACAGAGTATTACTCAGCTATTCACAGTAACTCTTCAATAAATGTTCTTCATTTTATTCTCAAAAGACTAAAGGAAGGATGGTGGTCTGTGGTCACTTTAAATTTAGTGTGGCTAGTGGGGGTTATTACCTGATAGCAGAAGAGAAAAAAAAAAAAAAACAAGCGGAAATGCTTCACAACCTTCTCAAACCTTTGCCTTCTTTCCTGGAAGAGGCGGAGTGGAGTCATAGTAGGCTAGTGAGAAAAATGTCAGGGAAAGTCTCTCTCCTACCTACATACCTACCCACTTTCTCTTCTTTTCTTTTTTCCTCCTTCCTTCTTTCCTTTCTCTCTCTCTCTCCTTTTCTTTCTCTCTTTCTTCCTGTCTTTCTCTTCCTTTCTTTTCTCTTTTTTCTTCCTTTCTTCCTCTTTCTTTCTTTCCCCTCCCTTCCTTCCTTCCTTTCCCTTTCTTTCTCTGTATAAATCATTTCTTTCCAGCTTTACTGAAGTACAATTGAAAATTGAGAGCGGTATATATTTAATTTATGCAAAATGATTTTTAATGAACACATATGCATCATGATTAATACAATCAAGCTAATTAACATCTAATTAACATCTCACATGCTTAATTCAAATGTTGTGAGAATACTTAAGAGCTTTTCTCTCTTCAAATCTCAGTACACCAAACAGCGTTACTATTGTCACTCTGTTGTACCTGAGATCTCCAGAACTTATTGGTCCTGAATAACTGACACTTTATACACTTCAACAAACATCAGGTCCCTTTCTTAAGTGGGTAATATGAGCATTCATTGGATATGACGTTTAGTCAGGACACACAACTTCCTCCTATCTATGAATGTTTCCTTACATTTGGCTTCAGAACTTCAGAACTATTATATCAAATTCATTCTTTTATAAAACTAGGATATAAGTTGGAAGTGACAGTGCATGCTTGTAATCCCAGCAACTCAGGAGGCTGATGCAGGATGATTGCAAGTTTAAGTTCAGCCTCAACAATCTAATGAAGATCTAAGCAACTTAACAAGAACCTATCACCAAATAAAAAGGCCTGGGGATATTCCTCAGTAGTTAAACCCCTGGTACCAAAAGAAGAAAAACAAAACCTAGGATATAGAAAACCAAAATTTTGTTTTTCCTTATTATTTTTAATAAAAATATAAGCACTTCATTGTTTTGTTGTTGCTAAAAAATGAGTAGCAAGGAGTCAGATCAGATGGTTTGTAGTAATTTCAAAGACTTGGATGATGTGATTGAAGTCTAAGACAACCCTTCAACTTTTAATTTGTTTTCTTCAATAATGATATGATCCATGCTTTCAGTGTTGCTTTGATAGAAACAAAAATAAGAAGTAAGGTATTTCCAGACATAAAGAGAATTAATTTGGATGAATCAAGATACAGAGTAAAAGGGAAGTGTGACCATACGTAATGGCTAATAAATAAATATACGAATAGTGTTTAAGAAACCATATCAGGAAGGTATAATATAAACCTCTTCCAATTTTACTAAACAAAAGAAAATTTTATCTTCTTTACCTTCAGCTTAGATTAACTTTTAATAGCTGATAGATATAAATGTTACAGAAATTGAAGTGAATTATTTAAAAATTTTTTAAAATATAAATATCTTGCAAATTTGCAGTAATTAAAAAAATGACTTAGAAATTATTATGCATGCTTTACTTTCCACCGAGAAGACAGCTTCTCCAGAGTTCAGAACTGTGCTTCTCAGCACTCACAGGAAGAGGTCTGAATCAGACACACCTTTCAGTGTGCTTTCAAGCTGGTTTTCATTGCGTGTACATATGGCGGTGCAATCAATGACTCTAGAGAAACTTCAAAGTGAGTTCTTGTTATTTTCTATTCTGATAAAAGAAAAGTCACTCCTTTTTCACATTGCTTTTTCTTTTAAGTAAGAACAGAGAAAGAAAGCCTGTCACATCTCCTAACTTCTGTTGCTGTTCTGATTTCTATTGTTTCAGAAAGAAATTAATTTATATTAATGAAGCTAAGTTTACTTTCTTTGATATTATAACAGAAAAATGGACTTTGTCAAACAAGAACTGCTAAAGTTATTTTCTGCTACAGATATTGAGAGCACATAAAGAATGGCCAGGCACCATCAATACCAATCCTCAACCTCTAACTTCTCCTGCTCCCTCCCACCCTGGAGCATGTTTAAGGAAACTCCAAAAGTCATTAATTTCATCTGAAAAATCTTATTTATATCCTTAAGGAAAAATGCCTTCTAAACAAATATAACCACAGAAGCATACCTGAATATTTAACCATAATTATCTTGGCACCATCAAATATTCAATGTTTGACCTATTTTAAATGTCTCACAAATAAGTGGGGAGATTTATTGTGGGGTTTTCATGGTTGTTGTTATTAACTATATTTTTAAAATCAGAATCCATGTAAGGTACATATATCCAAACTGACAGATATATCTCTTAAGTCTCTATATTCCCTTTTCTCTTTTTTCTTGAAAAAAAAAAGTTTATTCTCTAGAACTTCCCATATTTTAGACTTTCTTATTCACTCTGTACACTGTAATTCTACTGACTTATTACTGTTGATTTTTTTATCTACTTTGTTTTGTTGTACCTAACATTATTCAATACAGAAGGCTTAATGAAACCAGCGCCAGAGACAGAAGTAATTAAAATAGTGCCCATTACATTCCTCAATCGTATCAGAGGTAAAGAAAAGGTAGTGGGACCTTTGTCCAGAGGACCCTGGAACCACGTCGACTGGCTCTGTTTCAGAGGTGTAGAAGCATGTGCTGGATATGCAGGAAAAATACTAAAGGATGCTCCCGCTATTACTCCACTGGAAATCCACCAAGAGCTTGCTACGTTCTGTGTGATCCTTACAGAAGTTTCTTATTTTAATGCCTGAACTCCTAACCTTTTAAATGTGTGTTTCCTCTTTAGAGTTCTATATGCTCCTTCTCAAATCCATTTTATGGAATATCAGGAAGCCTGGATACCATATCTCATCATCTCAAATAGTAGCAACAAGATCAAGATTGATCCAATGTGTGTTGTTTATAGAAGATTCCCTTTTCTAAACTCATACAATAGTAAAAACAGAAGATATGCAAAATGCTAACGTAATTATAACATTTATCCCCCCCACACACACACACAGAATATCCCTGAATATATTGAATGTTTTCATGGAATCTGAATCAGTACCTATCTTCATTGTATATCTAAGGGTTTTAATAAAATGTTCTTGTTTTCCTGCAATTTTCTACTGGTTACTTCTCTTTTGTTTTGTTTTGTTTTAAAGAAAGAGGGACAGAGAGAGAAAGAGAGAATCTTTTTATTTAGTTTTTCACGTGGCTTTTATTGCTTTGATACTACGTTGTGTATGTGGTGCTGGGGTTTGAACCCACGTACTTGTGCATGCCAGACAAGAGCCATAACTGCTTAGCAACCATCCCAGCCCCAATATTGCTTATTTCTTAAAGTGATGAATCAAATTGTTTCAGATTTTAAATACAAAGAAGTCTTCAAATTTCTTTACTACAGCATAGAAACTAGAATAATTTGAATTTTTATCCAAACCAGCAAAAATGGGTAAGTCATCATAATACTAATCAATATAGCCATTGTAAAAGTACAAGAAACTGAAAAAAATCCCTATTTGGCCTAAATAATGTACCAGTCATTATTCCATCAGTCAGGCAATTAGGAGATGGGAAAACTCTTTGATGGGTAATTGTACCAGTTCCAAAACCTTAGCAAGGACCCTGCCTGGTTTTTTACAAGACTCACTTCCTACACTCCATCCTGATGTTAGTTCTCCTACAGATTATACTATGGCTATACAAGCTATAGCATCATTGTGTTCACCATAAACTTGAGACAGGGAAGGGTCCGTTTCTTCCAATGTGTAATATCTTAGCACCCAGGAAATTCCTGCATGTACTTCTAGCAATAGCTCTCTTTTAATTGCCTGGGACAGACATGGTTCTTAAGCTAAGCCAATCACTTCAAAGGTAAGGAGACCACCATGCTTCACTAGGACCTTTCATTCTACCTGTCAACCCTGGTGTTGACAATAGATCTGTGGAACATATCGTCTAGTATGGGTCGGGGGTGGGGGGAGCTGTAGACACTTGAACAAAATTAGAGTTAGGAATGAAAAAGTGGTACACAGTATAAGTTTCGCTACCCATACAGACTAGCAGGAAAAAATACTATTTTTATTAACATTGGAATAAATCAATCTTAAATTTTATGAGTTAATTTTGAGCTCCACTACCTGCAGTTTATTATTCCTCTGTAGTAATATCTTTTTTTAATTGTTGCTTTCATAATGACACTGAAATTTCACTAAAAAAGTTAACACAATAAAGATCAGTGATAGTTGTTTCTTTTTACATTTGGCCCCTAGCATTTTGGGACATACACATTTTTGAAAGTTTAATTTATGTTAGCTTAAAATTATCATTTATACATATTCAAGATCTTTGCCTAAGCATACAGGGTTCTTTAAAAAGCATTGAGTTAAAATTCAGATGTGATCTAAATAAAGTACTCAAGGCTACTTTATGAAAAATGTAAGAAACATACAACTTTTAATGAAAGTGATAATAAATTGATTATTCAACCTATACTGCCTATTAGATTAAAATACTGAGAAAATTCACAATGTATAGAGAGCTCCAAATTTTGAAATGAAAGAAAATCAACAAAGAATAGAAACCTGAGCAGTCTGAAAAGTATCTAAATTTTTCTGCAAGTAAAATTTGAGTTTTACGTACTCTGAAATATTTTAGTCAACCATTTTGTAAGTTCTTAAAAAAAATAACCACACATGGAAATTCCATGAAACCAAAAAAATAAATAAATAAATAAAACTGATTTTTCTTATCCAATAAGCAGAATAAGTAAGAACTCATGTTAACTTTTCCTACCGTGAGATTCAGAAATGAAGCATTTATTTATTTATTTATTTGCATCCTTCTTCCTCTAAAAACTTTTTGGTATAATTCCAAGTTTGCACCATTGTGATTTTAAAATTAGGTAAAGGAGGAAATAGAAACAATATGCAGAATACAGAGTTCACAATCAATGTAACTCAGATTTAAGTCACAATCAGATCTAAAATTTCACTGTGGAATTGGATTTGTTGAAAGTGATAGATGTCAGGAAAATATGTCCCCATAAGTAGTGCTAACCGAGTCCTAGAGCTTTTAGTGCACAATTACTTTAGAGAACATCTTTATTTTAACTGGATTCATGTAAGCAATCTATTCCCAAAGATACACTTTAAGCATAAACCAATATTAATAGAAACAGCAGGGGCTGGAGTGGCAGCTAAATGGTGGAGCACTTGCCTGGCATGTGCAAGGACCTGGTTTCAAGCCCCAGCATCACTCCACAAATAAGTGTTGGAGAAACAAAGGCCAGAACAAAAACTTAATAAAAGTGATTCTGTCTTTGTCTCACTCTCTACTTCTCTCTTAAAAATAAAAAAGAACAGTAATACTAAAATTAGTAATTACCTCCCAAATATTGATTTAAGTATTTTATATAATTGATAAATGGAAATAGTGTGATATATGCTATACTTATCACTAGATATATGTAGTTGTTTAATATGAAATTTAAATTAATTAAAACTAAATAAAATCAAAAATTCAGTCCTTCAGCTGTATGACCCTCATTCCAAGAGGTCAATAGCCATATGTGACTAGTGCAACACAAAGAGCATTTCCACTGTCCCAGTAAGTTCCCTTGGAAAGCATTGGCTTAGAACAATGTTGAAATAACGAGCAATGAAGTACACATGTAAAAACCACGAAAAGATTTTCCCAGTATCTATATTTTAACTCGAAGCTGCCAATTTTCACAAAAAAAAAAAAACAAAAAAACAAATTACAAATAAGTGAAAGCATTTTAGCTGAAAGAAAACCAGCAAATATATGTGATAAAGTGCCTTTTAATAATGCTTTCTTGCTATATAAATATCACATATCATTCTATTATATCCATATCATCTTTACATAGTCCATTTTTGTATTTAGGTGGCATCTTGAAAAAACTATAATGCTTTGCTTTTTTCTTGTCATCTTCTCAGCCTTCAATCATTTTCATATTTATCACACCAAGAACAAAAGATTCAAATTTGCCTTTAAATAACAACTGCCTTGTGCTTAGCACATAAAGCATGCATTTAAGTAAACCAACTACTATATTCAGGGCAATGTCTTTTGCACTAAGTAGTATTAAAATTAACTCTTATAAATAAAAACAAGAAAAAAAAATTCACATTGGCCTAAAAAAGGACTGAGGAATTTTCCTCAAAAGACCATTTTAAAAAATAAGACTTCAAGTATGTGTTTCACTGTCAAACCAATGACAGTTTTGTTATTGTTAATGTAATCCTTCTTTTCTTTGTGTCAACTAGCAAAGTATTCTTGCATTTTATTGCTAATATATCTAGAAAACCACTACAAGAGTTAACATATAAAACAACCATCAAAATCAAGGTCTTAAGCTTTAAATAATCCCAAGTGGAAAAGCACCAATTTCTATAAGCACACACATTGTGAAATTTCAATGAAATGAGGTACACATTATATTTTGAATTAAAGAACTCTATATCTATGAATCAATTAAAGTATGCATTAAATAAACAATTATAATATTTGAGATCCACTTAAAATTCACACTGACACATGTCATTAAATGTTCTGAGAGTGCAATAGGCTAAAGAACACATTTTCTTTTCTAGAATGTGGTGGCAATACTAAAGAGGTTTTTGTTTTTCCCGTTAAAAATGTTTGCTTATTAAGTCTGATTTTGGGAAATGTTCAAGACAACTTCCTAAGAATTTCACAGTATGTTTCCAGAGTTTTATTACTAAGAACTCATCTCAGAAAGTTAGGATAATTATCTACTGTCAATAGAGTACAACTTGAGCTAACTGAAGGAATATCCGGAATAACAATTCTTGTTTCTATATCAAGTTTTTTCTTAACAATACATATTAAGTAACATTTAATCCATTACTTAGCAACTTAGCATAAATGAGTAGTTAATGAAAGATTTAGATTTTGTCATTATATAATAATTAGACTTGCCACAAGTATGTTAAGCAAATTTTGTAAATATTTACAATGAAAGACATAAGAGAAGGCAGCAAGAAGAATGTAGGTACAGTGTGTGGAATGTGTTTCTTATGGGATTTCTATTCTCTGAAGTTGGCCTCAAAATTATTCCTTCTGTTGCTAGCACTGGAGTAGCTTCAAGGATATATGGGAAGAAATTAACAAAACTGAAAACATACAAAAAATGAGGTGGATCAATAAAACTAAATGTTGTTTCTTTGGAAAGAATAATAAAGGGGGGTGCAGGATGGTGAGCTCAAGGAAGGATGCTTCTCATTTGGCTCTGTGACTGGGTGAAAAATCTCCAGGACAACTCTGTTACTACAAGGTGCATTTTGGGGACAATCATTACCAGAACACAGCGCTAGTTTGGGAAGCTGTTTAGATGATCAGAGATTTGGGAGCAGCAAGTGAAAAAGAGGGATTGTTTCCATCCCAGCTGGGACACAACATCTGTAGCTGTGTCTGCCATTAATTCCAATTGGTGTGGGAGTGTGGGAGGAGACAAACATAACCTACAAGCTGATCTGCCACTGAGAAGCCATGTTCTTTAAGGAATCGTGCATAGGGCTCAACTAGAGACACCCCTATGGCGCCTCCACTGTGTAAGAGGAGAACAGTGTCTCTCAACTGTCTGTGCAAAGGAGTTTTTGGAGTAGACTTCCTGGCAGGAGTGAGTCAGGAGTTTAGAGACAGCTCATCTGCAACTGCGCCGGAAGACAGCCATAGTTCATGGGCAGAACCAGGAAGAGGAGGTGTGGGACAGTCCCAGTGACAACTTGGCTTATGGGGATTCAGGTTTGTGGAGTAAAGTGGAGCCTTGCTCAGCCTGGTCCACCCCCCACCCCATCCGGAAGAATCACATGATAAGCTACACTCTAAGAGTCCTCAGTCGTAGCTCAAAAATCCTGAACACTGGGAGTCAGCCACCGGCAGAGGGAGCATAGAAAGCATCTCATCACCCCCTCAGCCTGTGCATAAAAGCCTTAAGACTCCTGAGTTTCAGATCTCCAGGGAGGCTGTCAAAGACCAGCCCTCAGGGCATTCCTTAATCTAATCTTTTCACTGAACTCTCCTAGAAATCCCAGGAGTCTGAGGACATCCCAATCCTCTACTTGAGAGCACATAATTACAGTAGGAGAAACCCTGCTATCAAAACTCAGGTGGACAGTGAACATCTGCTCCCAAAGTGCACAGAGACAACCTTAGTTACCATAGTTCCAAGTTTTCAATAAGAATTTTTTTTATTTTTCTTTAACTTTCTTTCTCTTCTTTCCCATTTCTGACATGTATTTGAGTGTCAACTGGAAAAGTTGATTGGTTCATGGATGTATAAAAATACTATCTTTTTTTTTTTGTTTTTCAGATCTTGTTTCATTTTGTCTTTGTTGAGGGTTTTTCAGTTGTCTTTCCCTGTTCTTTTGTTTTTCGTTTTTTTTTTTTCTTCATCTTCTCTGTTTTTCTCTCTTGTCTCTTCTGTCTATCATTGTCCTCCCTGCTGAGAGGAGGGATTCTGGTCAGTTCATTTAGTATTTGAAGTATATTGTGCCCTACCTGCATAATTTTCCTGCTCTTCCTTCTACCATTATGCTATCACCCAAATCTTATTAATGTCTCTTTCACTCTTCCCCTATTTTGCTACATCTGTCTTTTCTTCCTCCAGGGTTCATTTTTTTCTTTCTTTTATTTCTTTCTTTTTCTTTTTCTTTCTCCAGCAAATTCTTCTCCTCCTCCACTTTCTCTCTGTCCACAAATGGACAATATAACCTCCTCTCTAAATTTCACTTACATTCCCTTCCTTCTCAGGCTTCCAATTAGTTTATACCTTTTGATCCCCCATCATTAAGGTATGTAACCATTACTGCCATGAATGCCAAACTCAATAACTATTGTATGCTTTGAAACTTGACATAGGTGATAGTTAAATACTAGTGTCACCGAAAGTATTGACTAACACTACCATTCATTCTATAGGTGGAATTTAACAGTGTAAAATTAAATAGTACAGAGTAACATACTCTGTACTAAATAACCAATTTAATACTGTTTATTTTATGCATTGGTTGTTCATATTGTTGATCTCCTATTAGCTCATGAGGGAGTTGGAAATTTTAAGGGACACTTCCAGTTCACAGGATAGGGATTTGACTTCTGAACTCAACTTTCCTGACAATACCACTAACCAAATAAGGGATGGGACAAAACTCCCAATCCAACAACAGAGACCCAAAGAAAAACATCCAGATGGAGATCTCAAGCCAAGAGCTCACTTGAATTTAAAGGATGAGAACAAGCCTGAGCAGATCCCCCATGCACACCTGTGCATGCCCAGGACTCCAGTCCCACCACAGCAGGTGCTGGCCACCACCAAGGACCCCACACCCAGACACAACCCAGCAGTCTCACGCACCTGCCAGGTCCAGATACATTGGGCCCATCCCAACACCAAGGATCCCAGATCCTAGTGCAGCACATAGGTTGGTCCATTCTGGCCCACCCCACACATCCAGGACCTTAGCACCCAGTGACATACTTCTACTGCTTAGCTTCAACAATGCAGCAGATTGCCCAGCAACCCCACCAGGTGCCAAGTCCAAGATCTGCAACCTTAACCCAAAAGCTGCAACAAAACAAGGCTCCAGGCAGAAAAAGCCTTCTGGAAGGAAGAGGTCATCAGAGAGGTGGTATCTGACCCAACCCTTGATGTATAAGAAGAACACAGAGACTTGTCTTGCTTCCATACAAGGATCTCCAATTCAAAAATCCAGAAGAAGCTCTTCAAAAATGAAGAATCAAACTAGAAGAGATGACCTCAGAACCACAACTCCCCTCACATCCAGGGACCAGGAGGAAAATCTAGAACAAATTACCAATGATCTGATAATGAAAAGGAACAATGAACTAAAAACAGAGCGAATGAAGGGAATAAATGAGAAAACTCAAGAGTTGAGAATCTCTATCATTAAAGAAATAGACACACTCAAGAAGGAACTAACAGGGCTAAAATCTGCAGTCAATGACATGAAAGGGACCATGAAAGAATTTAATAATAGACTAACTTCTGTAGAAAACAGAACATCTGCTATTGAAGAAAGAATTTCTGACAATGAAAACAGGCTGAGCAGGCTTGAGCACACCAATGACAAAAAAGAAAAACAATTAAGAGAACATGATCAGAATTTTAAAAATGTCTGGGATGAAATGAAAAGAAACAATCCAAGAGTAATTGGGATACAAGAAGAAATTGAAACACGAATGGAATGAGAAACATCCTCAAGGAAATTGTGAAAGAAAAATTTTCTCATATAAAAATAGAATCAGATATGCTCATCCAGGATGTTTACAGGACACCCAGTAGGTCTAATCAAATGAGAAACTCACCAAGATACATCATATTCAAAATGTGCAACCGGGAAATAAAGGAAAGGATATTAAAAGAGCAGCAAATGCCAAATCACATTCAGAGGCAAACCAATAAGAATTTCCTGTGACTTTTTCAACCCAGACTCTGGAGGCAAGAAGGTCATGGAAAGAAATCTTACAGTGCCTGAATGACCACAACATGCAGCCAAGAATACTATACCTGGCAAAACTCAGCTTCAAATTTGATGGGGAAATAAGAACTTTTCATGATAAGATCAAGCTGGCAGCATTCGTGAACAGAAAACCAGCCTTACAAAGAATTATCAAAGGTACACTCCAGACAGAAGAAAAAGTAATCAATAAAAACCCGCAAACAGAGGAAATTCAATAAAAGTACATCCTATCAATACCCAACCAAGACAGCACAGAACTGATTAATAATACACAATGACTATGAATCACACACACACACACACACACACACACACACACACACACTTCTATTATAACATTGAATATACTGGTTTAAATGCACCACTCAAAAGACACAGACTAGCAGGAAGAAATAATCATAGTAAATACAAGCTTTCCAAATAACATTGCTCCCAACTATGTGAATAAATTACTTCATGATATAAAAACAAAATTCAATATTTTAAATGGAGCTATTTAGAATGAATTAAAAATAGTTTCTAATAAACTTTAAAGAGGGACATGTGGAACTGGAGCGGTGGCTCAGCGGTTTCAGCGCTTGCCTGGCAAGCAGGAGGACCTGGGTTCAAACCCCAGCAACACATACACAACTAAGTGTTGGAGCAATGAAGGCCATGTGAAAAACTCAATAAAGTTGTTTCTCTCTTTCTCTGTCTCTCTCACTGTCTCTCTCTCTTTAAAAAAAAAGAAAGAGGGACATGTATGATCTAAATATTATTGAGGAAGACTAAGAAGACATGTAAATAGAAACATACACAATGTTCAATTTTTCCCATGTTGATCTATAGAAATCCAACAAAATTCCATCAAGTTCCTATGAGACAGTTAAGGCTTGAAAAGCTGATTCTAAATGTATATGAAAATACAGTGACCTCAATATCTCCAAGAAACTCTTGAAGAAAGTTATAGGAAGATTTTTTTTACTGGGCATCATATAAAAATGTAGAATAATTAGTGCACTTTGGTGTTGGCAAAATGATAGGGAAATAAACCAAAGACCAAGAGACACAATGGAAATCTCAGAAACAGACACATAAATATACGGGTACCTGATTTCACAAGACATGTAGCATTGAGAAACAGTGCGGAAAGAAGGCCATTTTAATAATGGGCTGAAACTTCTCTTTCCAAACATAAAATTATCAGTCAAACCTGACAACTATCATACTGTTTGCATGAGTTTCAATTCCAGGTAGGTTTTATTATACATTTAGATGTGAAAGGCACATGAGTAAACTTCCTAGAAAGCACTAAAATATAAAATCTTGATTGTTATCCTCACAAAAGGACTTAAACACAGACACAGACACATAAACACAAAGTGTTAACCAAGGTCTGCAAGTTCAGTTGGTAAAACAGAAAGAAAACCTGAAAGGGGACATCGACAGTGTCCTATTTTTTAGTTAAATGTTTTTACACAAGCATGACTGATAGGCTTTGCATTTCAAAATTTTTGGAAAAATTCATGTACCATATAATTTACCATTTTAAAATATGAAATCCAATAATTTTTCAATAAATTGGAATTTTATGTATCTATCCATTACCAATATCTAATTTCAGAATATTTGTATCACCTTCGGAATTTTTAGGAAGAAGAGAGAAAATAACTGCAGTTCATAGTATGTGAGTGGGAGAAACAAAGACAAATGTACATGTGATATGTCGCTGAAGCTGTATGGATATGAAAAACTCTTACTTTAATCATTTTTACCAATAAACATACAAGTAACTGTATATGTTCTAATATTCAATTTTAGGTTGTTAAAAAATAACAAATTCAAACTGTGGGTTACATTAAAAATGTACAAATAAATGTCAAAGGAGAAATTTCATACAATATAACACATATACATATATTAGTAGTAAAAGAGATAAGCCACTTAATAGTCTAATAATACAATGAAAATTTAAAAATGAAGAAGAATGAGACAAGAAATCTTTTACAAATACTGACCCAGGGGGCTGGAGCGGTTGCTCAGTGGTTTCAGCGCTTGCCTGGCAAGCACGGGGACCTGGGTTCAAATCCCAGCACCACGTATTCCAACACTTGTTGGAGCAACTAAGGCCATGTGAAAAACTAAAGTTGTTTCTCTCTTTCTCTGTCTCTCTCACTGTCCCTCTCTCTTTAAAAATAAAAATAAAAATAAATACTGACCCAGTTTTTAAACTGTAAGCAGTAAATTGTACTGCTGAATGCTCTTAAATGTTAAAGTTTAGATAAAACTAAATAATTTTCTAGGAAAATTCAAATTATAAAATATTGATTAAAAAATAACAGAAACCATGAAGAAGTGACAGTAGCATGGATTGACAAGCAAAACAGCATATATTCTCAAAGAAAATCGTTTCAAATTTTCTAGAAATAGACTTCTATACGATCATTCTCATTTCAGTCATATTATCTACATTATACGGGCATCAAAACTGTAATACAGCAAAGAAATATATAATTTTGACTGATGTTCCTTCTAAAAATTGATACAAAATTCTGAATTACATATTTTCAATCCCAGGAAATCCCAGTGAATTCTTTTTGATGGGTATTTGGACTGAAAATAATAGGGGCAGAGGTGCCTAATGGAAAGACCTAGAAAGACGATGAACTTGTTTTTTGCTATATGATACTCAGAGCAAAAAATGCTTCACATCTTTCACAAGTTCTGATGGCTGTTCTTTTTCTTTAATCCTGTGAGTTCCCAAGTACCCTTCTGATATGCCCCTTTTTTCTTGCTTAAGTTGGTTCAAGGTTAACTTCTGTTGCTAATAACCAATAATGCCAACTGAAGCATAAATTGGTGCTTTTCTTCATTCTGTCTACCATAGCAAAACACTACTGACTGGGTGGTTTAAAGAGTCCAAGATCACAATATTGATAAAGTCTTCTTGGCCTGTAGGTGGCCCACCATCTCACAGTGTAGTCTCATAACCTCTTTATGCACACTTTGGGAGAGAAAGGGACCTGAAAAAAAATTTTTGACATAATTAGTCTATGGATATTGTATGTGGTAAATATATTGTTAATTGGCTGAGAATATAATAGAATAAGAAAGTAAATTTCAGATCCTGAGGCAGATTTTTACCTTTGATTACAGACAGAGAACCTGTTAAGAAAATCAATCCCTTCAGGTTTCCAATAATTCCTTCACCCTTATTTAGATACATCCTGCATAGTTTCCATTACTAAGGATTAATCATAAGAAATTAAGTTTTCAGAAAAAAATCATTAACATAATATAAAACTATCATTATTTCAAAGTATTTTCAGAAAATATTCTGTGATATGAGAGCAGACTGTATGAGCAGATGGATAAAAATATCCTTAATAAATAAAAGGTTAATACAGAGTTAGCAAAGGTATTAAAATTGCCTTTATGATAAACAATAATTTTGCTATGTTTCACTTCCTGAAACCCATCTAACATAATTCCACTGAACTTTAGCTTTCCTGATAAATATTCTATGGTGAAACATTCTGAGGTAGTGATATATTATTCCTCACAAATCAATTCTTTTTTGTTTCAGATGCAATTGTGTAAAGTACTGAACTTATAAAACTTGAAAACACATTCAAATAAAGGTCTCAATATTATTCATTATTAATCTTCCCATGGAAACAATTTTCAAGAAGTAGAAGGTTCTTAATGCCAAATTAAAGCAGAATTATAATAGAACTTGACACTATAATCACATTAATATCTAAAGTGATAATAATTTATGTCAGTGGGCCTGAAAATTAGTAACCATTTCCCAGGTGAAGTAATAAAGAAATGTATTCATTTAAATGATATAAATTCTGTCCAGGTAAGGCTAGCATGTTGAAGCTTATGTGAAATCCTATCCCATATCTGTTTACAGGCATTAAATTACACGGAGCAAACAAAACAGTCTCTCTAGACAGTGTACTGGACATAAAACTCAATAGGGTTTTGTAAAGATAAAAATTAACACACTCCAGGATTCTCAATACAATACAGAGAGAGGTGAAAGAGAGCGATCAAGAGCTATAAAATGAACAAGGGATTGATTAATTCTGGTCTGTGCCTAATTGTGACATTGAGACCTACATCCTTACTTTTATACCCTCTCTTTAGTTTAAACCATTCTAATTAAGACATCATTACCATGGTCATGACAATCATGCAAAGCTAACTCTACACGTGCCCAGCTGAGTCAATAGGCTCAGAGACTCCAGAAGTTAAAACGTTTAGGTAACATTGGGTTTAGGGGAATCTGCTGCTCTGGAAGAGTCCATTGGAACAGTCCAGAGGTCCATCTTTCCCAATATATAAAAAAAATTTGAGAAACTTACAGGACATTAACTTTTTCACACAAGAACCATTTCCTTTTTAAAGCTTTCAAGTTGTGAAAAGTGGTTTATTTTATTCTTAATAATGTTAATTATGCAATTAAATGTGTATTGTGTAATTAGATGGAATAAAAAAATATTTTCATTTAAAATTATAAATATTTTACAGGGCATGGTGGCACATGCCTGTTATCCCAGCTACTTGAGAGGGCAATGCAAGAGGATCACAAGTTTGAAGCCAGCCTGGCCAACTCAGTAAGACCCTGTCTCAAAATAAAAAATTTAAAAAAAGAGCTAGCGAAAAAATAAATACAATTTTAACAACGGCTGGAGGTATAGCTCAATCATGGAGCATTTGCCTCATATTTGTGAGACCCTGAGTTCAACCCCAAGTACCTAAATAAATAAATAAATAGTTAAAAATAAAATTATAAACATTTGCAGAAGAAAATGATGCACAGTAGCCTTTTCCTTAAGAACGGTGACAAGACAGATTATGGGTGTGCCAAGGATTTTTGTGACCCAAGGAGATTTGTGAAAATGAATTTCACTGATTTTCAAGAACACAGAAAAATATTCCATGATGGAGACCCATTTGGCAGATCCTCTGAAGCATCTGCATTTCTCCACACTTAGGCTGCTTGGCAGATATAAATATGAAATACATAAACTCTGATTCAAAGGACTGCCATTTCAGTGCTTGGTATTATACAGTTTAATGCTTGATCATTTTATATTGCCACAGTAATTAAAACCAATTCTTTGACATTCAGTCTCTCATCTGATGCACCTTACATCAACTATAGACCCACCTACTACACTGAAAATGCACATGCCAGAGAGACGCGACCTTCCTCAGGAATTTCAGGCTGCAAATGAGTATGACTATCTGATGTTGCAGAAAAAGCATCCACAAAAGGTGAAGAGCAATTCGGCACGATTCACTCATCTTTTTATGATTGATGGCTAATAGATGCTATTGTCGCTGCTCCAGTCTTGTTCCTCTTCCTCACTTGCTATCACAGCGTGCCTGGAAAGACAGAGAGTACATCGGTGCTCTTCAGGAGCTATGATCCACTATTGCATTGAGAGGAAGAACTGAAATGGAAGAAAGGGGATGGAAAGAGATTTCAAACGATCAACCAGGTCCTTGCTCATTCCACTGCAGAGCCTAAGACCATCACAGAGTCAGAGATGACGATGAATTTACATCAATTAATGCAAGTAAAGGGCCAATGTTTCCTATGTTTCTGTATGAATGATGACGGCAATAACTATAATTTGAAAGCTGAAAAATAGCAAAGCTGTTATTAGAAGTAAAAGCTCATTTTTTTGTTTTGATAGAACTAAATGTCTTTGAGGGCAACTAAAAAGAAAAATACTCTGTTTTCCTCTTGTCTTTTAGATCCAACGTATCAATAAAGATGAAGTAGGAAAGCATTAGAAAGCAAGCAACGATGTTCTTTTTTCCCATTAAAGGCTCTACACACAAAATTTCTCTTTGCCTGGAGCTTTTCACACTGTCTGTAGATTTTCAGTGGCATAATTTGAAACATGATTCTCTGGAAAGTGATTTTATAATGAAAGTGTATTATTTTCCTGCCATGGTAAAGAGTGGAAAGTGCAAGAATTCGTCTTACTGCTTTCTGTTTACAAAATACTTCTAAACTTCTATCATGTAATATTGACCACCTTTTCACAAGATTCTCTACTATAGCAATCTTAATTATTTTATATTTGAATATGCAGAGGACCTAGCATGAATAAAGGTAAGTTTATTGATTTTACAATGGAAAACTTACATAAAATATATTTCTATTTCCACTCATACCAAATATTTTATGAAAACATTAGGTTGTCACTAATCATTGTTTTTCAAATCACAGCATTTTATGGTAAAAATGCATTAATATTCTGCCATACATACATTGGTGGCTGTAGAGTTCAAAATATACATCATTAACTTATATAGTCAACCTTAAATTATTATTTCATGTATGGTATATAGACCTTAAAATAGTATTCTTTCATTTCCTCCTTTATTTTAGATTCTGTCTTTTTCATACTTCATAAATCTATATATGTGAAACTTTCCAGTGCATTGTTATTTTTCTGTATTATCCTTTAAATCAATTGAAAATATGAAAAAATATGTTTTTATATTTTTCTATCCTAAGAAACAGCACACTGTTTCTTAGGATAGTTTCTGATTTCAATTGGATATCATATTCCTCTATCTAATGAACTTCCTTAACAGCTGAAGCCTAAAGGTAAAAAATTCCCTAAACTCATTTGCCTGCAGAAATATAAATATATATATTTCTTTCCCCCTGTGCAACTGCAGATTGAACCCAGAGGCACTCTACACTAAGCTACATCCCCCGTCCCTTATTTGCTTATTTAATTTTTAGACAGGTTCTCCCTAAGTTGTCCATGCTGACATTGAACTTGCATTCTTCCTGCCTCAGTATCCTGAGTGGCAGGCACCACTGGACCTGGCTACATTCATTTTTTACATATATTTTTGCTGAATATCAGTCCAATTGAAAGATTCTTTTAAAATTAAGCATCTGAGTTGTTTATAATCATAAATATGTATAATGTAATAACATGATATGCACTTGATCTTAAACCATAGTTCCCCCACATCCCAGTCTCTTGACTCGTCTATATTATGCCCCTATAAGAGAAATAACTGTCCATGTGTGTGTGGGTGTGTGTGGGTGTATATATAATTGTGAATTTTTTAGAATTAAATGATTGCATAAGTATTATTTGACTTCGGGGGGGAGGGGTCAAAGAGTTTGTACACTGTTGATTGTCTCCCTAGATCCCTCCCTATTTTCCCTCCGCTCCCGTCTATCACCTATATTTTCTTCTGAGTCAAAATTTCTAATGATTAATCCAGTGAAATTATTTCCTTGTTTTTCTTAGGGTACCCAGGTCTTAAAATATATGGTTTGGAAGGTTAGGCATCAGCTTGTCAGTTCCCGATTGGTTGTTTGCCAAAGGCCAGTCCTAATCTTGACACATGTGGTAAGCTCTTTGTTCTAGTGGCCTTCCTGGAGTCAGCTATCTGAGCTCCAGGAACTAGAAACCAAGACCTGAAATCTTTCTTGCCCTAAACGCAGCCTGTCATGGCCCCGGTTCGACTCCCTTTTCACTAAGACTATGCATTTATCTGTATAAGTTTTTAAGTTTTGTATCTTGAATCTCCTCCCACATGCCTTTCACCATGACCTCTGCTATTCTTGACAAAGTCTTGTACACTTGAATATTTTCACTCTGTTTCAATGTGGGCAGAAATTATAAATTATCTAATTTTTGTCCTGTATTCTCCTCTAGCAAACTCTTGGAACCAAAGTTATAGAATTTGGGGTGTGAATGGATCAAGAGTGATCAGAGCCCCAGTATTTCAGCATATTCCAGCCAGGGTACAGTCTCTAACCCATGAGTAGGGGCTGGGCAGTAGGGAAAGTAAAAGCCAGAACAACAGTATTGAAATAGAGTACACATGATAATTTCTAAAAAAGTTTGATGCGGGTGAGGCAGATGATATAAACTGTACAGGAAATAAGACCAGATACATTGGTCAAGGTTAGTTAATAAAGGACACTATCTTAATAGGAGTTTTGAGTCTAGTCTGTATTTGTCACAAAACTCATGGAGGTTAGTTTAGTAAGGAGGTGGCATGACTACAGATATTTTTATTGTTATTATATTAGTAAAACAACTATGTTTTCAATGTGATTGGTGGTTTTGAATAGGGAAAAAATGGTAGCAGCAAGACTGATGTAAAAGATGTCATATGGACCAATAATTATTGGGATTTGAACTAAAAATATAGTTGTGTGGATAGAAAGATTTTCAGACCCAACTTTTAATAGAATTAGCAATTTCTTGACTATATGGCCACAGTGTTTGGGAAAAGGAGAAATGTGAAATAATATTAGTTTTCTGGCATGGGAGTCTTAAATAGTTATTGATATAATGACTTAGACTATGAATGCATAGGAAACAATTTTTTCAGGAAAGAAAACAATGGGTTCAGATTTAAACATGTTAAATTTGGATAATCTGGATATTTCAGTGAAGATTCTAAAACCAGTAGGTAATATGAGTCTTTAGTCCAAGCTGATATGAAGGTGAAAACAAATGGGCTTGGATTTTTTGGTTTTCTTGAACAAGCTATTTCAATTTCATTTTGAAAGTGCAGATAATACTTACTACATCACGGAGTATTTAGTAAGTAATGAGGTGTATTCAGTGTAACAATAAATGACAACTTTTTGATGGAATTTATTTTTAAAAATCACAGTAAAGATTAATAAAAGTCATCTAGATTGAATACCCAAGTTGAATGTACCTTATTTGAAATGCTTGGGACAAGAAATGTTTGGGATTTGCATTTTTCCAGATTTTGGAATGTTTGAACATATATGAGATGCAACTCAAATCTAAACATAGAATCCATTTGTTTGTTATACATTTTATATGCTTAGCCTGAACATAATTTTATACAATATTTTTAGAATGCCTATGTACAACCATGTGTGACCAGGTATGGAATCTTCCACTTGTGTCATCATGCCACACAAACAGTTTCACATTTTGGAATATGTCAAATTTCAGACTTTTGGATTAAGGAGTATGCTAAAATTCAGACTCTTGCTCAATGTGTGTAATGTGTTTGAAGTTAAGTCTAAAACAATACATCAAGGTACTGCTTTGTGAATTAACAAAACACTTCAACTTTAAGTCAAATTTGATGCTTTAGGATAGAAAAACCGGTGGAAAATTTAAATCTGGAGTTTGAAATTTGTTTATTATTTTGCACTTTTCAAAGGGCCTACCTATGTACAATTTCATCAAATTCTCACAGTCATCCTTAAGAAACAGATAATGTCACCATAATAAAGTAAAGCATTGGGAAGAAGACATTCTAGCCATGGGGTCCAGCTGGAGAGCAGGCTCTAGAGTGGTGTATGCTTAAACATGAAAGTATGTGACTGGCCTGCTTGAGGTAAATCACAATGTGTAGTTATGAAAATGATCTTGCAAGCCTGACTTCTGACTACAATTCTGCCACTCAGAAGGCTCAACACTGGCTATCTTGTCCAGAAACTTGCCCTGGATCTCAATAAAATAATTCCAGGAATTACAGAACTTGGAAGGCAGCTCTGTTGTACTACTTCAATAGTTTATCACTCCTATTGAAAAACATTTCCAAGAAGGAAAGGAGGAATGAATCAAAACCTACAACCAAATTAAGGTGTTGAGTGCACCATTCTATTATGTAATTTGTAGGTACATGTGAAATTGCTTTTTTTTCAAAGTCTGTGTTGAAATTCTAATGCTGTTATCACACTTAACCAATCAAATTTATTAAAATGTTACTGTTGTCTCTAAAAATTCCACCCATACATTCCTAATACTGTCCTGAATAATAGGAATCCTTACAGAAAAACTAACACATCTTGTTAGTTTGGGGCCAAGATGATAAAAGTTCTAAACAGAGAAAAAATTATACTGTAGATTTTTCTGCCTTTGACCCTTTCACACCTTCAATATACATTTTTTTCCCTGGGGTTTAAAAATAAAAACCTTGTAATATGAAGAAAGCTGAAGCATAGTATTATTTTATCTAGGCCATAGTGCACTTCTTGAAAACCTACTTCTCTAGTGACAATATTACTTATTATCATGTGAACACTCTCACCCTTTGTAAAATTGAGTTTATTTTTTATGGGTATTAATAGCATCAGTTGGCAGTTTCCTCCTTTCAGGAACCTGCAGCATTCATAAAAGTGCCACTTTTGCTATTATAATGCTTTCTCCTCAAGCTGGCTTCTATTTCTCTTTCATCCTCCCTGAGAGAATATCCCATGACCCAGGAGGATGGGAACTTAATTCTGCTCAGGCACATAACTGCGGCAGTCCATGCAAAATAACAGCAATAGATCTAGGTTTCATCTAAAACTATAATTACACATTAAATGATCCAGTTTATGCTGGACATCTGCAGCATACAGTTGTAATTAATCAAAAATGGGTAAGTGTAAAAATATTAAGGATGAGAAAACGTGTTCTCTCTCCCTTTTTTCCCTTCCACTGAAAGAAAAACAAATACCTTAGAATTATGAGTAAATTAGGAAAATATTCATATGAAAAAATCTTGAACCCTCAGATGTTTTTATATAAATAACACTTAAATATTGGTTATTAGCAAAATATATTTATTCATGGGTCCAAAAGTGGTATAAAGAGAAAAAAAATTTACTATGTCAAGAGAATAAATAGAAAGACAATGGAGGAGAGAGACACCTTTGGGAAGTTTCAGAACAGTCATTCCTAAAGACAAAGTAAATAGTCAAATATGTTTCTAATATTCTGTGTCTACCCAGTCATGGGAGAAAGTAAGGTATACAAAATGATCCAGGAAAAATGCTCTCCTATAATTCTCAAGATTGTGTGCTTTTTATAATATGTGTAGGTAGATTTTAAAAAATTAGCTGCTCTGGTGCCTGAACAGAAAATAAATTTAATTCATTAAGCAACCATGGGATACCTACTGTCTTACCTGCCCTGTCCTCACTACTAGAAACACAGAGATCAATAATTTCTGTGGCTGGAACAGCAGCTCAGCAGTTACTGTGTTTGCCTGGCATGCGCTAGTATGTGAGTTCAAACCCCAGCACCACGTACACAACAAAGTGCCTGAGGAATGAAAGTCACATGAAAAACTAAATTAAAAAAAATGCTTCTCTCTGTCTCTCTCTTTCTCTGTCCCCTCCTTCTTTAAAATAATAATAATAATTGTTATTATTATTATTCCTGGTCCTTGTTCTTGATAAACTAGGAATCCAGGCAGTCAAAGCAACCAACCAACCAAAACCTACAAGAAGTAATATGAATAAATTATCATTAGAACACAGAGCAATAGGCATTTAACTCTTTAGCTTTAAGGAGGCAGAAATGCAGAATAGCATTCCAGTCTCTCAGAGGAAGTGGCACTTGAACTGGCATTTGAGAGATCAATAGTTGTCTCTAGGTGAAAGTGGGGAGAGGTGGAACTCTTAGGTCCCTTGTAGACATTAGATCCTTTGAAGTACTTAATGACATATCAAAAATGTAAAAATTGTGTCAGACCTGACATTCACATATGCTTGGTAATGCATGCATAATGATATGAGTTGAGTTGCTTTTGACCAAATATTACAATGATATATTTGGGGGATCCTCAATGAAATGTTCATCAACTCAGTTTTATGGTTTACTTCATATATTTAATATAGTCCTATGTCAGCTTTCCATTGCTGTGACAGAGTGCCTAAGATAATTAAATTAAAAAGAGGAAAGCTTTAGTTTGGCTTATAGTTTTGAGGCAGCTCATCATGGTGAAGTGGGTGGTGTGGAAACCCTGGCCTCACAGCATCTGGGAAGCAAAAGAAAGTTGGGAAGAGGCTGGGATCACAATATTCCCTTTGAGGGCACATTCCCAGTATCCAACTTCTTCCCATTAAGCCCCTGCTCTTAATTATTCCACCACCTCCCAAAAGCACCAGTTTTACAAAGAATCCTTTAATAGAGGGGCCTTTGAGTGACATTTCTAAAAACCATACAGAATATATTCATATTGCATTCCAACATTTTCCCAGACTTCTGAAAACCTCATGGTCTCCAAGCATGGTTTCTCTGTTGCCTAAAGTAAAGCACTGGGAAGAAGGCATTCTAGCCATGGGGTCCAGCTAGAGCGCAGGCTCTAGAGTGGTGTATGCTTAAATATGAAAGTACATTAGTCCACCACAGATGGGCTGCCTTATAAACCACAGAAATATTTTTTCTCACAATTCTGAAAACTGGGAAGTCCAAGATCAAGGCAGTTGAAGAGTTGGTGTCTTGTGAGGGTCTGCTAGCTTCTTTCCAGTTGGCTCTTCTTGCTGGATCCTCATGTGGTGGGAATGATGAGGGAGCTCTCCTGGAGCCTTATTCATAAGACGGTCCATTCTCATGACAGAATCACTGCACAGAGGCCCCACCTCCTGAAATCATTACATTAAGGATTGTTTCAAAATGTGGGTTTGGGGAGGACAGAAACATCCAGACTATAGGGGAAAGGCTTCCGTATGCTAACATTGCTGATTAACAATTGTAGATATTTGCATAAGCTGTTCTCTCTACTGGGTTCTCAGCCACAATTAGCAAAGACTGAATGATGGTAGACCTGGAGAATGTACTTCCCCACTGAGTCTAGTCAGTGATAACTCCCTGAGCCTCCCAGCCTTTGTTTCCCTACTCATAAAACAAGATAGAACTGTAGTACTATAAATGGGACCTCTTTGAAGTTTCCTATGGAAGACTTTCTAGAGATGTAAGGCATTGTAGCACCCGGTGTTTTTTATCTACTACTTTTCTTTGAACCCAGGAATAGCAAAAGTTCATAAAATGTTTTCTTTACTAGAAAAATAGTATGTAATAAGAAGATCAGAAGGACTCCTTTCTTCTTTGCTTTTAGAAATTGCTGAAAGAGAGCTTTTTATTTAATAAAAAAAAAACACTTGAGAAAAGTTGATTTTCTTTGTGAATTGTCATATGTAAAATCATACTTGACGGATGCCATGCAAAACTCTCCTCAGTTCAAGCTGTGAGGAATGGGGTTGATATTCTTCCTGCAACTATAATGAGTTGCAGTCCAAGGCATTTGGGGCTGGGAAAGATGGCTGGTGGCAAAAAGTGTGGCAAATAAGTAAATATTTTAAAATATGATAAGCAAAGAATTTTTATATGCTATGTAAGCTGAATGCTAGGTGGGAAGGGTGTACTGTTGAAATATCTGGTCTGATTTATATAAACATAGCCAGTTTCTGCTGTATTCTATAGCTTTCACATACCACCATACTAATAATCCTAGAAATGCTAAAGAACAAATTTTGCTCTTTCCACTTTGGTTATTGTGTTTGGGTTTTGAGGTGGTGGTGGTGGTTGTGGTTAGGTATTTTCTTGTTAGGACATTGCAATTATGTGCTTCAAACCCCAGAAAGCAGTAAGTGGTAAATAGTGGGAAGTCTCTTTCTGTCTCTCACCTACGTGGGAACTACGCAGGGCTGGAGAGGCAGCTCAACCGCTGGGGAGCTTGCTTGGCATGCACAAGGATCTGGGTTCAAACCCTAGCACCACAACTAAGTGTTGGAGAAACAAAGGCCAGATGGGAAAAAATAAATAGAATTGATTCTTTCTTACTCTTACTCTGACATTCTCTCCCTCTCTCTATTAAAAAAAAAAAAAAGGAACTACACAGTTAGCCTTTATGTAACTGCTGTTCTAGCCTTTGTTTTTACAAGAAAAATTAAATTGAGTGTAGGCCCTGTCAAATTCATAGCAACACAGGAGGTAAAGTCCAAATTCTATCACAACATTTTTATTTTGTAGATGATAAAATGGAATTTATAGACAGTTATGAGACTTCAAAGTTTTTTATTCTCTTCCTTATAATAAGTGGATACTTTAAAGTAGTTACACGATAAATTTGGTCACCTTTACAAGCAAGGAATGATTGATAGAATTTATTTTGAATTGATCTTATAAAATGTGTTTGTCCAGTAAATTTTATAGTTATATATCAGGACAGTTTGGTGTTAATAAATTGAAGTAAAAATATGTTTTAGTTTCTTTGTACTAGAAAATATATAAATTGCATACTCTGTAGCTATCAGAAAGATCTGTTAAAATGATATAATTAACTGAGCTATTCTTGGGCCTAAAAATAATAATTTCTTATTCATTTCAGAAAACATGTTTTATTTGTATGTACCCCATATTCTGTCACAGAATCTGGTACATAGTGCCAAATGAATATTTATTGACTTACAAACCAATCATATATTACACAACTATTGTTTGATATTTTTTAATTTGATATTCCATATTATTCATTATTAACTTAAAAGAATTCATTTACCATAAAAAAGTTTTAAAATGGAAAATATTACTAAGGGTGAGTTTATTTTTAATTTTGCCTTCTATGAAATAAATAAGTTATAAAATTACAAAAATGAATAATATCATTGCCAGAACTCTTCTATCCAATATAGCACATTCTATTTCTCAGGTTGTCTGAGATTTTTCACAGAAATTGGGGAATGGGTGAATCACGGCCAGTCTGCAGCAGATTTTCCCAAGGTTATCTGTGTTTTCTCTTAACTTTCTTTTTCTGTCCCTGCATCCAGTCTTTATCCCCACAGCCACACCACTATATGTAACAATTAAAACTCCCTATTTCTGCTCTCCTAAACTCCCTGTCTTGAATATCCAGCTCAAGTCCGCCCTTCTCTGGGAGCCTTTTCCTACTTCTCGTCCTGCAGAGAGCTCTTTCCTCTGAAAACTCGTAATTGTGATAAGCCTCCTTACAAACTTAACCCCCTTCAAATTTTGAAATTTTGGGGAAGTTTCCCATGCATACATTTGATTGTTCTGGTTGGACTGATTTCAAGAGTTTGAGGGATGGAAACACCCTCGGAAATTCATCAGCTCAACTCTGTCATATGAAAGTGGAAACTGAGGCCCACCCAGTTAAGCAAAGGCCCCGAGTTCACAAGTTTACAAAGCAGGAAGGAACACATCCCTTGACTCCATGTGCTTCCTCTGCATTACTGTGTACCCAGAAAGGGCCTTGGCATATCTTCGTGTCCACAAAAATACGCACGGTGCCTGTGATAAACCTGTGAGACGTCACTGCTGCTTCCTTGTCGGCCTATGTAAAGCGTGCCTCTGCTATAAGTTTAAGAAACATGGGCTCAGAGCTGTGATCCAGAGGGGCTGTGCGAGTGTGCATTCATATGCTGAGCCACCACTTGCCATTTAGAGTCCGCTTTTCAGCAGTCTATCTGTGCGTTTGATAGTACAACTGACTCAGTTGCAGAACAAGTTCAACACTGAGGCAAATAGAAAAGGAGGGAGAAACCTAGAAAATTGGGTCAATGCACAAATCAGGGAAAAAAGATAAAGACTGGATTTTTATACTCTCTTTCCCTCTCTACCCAACTAGCCCCCCCCAAAAGGATATATACATACATGCACGTGATTGATTAAATGCTTATGTTCCCTCTGAATTAGCATGTGGAAGCTCTAATCTCCAATGTGATGGTATTTTGAGATGGGGCCTTTGGGAAGAGGACTTGAGAGTGGGGTTTGCCTGAACGGGAACAGTGCCCTTAAAGGAAGAGACTAGGGAGCTAGCATTTCCTAGCTCTCTTTGTCCCCTGCCATCCTTTCTCCCTCCCTTCCTGTTCTCATGCAAGGAAATGCAAACCTGGAAGAGAGCCCTCGCCAGACACTGTATCTACCTGCACCTCCGGAGAAGTGGAAAAGAAAGATTTGCTGCTGAAGGCACCCAGCCCATGGTATTCTCTTATAGCAGCCCAAGCAAAGGCAGTAGGCACAGCTGCGGCACAAATCAAACACACGAGAAAGAACCTGAGCATGTGGGAATGTGCAGAGAACAGGAGGGAGGGATACTGCCAAAGAACTCACCGCTACAGAAGACGCTCCTTATTTGAACCTATATCTTTAAGAAAAAAAAAGTGTTTTCTTATAAATATGTACCAGATATGCTGACATTTTGAGCCAAAGGAGAGACCTTTCGCAGATGTTGGGCTACAGGCAGGCTTCAACCACATGCTTCCCCTTCACCCTCTGGCTGACTAAAAGTATTTTATAGATGTGTTACCAGGGGGAGTTATGTCCCAGTTGCTTGAAAACAAACTGCCTGATTTTTCACTGTGAATCGACAGCTTTAGTGAAAGTTAAATCTCAGTAAATTTAGACACTTCAAGTTTCTCCCCGACGAGGTATTTTTTTTTCCTACCCCAAGTCCTTAACCGTAAGTCTTTGACTAATTTGCATAGTGGAGGCAGGAACCCAAGCAGATCCTGAGGCTGAACCTTAAACCCCATGATTGCCAGTGGAGGGTGTGAGGCATCTACCATGACCTGGGGTGGAGAATGCACAGCCTGTTTGTTGTTAAAACTCCTTGAAGTTGTTAGTTGCCAGCTTCTGATCATGTGGACCAGTTTTCCCCACTGGCCTCAGCTGGGTCCCTTGCCTGTAATTAACTCAGCACCATGACTCACCACCACCTGGACTCAAGGTCTGTCTTCTCAGCCTCATGGTGTAGTCATCTCCTTTCAGGCAGCTAGTGTGGCTTCCCATATCTTTCCCCACAGTGCAAGAGAAGAATTGGGATTGCCCAGCATGGATGCAGCACTCTGAAGACCTGGAAGTGACAAAGGCCTTTCTGGATACAGATTCTGTTCTGCACACAACTCCCCTAGCAACCTTAGGGTGTTTTGATTACTTGGATTCTCTCGGTTATGACCTCTCTGTCCATCCTAGGGCCAAGTTCACAAATATTTGAGCCTATTATCGTTTAAATGTGAGGTGTTTCCCAAAAGCTCACATGTGACAATTTGGGAAGGCTGAGGTGAAATGATTGGATTATAAAAGCCTTAAACCAATCAATGAGTTAATTCCTTATAGGGATTAACCAGCAACTATAGACTGGTAGGATATGGCTGGAGGAGCTGGCTCATTGGGTGCATGCTTTGGGGTGTATTCTGTACATTGCATGGAGCTAGCTCTCTGCTCTGCTTCTCGATGTGACACCTTGAGCATTCTGTTCCTGGAGCCATGCCTGCTGCCATGCTGTACAACCACACCTAAAACCCTGAGGAATGGAGCCAGCCATTCATGCATCAAGACCTTTGAAACCCTCAGCCATCAAATAAACTTTTCCTCCTAAAATTATTCCTGTTAGGTCTTTTTGTCTCAGTAATGAAAAGCTGATTGAAATAGAGTCTTTATATTCTCTGATTACTCAGTAGAAGTAATAAAATTATCAATGAGGACCATTAACATTTATTATAATTTAGGGGCTAGATACTAAGCATGTTTTACATGTATTAACTCATTAATCTCTATAGTTTTGAGGGAGATATGTTACTCCCATTTCACTGTTGATGACATTAAGACCCTGAGTAGTCAAAAAATGCTCAAAAATCACAGCTGCAAGTGGTAGAGGCAAGAGTAAAACTCAGTATTGCTCTAGAAATTGTGTAATGAACAATAAGAACATGCTGCTCCTTACAACATGCCTTCCATATTTAAAAACAATAATAAATGGCACTGTAGATATTCAATGATAAGCACATGCTTTGGGTTATTTTTCAATGAGTTTAGTGGGTCTTACTGAACAAAATCACACTCTGTCCCCAGGTTCCTCTGAGTAAAAGCAACTTATGTGTGTTTGGGGGGGATACCTGGAGCTAGAAGAGTTCTCTGCAGCAATGGAATATTAAGAATGCTTCTTTAAGGGAAGTCAAAGGTCCCTACAATGAAAATTATCAGACATTGAAGAATGAAATCAAAGATGACCTGAGAATATGGAAAGATGTTCCATGCTCTTCCTTAGGCAGAATCAATGTAATAAAAATGGCCATTCTGCCAAAAGCACTATATAGATGCAGTGCAATCCCCATTAAGATACCAATGTCATTCTTTACAGATATAGAAAAGGCAATTCTCAGATTCATTTGGAACAATTAGAAACCCAGAATAGCCAAAACATTACTAAGCAAGAAAGAAGAAACAGGCAGTTTTGCTATACCAGATCTAAAACTATACCGTAGAGCTGTAGTAATAAAGACAGCATGGTATTGGCATCAAGATAAGAAGGAAGACCAGTGGAATAGAATAGAAGACCCTGAAACAAATCCACAAGTCTTTAAGCATCTGATTTTTGACAAAGGGAGCCAAAATGTTACATGGAGGGTAGACAGCCTGTTCAACAAACGGTGCTGGACAACCTGGACAGCCACCTGCAGAAAGTTGAAATTAGACCCTTATCTTTCACCTTGCATGAGAATCAAATCAAAATGGATCAAGGATATTGGAATTAAACCAGCTACCTTGCAACTGATGGAAGACAATTAGGTCCAACATTCAGCATTTGGGAGTAGGCAAAGACTTTCTCAACATGTCTCCTAAATAGTGAAGGAAGTAAAGTCAAAAATCAGTGAATGGGATGCCATAAAGCTAAAAAGCTTTTGCACCACCAAGGAAATAATCAACTTAGTCAAGATGTTTCCTACAGAATTGGAGAGAATCATGGACTGTGATTCTTCTGACAAGGGTTTCATATCCAGAATGTACACAATCCTCAGAAATCTTAACTTCAAAAACACAAGCAACCCAATCAATAAATGGGCCAAAGAACTAAATAGAAACTTCTCACCAGAGGACATTGATTAGGCCAATGAATACATGAGAAAGTGCTCTAAATGACTAGTAATCAGAGAAATGCAAATGAAAACTATTTTAAGATTTCAACTTACACCAATCAGATTGGCAAAGATGAAGAATATAAACAATAACCGATGCTGGAGGGATTACAGGGAGATGGGAATGCTAGCACACTGTTGGTGGAACTGCTGACTGGTACAGCCACTCTGGAAAGCAGTATGGAGAATCCTCAAAAAACTAGGGATGAACCCACAATATGAGCCAGCTATTCCTCTACTGGGTATATTTCCAGGGGACTTAGAATCAGCACATTACAATGACACAGCAAAATCTATGCTCATAGCAGCTCAATTTACAATAGCTAAATTATGGAACCAAGCCAGATGCCCCTCACTGGTACATATATACCATGGAATTTTACTCACCAATTAGAAACAATGATATTGCAGCCTTTGAAGGTAAATGGATGGCTATGGAAGAAATCATGCTGAGTGAAGTCAGCATAACGCAGAGAACGGTCAAATGTCTTCACTCATCTGTGGAGGCTGGAGCTAAACACTGATCATTAAAAAAGGTGGTCAACACTCATATATTAAACCCTGAAAAGGTGCAGTGACATACAACCTAAGTGATTCGTAGAGATGTACTGGGAAAGAGAGGGGAGGGAGGGACAATTAGGAGGGCATTAGGGGGTAAATTTAATTTTCAAAATATAAATGTATTATATTATTTTGTTGGAAAAAATAAAAAAAAGAATGCTTGTTGACCACCCAGAAGCCATGCCAGAGCCCACCTCAGCAGACCTCTCCACAGTTGGAGTCCTCATCTTTGTCTTTGCGGCAACCAGGCCACTACTTCCCAGGAACCTCACAAGAGCCAACCCCAGAAGGCCTCTGCACATGGACAGAGGCCTCATCCTCAGATCCTGTGCCACTCAGGCACCCTGCAAAGGAACCTTGCTGGAGCCAAATCCCGCAGTCTCTGTGCTAGTGGAACCAGGCCTTCAGGCATGGTTATCCCCCAGTCCCAAACCACCCAAGCACCATGCACATAGCCACCCAGATGCAGCCCATTCCTACCAGGTCTAGATACATTAGGTCCACACCCACTGCCAAAGATCTCATGTCCTGTCACTATTGGAGGGGCCCCATTCAGTCTGAACATGAGACATCAGGACCTACCAAAGTACCCCAGGTTCAATGTATATACAAATCAGCAGGCTGCAACTCACCCTGAACAAATTTCTAATCAGTGCTCTAGTGCCTGGATAAATAAGATACAATCAAACAAGGTTACAGGCTGAAGCACCTTTCTGGAAGTAAATGGTCATCAAAGGGGTGGTATAAGACCCGACCCTTGTACCTTCAAAGAAGAAGTACCTCCAGACCTGCCTCCCTTCACAACAGAGAAATTTTATCCAAAGATCCAGAAGAATATTATCGCAATGAGGAATCAAAATAGAAAAGGTTCACCTCAAGCCCACAACTCCCCAGCCAAGGAACAAACACATGGGGAGTAAGGTGAAAACCTAAAAATAATTATTAATGATTTGATTACTAAAAGGAGCAATGAACAAAAATAAGAATTAATGAAAGGACTAAATGAGAAAGCCCAAGAGGTGAAAAACACTATTATCAAAGAAATAGACATACTGCAATGTAGCAGAGCTAAAAATCTGCATCAATAAAAATGAGAGGAATCATGGAAGACTTTAACAATAGTGAACCTCAGCTCTTGAAGAAAGAACTTCTGACAATGAAGACAGGCTGAGCAAGACTGAATGCATGGATGACAAAACAGAAAAGCAACTCAGAATACGAACAGAATTTTAAAAATGTCTGGGATGAAATTAGAAGAAGCAATCTAAGAGTAATTGGGATATAGGAAGAAATTGAAATGCAAATGAATGGTATAAGGAACATTCTCAAAGAAATAGTTAAAGGAAAATGTTCCCATATAAAAATAGAGGAAAATATACTCATCCAGGAAGCCTATAGGACACCCAATAGGCCTAATCAAAATGAGAAGCTCATTGAGACATATCATATTCAAAAAATGTACAATAGGGAAAGCAAGGAAAGAATATTAAAAGCTACAAAAAAGAAATGCTGAATCACATTCAGAGGCTAACCAATAAAGATCTCCTCTAACTTTTCAGTTCATTCAATGTCTGAATGACTGCAACATGCAAGCAAGAATACTATACCCAGCAAAACTCAGCTTCAAATTTGAGGAGGAAATAAGAACTTTTCATAATAAGAACAAACTTGCAGCATTGATCAACAGAAAATCAGCATTACAAAGAAAACTCAAAGATAAACTCCAGATAGAAGAACAAGCAAACATTCCTGAAAACCCACAAAGAGAAGAAACTCAATAAAGGTATACCCTATGAATAAACAATCAAGACAGCACAGACTTACTAATAAAACACAATGACTATGAACCACAACCACATAACCATTCTAACACTGAATGTAAATGGTCTCAAGGCATCAATCAAAAGACAGAATAGTAGATTGGATCACAAAATAAAACCCAACAATATGCTGCTTACAGGAAACCCACCTTAAAGCCAATAACAACCACAGATTAAGGATGAAAAGATGGAAAAAAATCTACCAGGCATAAGGCACAAGAAAGCAAACTGGAGTTGAAAATCTTATGTCCAAAAAAAAAAGTAGATTTCAAACATAAATTAATCAGTGAGATAAAGAAGGACACTACATACTAGTAAAGAGAACAATACAACTGGAAGATATAACCATAGTAAATATACACTTTCCAAACACCAACACCTACAACTATGTGGAAAAATTACTCCAAGACATAAAACCACGTGTGGACCACAACAAGAGAGTACTGGGAGATTTTAATACTCCCTCTATCACCAATAGATAGATCATCAAAGCAAAAACACAATAAAGAGATCTGCAGTTGAAACAACACATTAAATCAAATAGACTTAACAGACATCTACAGAATATCCCACCCCAAATTGGCACAGTATACCTTCTCCTCAGCAGTACATGGATCCTTCTCCAAAATAGATCATACTTTAGTTCACAAAGGAAATCTCAGCAAATATAAAAAGTAAATATTATTTCATGCAACCTATCAGACAATAATGCCAAAACCCTAGCCATTACAGTAAAAATTATAATAGAAATTACACATACATATGGAGATTGAATAACACCCTATTAAATAAAGAATGGATCCAAGAAGACATGAGAACAGAAATTCAGGAATTATTGGAAGAGAATGAAGACACAACATATTGAAATCTCTGGGACAATATGAAAACATTCTTAAGGGGAAAATTTATAGCACTGAGTGTCCACATTAAGAAACAGGAGAGATCCCAAAGAAATAAGTTTAGCCTCCAACTCAAATCTCTACAAAAGGAAGAACAATCTAATCCAAAACCAGCAGAACAAGGAAATAATTGATTAAAGCTGAAATCAAGGAAATAGAGAACAAAAAAAATCAATTAAAAAATTGACAAAACAAAAGACTATTTCTTCGAAAAAAATAAATAAAATTGACAGACCCTTAGCTAATCTAACTAAAAGAAGGAGAGAATCAAAGCTAATCAACAAAATCACCAATGAAAAGGGGGTGATCTTCACTGACCCCCATTGAAATCAAACAGATTATCAGAACATATTTTGAAAAACTATACTCCTCTAAATCAGATACCTGGATGACATATACACATACAACATCCCCATATTGACACAAGATGAAATGGAAATCCTAAACAGCCCAATAACAGGCACCAAAATCCATACAGAAACTCAAAGTCTTCCATAGAAGAAAAGCTCAGGATTCCCCACTTAATTTTACCACACCTTTGAAGAAGAGCTAACACCTCACCTTATTAACTTCTTCCAAGAAATTGAAAATGAAGGAAATTTCCCATATACCTTTTATGAGCAACAATAACTCTGATACCAAAGCCCAACAAATACACATCAAAAAAAGAAAACTATAGACCAATATCCTTCATGAACACTGATACAGAAATCATTAATAAAATTCTAGCAAATCACCTTCAAAAACACATCAAGAAGATAATTTATCATGATCAAGTGTGCTTCATTCCAGGTATACAAGGCTGGTTTGCCATACACAAATCAGTAAATGTGATTCATCACTTCAACAGAATTAAGGACAAAAACCATATGATCATCTCAATAGATGCAGAAAATTTAGTACCCATTTATGCTCAAAACTCTACAGAAAATAGGGATCAAAGGAACTTTTCTTAACTTTATGAAGGCCATATATACCAAACCCTCAGCTATTTTAATACTCAATGGAAAAAAGCTGAAAGCATTTCCAGTAAATTCTGGAACAAGACAAGTCTGTCTGTTCTCACCACTTTTATTCAATATAGTTTTCAGGACCCTTTCTGGAGCAATCAGGCAAGAGAAGGAAATCAAAGGGATAAGAATAGGAAGAGAGTAAGTCACACTATCCCTCTTTGCTTATGACATGGTCATATATCTGGAAGATACAAAAATTCCACCAGAAAATTGCTAGAGCTAATAAACAGATTTAGCAAAGTAGCAGGCTACAAGATCAACACCTATGAACCAATAGCTTTCCTATACATTAACAATATTAAGGCAGAATAAGAAATCAGGAAATTGGTCCCACACACAATATCCTCTGAAAGAATAAAATACTTGGGAATTAATCTAATAAGAGATGTAAAAGACCTCTACAAGGAAAATTATCAAACACTGAAAACAGAAATTAAAGAAGACCTGAGATGATGGAACATTTTCCCATGCTTTTGGTTAAGCAGAATAAATATAATTAAAATACCATTCTGCTAAAAGCACTATCCATAATTCAATGCAATCCCTGTCAAGATTCCCATGTCATTCTTTACAGATATAGAAAAAGCAATTCTCAAATTCATTTGGAACAAGAAACCCAGAATACACAAGACATTACTAAGCAAGAAAGATGAAACAGGTGGTTTTGCAATACCAGATCTAAAATTATACTCTAGTATTGTAGTAATATAAACAGCATAATACTGGTATAAAAATACAGATGAAGACCAATGGACTAGAATAGAAGACTCTGAGACAAACCCACAAATCTTTAAGCATCTGATCTTTGACAAAAGGGGTCAAAACATAACATGGAGGACAGACAGCTCATTCAACAAATGGTGCTAGACAAACTGGACAGCCATTTGCAGAAAGCTGAAATTCAATCCTTATCCTTCACCTTGCACAAAAATCAAACCTAAATGATCAAAGAATTAGGAGTTAAATCAGCTACCATACAACTGCTAGAAGAAAAGTTAGACCAACACTCCAGCATTTGGGAGTAGGCAAAGACTTTCTCAACAAGACTTCTAAAGCAAAAGAATTAAAATAAAAAATCAATGAGTGGGGAGCTGGAGTGGTGGCTCAGCAGTTTCAGTGCTTGTGCTGCATGTGCAGGGATGCAGCTTCAAACCCCAGCACCATGAACACAATGAAGTGTCACAGCAACAAAAGCCAGAGGATAAGCTAAACAAAATTGACTGTCTCTTTCTCTCTCTCTCACTCACTGTCCCTCTCTCTTTTAAGAAAATCCATAAGTGGGATACCATTAAACTAAAAAGCTTCTGCACAGCCTAGGAATTGGTCAAATTGTCAAGAGACAATCTACAGAATAGGAGATAATCATGGCCTGTTATTCCTCTGACAGGAGACTAATATCCAAATTTCCAAACTACTCAAAACCTTAATACCAAAAACACAACCAATCTCATCCAATAAATAAATGGGCCAAATAGCTAAATAGAAACTTCTTAATGGAGGAAATTGAGCAAAGCAATGAATACATAAGAAAGTGTTCTAAATGACTAGTAATCAGAGAAATGCAAATCAAATCTTTGCTACCCCATTCCACACTCTTGCTGCAAATTCACAAGTTCTTTTTTACCTTCTTATTACATCTGTATGCTCCAAAGTATTTTTTCTTACTTAGGGAGTTACTGGAAATCTGAAGTGAATGCCAAATGTGAAAATGGTTGTTTGCTTTTAAAAATGGGTATAATCTGACAGTTATAGTCTAGTAGAAGATAGTTGCTAATCCTTCTACTCCTCTCCTAGGTAGGTGGTAATTAATAATTTCACAGTTATAGAAGGATAAAAGTAACCAACACTGTCTATTGCATGCATTGGCTATACATATTAACTCTTTTCCCTTATCTTGTGAGGTATTGGAAATTGTAAAGGTCAATAATAATTCACAGGTTGCGGAGCCAACTGTTTAACTGTATAATTCAAATTGTACCCCAGCCCAAATATGTGAAGATATTAAAAACCCCACAACCATCAACAAATTTCTAAGGTGAAATAACCAATGAGAGATATTGGACCCCACTCCCTGACACTGAAAAGGAGGGAAAAGGGAAAAAATTCTCCTCCTTAAACCCACAACTCGCCAGCCAGGGAGTCCATGGATAGGGACCTAGATAAAAAGTTAGAAGAATTCAACAATAACCTGATTATTAAAATGATCAAAGAATTAAAAGAAGATTAAAGGAAGGAAGGAAGCAATTAAAGGTGCTGAAACACTTTTTTAATAAAGAATGTGAGTGGCTGAAAAAAGATATAGTATAGTTCTTAGAATTGAAAAATACAGTCAACCAAGTTAAAAGCTTAATGGAAGATATTAAGATCAGAGTAATCTCAGTAGAAAATAGAACTTCAGCTCTCAGAGAAAGAACATCGGACAACAAAGACAGGCTGGGTAATCTTGAATGCACAGAGGTTAGAAAAGAAAAAGAACGTGTTGTTCATTATCAGAATTTCCAAAAAGTATGGAATGAAATCAGAAAAAATAACCTGACAGTTATTGGAATAGGGGAGAACATTGAGCCAGAAATAAATGACATAAAGAAACTTCTCAATGAGATAATCAAAGAAAATTTCCTTCAAATCAGAATAGAACCAGAAGTTCATATTCAAGAAGCCTATAGGACCCCAAATAGATCTAACCAAATGAAAAACTCACTGAGACACATCATATTAAAAATCAATAACAGAGAAAACAAGGAAAGAATATTAAAAACAGAGAAAAACAACAAGTCACATTCTGAGGCAAACCAATAAGAATTACAATGGATTTCTTAACTCAGACCATAAAGACAAGAAGAGCATGGAACAAACTTTTTCAAATATTGAAAGAAAATAACTGCCAACCAAAAATACTATACCCAACAAAACTCAGCTTTAAATTTGATAAAGAAATAAACTCTTTTCAAGATAAGAACAAACTGCTGACATGCATAAACACAATACTAGTTTTACAGAAAATACTCAAAAACAGACTTCAAATACAGCAACAAGCTAACAACTCCAAAAGCCTACACTTAAAGGAAAGTTAATAAAAGCATAATACATTAAAAGATATACAAGATGGCACAAATTATAGCAATGGTCACAATGCCAGAGAACCAAAATCACATACCTATTCTAACACTGAATGTGAATGGACTCCATGTCCCAATCAAAAGTCACAGATTAGTAAACTGGATCAAAAAACAAAATTGAACAATATGCTCCTTACAGGAGACTCACCTCAGTCAAACATAGACACAGATTGAAAGTGAAAGGTTGGCAAAATTCCTACCAGGCATATGACCCAAGAAAACAAGCTAGTGTTGTGACAATTATATGTGGTAAAGTAAATTTTGATCAAAAATTAGAAGAGATAAAAAGGTCATTACATATTAGTAAAAGGAACACTACATCAAGAAGATATAACAATAGTTAACATTTATGCCCCTAATAACAACCCTTCCTAATATATGGAAAAAGTACTCAAAGTCATTGAACCACTTATTGACCTCAACATAATACTGGGGGACCTTAATACACCATTATCAACAATAGGCATACCATCAAAGCAAAAAATTAATAAAGATATCTCTAACCTAAACAACTCTATCAATCGATTGGACATAACAATCATCTACAGAATATTCCATCCCAAATGAGTTGAGCCTATCTTCTCAGCAGTACATGGATCCTTTTCCAAAATAGATTATATCCTAGTTCACAAAGGATATCTAAGCAATTACAAAAAAGGTGATATAATCCCACTTATCCTATCAGATCACAATTAATAATCCTAGCAATTAACAGCAAGAAAAACAGCAGAAAGTATATAAATATATGGAGATTCAATAATACCCTCTTAAATGAAGGATGAATCAAAGAGGAAATGAAAGCAGAAATCAAGAAATTCTTGGAAATGAATGAGAATGATGATGACACAGTGTATTGAAATCTGTGGGACAGTATAAAAGCATTCTTAAGAGACAAATTTATAGCACTGAGTGCTTTCAACTCTACAAAAATCTGGAGAAAACCCAAATAAATAAATTTATGCTCCACCTCAAATCCCTATTAAAAAAGAAAAAGAATCCAATCCCAAACCCAAAAGAAGGAAGGAAATAACCAAGGTCAGAGCTGAAATCAATGAAATTGAGAATAAACAAACAAAAAAAATCAACAAAATAAAGAACTGGTTCTTCAATACAATTGACAGACTCAGCCAACCTCACCAGAAGGAAGAATGAAGTGAAGCAAATAAACAAAATCAGAAATGAAAATGTAGATATCATAACTGACTCATTCAAAATCCAGAGGATTATCAGAACCTAGCTTGAAAAACTATATTCGTCCAAATTTGATAATCTGGAACACATGGACAAATACCTAGCCACATACAACTTTCCCAGATTAACACAGGAGGGCATTAAAAATCTAAACACACCAATTTTAAGTAGCAAAATTGAAACTGCAATCAAAGGCCTTTCAAAACAAAAAACCCAGGACCTGATGGATTCTCAGCAGTGTTCTATTATACCTTCACAGAAGAATTAACTCCTTTCCTTAGTAAACTGTTCCATGCAATTGAAAGGGATGGTGCCCTCCCAAGCACTTTTGATGAAGCAACAATAACCCTGATACCAAAACCCAATAAAGACACATTAAGAAAAGAAAGCTACAGACCAATTTCCCTGACGAACATAGATGCAGAAATCCTTCATAAAATGTTAGCAAACCACATCCAAAAACACATCAAAAAGATGGTACATAGTGATCAAGTGGACTTCATTCCAGGGATGCAGGGCTGCAAATCAATAAATGTAATTCATCACTTAAACAGAATTAAATATAAAAATCATATGATTATCTCAATTGATGTAGAAAAGGCCTTCAATAAAATCCATATATGTCCAAAACTCTGCAGAAATTAGGGATCAAAGGAACATAGCTTTCCTATACTATAACAGCAATTCAGCTGCAGAAGAAAACATGAAATCTGTCCCATTCACAATAACTTCAAAAAGAATAATATTCTTGGGCATTAATCTAACAAAGGAAACAAAAGCTCTACATTGACAACCATCAAACATTGAAAAAGAAAATTTCAGAAGACCTTAGAAGATGGAAAAACTTTCCATGTTCTTGGTTAGGCAGAATCAATATAATTAAAATGGCCATTCTGCCAAAAGCCCTGTACAGATTCAATGCAATCCCCATCATGATATCAATGATACTCTTCACGGATATAGAAAGAGCATTTCTACAATGTACTTGGGATAACAAGAAACCCAGAAGAGCCAAAACATTACTAAGCAAGAAAAATGAAACAGGAGGTGTCACAATACCTGATCTGAGATTATACCATAGGGTATAGTAACAAAAACAACATGATATTGTTATCAAAACCAACATGAAGACCAATGGAATAGAATAGAAGAAGATATGAGGAAATCCACAAGTCTTTACCCATCTGATATTTGACAAAGGGGGCAAAAATGTAACGTGGAGGAAAGATAGCCTGTTCAACAAATGGTGCTGGACAAACTGGACAGTCATATGTAGACAATTGAAATTAGATCCTTATCTCCCACCCTGCACAAAATTCAAGTAAAAATGGATCAAAGAATTAGGAATTAAACCATCAACTGTGCATTTATTAGAAGAAAAAATTGAATCAACACTCCACCACATTGGTGTAGGCAACTCCTTTCTAAACAAGACTCCCATAGCAAAGAATTAAATCCATGAATCAATGAGTGGGGTGCTATTAAATGATAAAGCTTTTACATAATTAAAGAATAAGTCAAGAGTGTCAAGAGAGAACATACAAAATGGAAGAAAATCATTGCCTGCTATGCCTCCAACAGGGGACCATATCCAGAATATGAAAAGAGCTAAAAAAACTTAACACCGAAAACACAAAATATCCTTTCAATAAATGGGCTATGAAACTAAACAGAAACCTCTCAACAGAGCAATTTTAAAAAGCCAATAAATATATGAGAAAATGTCCCACATCACTAGCAATCAGAGAAAAGCAAATCAAAACTTCACTGAGATTCCATCTCACTCCAGTCAGAATGGCAAAAATGAGGAATATGAATAATAACAAATGGTGGAGTGTTTGTGGGGAGAAAGGAGCACTAACACACTCTTGTTAGGACTGCAAGCTTTTACAGCCACTCTGAAAAGCAGTGTGGAGTCTCCACAAAATACTTGGGATGAAACCACCTTATGACCCAGTTATCCCACTCCTGGGTAGTTTCCCAAAGGAGCTAGAATCGGCATGCTACGGAGACATAGCTTCATCAATGTTTTTAGCAGCTCAATTTATAATAGCTAAACTATGGCATCAACCTGGATGTCACTTGCTGGATGAATGGATCCAAAGCTGTGGTTTATAACATATACAATTGATTTCTACTCTGCTATTAGAAAGAATGATATCATGGTTTTTGCAGCAAAATGGATGGAAATGAGAAAAAATCCTGCTGAGTGAAATATCCCAAACACAAAGAGGTAAGGACCATTTGTGGGAGCTAGACTGAAACCTAAGATAGGATGGAAGTTAGGTAAATTGAATTAATAAACCCACCAGAGGTGAAATTTCACATAACCTGGGGGAACTATAACTATGAAGGTGGGGGAAGACAAGAAGGAGGGAAAAGGGGGATTATCAATATGGTTGGGTGCACTTTGCATCCATGAGAAGCCAAAGCATACTCAGGCAGGCATATAAATTCAGAAATTTCAATAATTAATATATTAAAATAATTAATACACATGTATATGCTCATATCCATCTATAGCATGGGGGATTTACATAGGAGACACCAGATCAGGGAATGGATAAAGTGAGGGGAGATCCTGGATTAGGATCAGGCTTAACTTACTTTGTCCACATCTATATATGAATGAATATGTAACAATGATTCCCTCCAATATGTAAGACTATGTTGAACCTATTTTAAAAAAGAGTGCTTGTGGTTGCTAAACCTAAGATAACTATTTTCTAGCAGCTTTTTGCAGATATGTGAATGTTTATGAATACTATTACAATTGAAGTCTACTTTTAAGTATTATTGAAGGTCCCAGTGATTTTCTTCTCAACTTTATCATGCAGATAGAAGTCTTTAAATTTAATGATAGGAAAGAGAAACAGAAAAGTGAAAATTTGTTGGTTTTTCTTTTTTTCCCTTTGCAGTTAAAATCTGTCCACTTCTTTTACCATGGAGATAAGATTATTAGAAAACTTTTTCTTTCCACGTGCAATACTTCCTGGCTTTAATATCTCAAATTTAAAATGTTCTGAATTTTTATGGCTTAATGATTCTTGGGGAAATGTTTATTGTTACTATTAAATTTGTTTTTCCAGAGTGTTTAGAAGAAGGAAATATTTTAACTCTCGTTTGTCATGTTTTAACAATTCCTAAGCAATCCAAATATTTCCTTAGACTTTATTAGAGACTTAGAGACCAGTGAGCTAGCATTTGTTTCCTGTGTCTTCCTCTCCTGCCCTTTCTCTATCCCTCCCTCCCTGTTCTCATGCAAGTAGTTGCAAACCAGGAAGAGAGCCCTCATCAGACAGGAAATCTCCCTGCACCTCCAGGAGAGAGAAACATTTGCTGTTGGAGCCACCCAGCCCCTGGTATGCTGCTATGGTAGCCCGTGTGAAGACAGGAGGCACAGCTGCAGCATAGATCAAACACACTTCAAAGAACTGGGAGTGTGGAAATGAGTGGAGAATGGCAGTTGTGGAGCCTTGTTATTTTAGGGACATTTTTAAGTTTTCCCTTTTTCCCTCCTGGCACCTTCTAAAATGTTCAGAGCTAACTTGAATGTTATATTTCTAAAATAAAATGAAAATCAGTTTCTGTCTTGGTTATTACCACATGGAACCAAATAAGTGACCAAGTGTATATGTTTTCACTCCTACTACCTAGTTAGTCTAGAATTATTAAGGAAGAAATTATCTGAATAAACAAAATTTCCAGAAATTAGGAATTTGCTAACTTAAATATTTAAAATTTGGAAAATATGTATAGTTGATAAGCATTTCTTTCTTTTAAAGAAGACATATGAAGTACAATCTAATTCCTTCTGATGTTTTGGTGCCTGTAGAGAAACAGATTATTAAGGATTTCAGTAAAATAAATCATGTTCTCTTGATCAGGCTTCTCCTTGTCAACTTAAATTCAACAAAGACACCAACTGGTAAGGCACCAAGGTTTCTCAGAAGATGCTTACGTCCTGAAGACCTATGCACACCAAAATCCTAATACCGAAGTGCCATGAGCAAAAGTGCAGCCTGTGGAACTAAACACAAGCTCCAGTTCCAACTTCACCCCCTTATCATCTGCATAAATTTGAAGCCAATTACACATTGTCCCTGAGCTTCACCTTCCTCATCTGTAAAATGAGCATTCTACTCTTCATGGTTTGCAATTATATGAGTAATGCTGTTTGATCATCCTTGGATATGCCTTTAGGTATATATATATAATCTAAGAATAGAAGTACTATCTATAAGGATAAATATATACAGAAAGGGCACATCAGTTAGCTTCAAAAACTTCTCCCGAAATCTCACATAATAAATACATTCAAAATAATAAATTCAATAAATAAATAAATAAATACATTCAAATATATTTCAGTGGTCATAACCCAGTCAAGGGCTTTAGGGCAGCCCCAATAGAGCTACACCCTCTAAGAGGCTTTCGAGTGGGCTATGATTTTAGTATGTCACCAAGGTCATGAACACCCTGATTCAGTGTTAGTATTCAAGGTCATAAACATTTTCTTGTGAGCATTGCTCACTTATTTAACCTTTGGCAATGTGCCTTCTATGGCCTGCATGTTTATAAAAAACAAAACAAAACAAAAAAACAAACAAAAAAACACCCTATGGAAATGGCTCAGGGGTTAGGGTTAAACAGAATTGGCTGGAGCAAAATGGGGCTGGAGCAGGAGGCTAGGACTGTTGTCACCTCTGAGTAAAGAATGTCTACTATTCAAACTGTGTATTGAATCTTCCACCTACCAGGATCCTGAATCTGTTCCCAGCATCTAAGCCTGCACGCCAACAAGTACCGTATATCCATTTGCAAGGAAGGGAAAGCAAAAATGGATTTTAACTGGATCCATTTCCATGTTTAATCAAATCTAAATTCTGTTTCCAAGAAATAAAGGGAAAATTGATGCTGTGTGGCAAGGAGAGGTCTCTGCCCTAAGGCCTCAGTCCTTTCCATCTCAGTAACCAAACTATTGTCTATCTAGTGATTCCCGTAGAATCCCAGCATCATTCTTCCTTCCTCCTCATGTCAATCCGTCAGCCAGTCCTCTCAGATCTAGTTTCGAGATACATCTTGAATCTGTCATCTTCCCCTCTTTTCCTTTCCTACTTAATGTAAGCCATATGTCATATACCGTAGGAGAGGCCTCCTATTAGGTCTTATTTCTTCCAGTTTTGCTTAACTGTCATCCGGATAGCAAACAAGGTAGTTTGACGTGGCTTAGGTTGGGATTTGCTGGGGTTTTGTTATTTTGGTTTTGTTTTGTTTTGTTTTTTCAGTGAAGTCGAGATAGCTCCCTATTTGAAAGCTTTCCCGAGCTTCCTACTGTATGCAAGGCACAGCTTCTTAGTCCACATGATCCTCATTTCTCCTATGCACCACTTTAACCTCTGTGCCCTCTGTTCCAGCTACAAAAGCTTCATACACTCGAATTCCTTCCCACCTCAGCTCTTTGCACCAGAATATGTTTTTTCAGCTTTTTTCATTTCATTTGCTTATTTTATTTACAGTTTGTCTTCCCCTGCTAGCACATAGGTTTTTATATTTGTTTGTTTAAGTGAAAGCTTATCTGAAGTCTCCACTCAAGTCTGGAATAGGACTTGACTAACCCCTGGTATTGCTCAATACTATCGAATGGTTAAATTCCAAAAACCATGAGACTCTGAGCAATATTTCTTTCTTTCTTTTATTTTTTTTTCTTTAGAGGAGAAAGAGAAAGAGTCTATTTATTTATTTTCTCATCTGGTTTTTAAAGTTTTTCTGACACTTCATTGTGTATGTGATGCTTGGGATCAAATCCAGGTCCTTGTCCATGCCAGGCAAGCACTGTATTGTTGAGCCACCTCTCCAGCTACCAATCTTTCTTTCTTCTTTCTTTCTTTCTTTCTTTCTTTCTTTCTTTTTCTTTCTTTCTTTCTTTCTTTCTTTCTTCTTTCTTTCTTTCTTTCTTTCTTTCTTTCTTTCTTTCTTTCTTTCTTTCTTGAGAGGACAGTGATAGAGAAAGACAGAGAGAATCAATTTTTATTGAGTTTTTCACATGGCTTTCGTTGCTCTGACACTTAGTTGTGTACGTGGGTGCTGGGGTTTGAACCCGTGAACTTGCGCATGCCGGGCAAGCGCTGTAAATGCCAAGCCACCGCTCCAGCCCCCAATTTTTACTTCTTATGACATACAGTCTATGCTTATACTTTGAATATCCTTTTGCAAACATGGATTTTTTTTTAATGTTAAAAAGGTTTATTTTAGAGATTACATTAAATAATTTATAGTGTGTACAATTATTAGATCCGAAGTTAACTGGTTAGTAAACTAATATTTCATAGCAGTGCCTATAATATGTAAGCTATGGTCTAGAAACATCAGGTAACAAATAAATCAGGCACACATTATAACAAGGAGCTTATTATGATTCTGAAATATGGACTAAGAAATAAGCAAACCTATCTACCTTCTAACCTAGACTTTGGCAAGTACTAGAAAAGATCATTAAATTAGATTTGAGTTACTACAACATGAAATCTTCAGCCCTCCCTCAGGCAACTGGTGTACATAGTATATTAACATGCTCCCCTGTGTAGCAGCAGTGTTATATCAACAAACTTTAGTTTCTGTTTGTTTTTACAGAAAAAAAATTCTTTCATCCTGAATCACTTTTGTCATTATTTACTCCAAAATAAAAATAACAAAGAACCAGAAAAAAACAGAACCAAAACAGATAATAGTAAAGGAAACCACTCCTCTCTGAAGTAAGTTCCCAAGGACTACTGCCATTGCTGAGCTTGCGTCAGGAAAGCACTTTTCCAGTGGAGGAACGATGTTCGGTTTATTTCAGGCAAAGTGAGTGAGCGGCTTTCTTGATATGTGCCGATTAATCTTCCCCCCCCCCTTTTTTTTTAACAGAATAACAGCCTCAGGGAAAAGCACCATTAGAAAATCAAAGCTGAAAAACTTTAAGGTTCCCAAAGAATGCTAAGAGATAGAGATAAGGTATAACTGAATGTAGAAAAGAAGCATTTTGAGAAAGCTTTGGTTTATCTTGAAGAGTAAATGCTTCATAACATTGAAAGATGCTCAATAAGCTGTTTTTTATAAGAACCAAAACTAATACCATATAAAGCATTGCAAAACGTAGCAACATTATGGTGCTATTTTTAAATTCACTTTGATGATTCCTTTTCTTTTGTTTTCCTATTACGTCTCGGGAGGTATTTGTAGCTACAGTTTTATTAATATGAGCCATTCTTAGAATTCTAGATATGAACTTCTTAATAATAACAGATCTCACTCTTTATGCAAATATTGAACTATATAAGCAAGTCAGTCATTTTTTTTCCCCTGTATCCTTTATAAAGCCTGATCCTGCCTGGGTGCATCTTAGCTGTTTAATACATATTTGTTTATTTTACTATATTGTAAAAAAAAAACCACAGAAAATGTTAACATAGAAAGAATTTCAGATATTATTCTTGACTGTCATTTATTAAATAGGATGCCTGCCCTGGACTTTTTTTTTTTTAAGAGACTACATAATTGTTAAGGTTCCCCCCGCCGCCCAACTGTGAATCCTTTTGTTTTATTATTTCTTTTCTTCCTCCCTTTTTCTTTCTTCTTTTCTACTTTCCTCTCTTTTTCACTTTCTCTTTCTTTCACACATTCCCTTCTTTAGTCTGTCATTCATTAAATATTCACCGACAGCCTACAGGTATAATACCATCTACCACCCTAGTGCGATTCAGCAATGACTTACAATCCTGCTCATTCTCAAGAAGTTTAGAGTTTGAAGTCATTTTGGTGAAGACTCTGATTCCTTTTTACATTTTCCCATGTTGTCTAGAAGAGGGCATTTGCTTTGTCATTGCCCTAAGTAAAAGTAAATAAGTAAATAAAATTAATCTAGAACAGAAAGAAAGAATGAATGAACACATAAAGTGAACTTTTGACTCGTTTAGGTTTGAAAAAGCTGCTCTGTCCTTGATGAATTGTAGATAAGAACACTGAATGGCCTCAGAGACTTCCAACCTAGGACACAAAAGGTGGTAATTACAGGCAGTTCTGGGGTTCTGTGTTCACCTTCCATAGAGGTTTAACTTTCAGAGATTATACATCAGTGACCCAAACAACCTTCAGAACTCTGAATTTAAACTTTCATAGTTGGTGGACAAACATTTCAAGCTCTTGCAAAAAGGAGCTCTTCCCAGGCTCTAGATCAGTTTCAGTAATGTCACCGCTGATATGCACCAAAGCTTTTGTAATTATTTTAGTCATATTGTGTTTTGTTCTTATCACTTCATGAAAAATAAAACACGAAAAATAAAGAATGCTGATTCAGCTGACAGGAACTACAGTCCTCATAAACTCAATTGATTTTAGGTAGCGGTAGACAATTTTTACAGGTTTAAAAGCTCTTATCTGAACCAGACTCCCATTTAATCTAAGCAGGTCTATCATGCATTTTATTGAAAAAAAGAAAAAGAAAGAAAAGAAAAAAAACTAACTGTAAGAACATGGATGGAGCATTGAAACTTTACAAGATCAGGAGTAACAAAAAGCAGCTTTATTTATTTTTTTTAATTCACTAAGAAGAAAGAGAAACTCTTCCTATATTCAACTATTACTAGTTTACTGTGTTTGAGGCTGTTCCGCACATTGTACAAAATATTTTAAGCATGAAAGTAGATTCACCTTATGGTGTTACTAGGCCTCCCCTTTGTCTCTTCCTAGTTCTTTTTGTTTTTTTCCTTCTATCTCCATTAGTTCTGTGCGTTTGCTCTGCTTATGCATTAGGCCTGCTAGTGACACCTAGAGGTAACCTCAGGCTTTGCAAACATCTGGATAGAACTAGAGAAGCTGTAGTTGGTAGACCTCTACCAAGAATCTTAGCTATTCAGAGGCCTTTCAATTCAGTTTTTTGAAAGGCTAAAGAGGGTTTGAGGAAATTTGATAATATTAGAAAATCTTGACTATCACAGAATGTCATGGTAAAAAATATGTAGGTTTGTTATGGGTTAAAGACTTGGCTCAGTCATTGACCGGCTATACAAACTTGAGCAAGTTACTCATCCACTTAGGAAGTCAGATTTTCATTTTTAAAATGTGTATTAGAATGCTGCTTACTTCAGGGTATTGCGAGGATTAGATGTCTATGTATAAAAGACATTTGGTTGACTTATATAGATACTCAATGATTGGTATACATTGTAATTAGTGTCATGATGCTAATTATTAAACTTAATTTTCTGTTATATTGGACTAAATTGTCACATTTAGAACATGAAACAACTAGATTAAATTAAAAATTCTCTTTCCAGGGCTGGAGTGGTGGCTCAGTGGTTATGGTACTTGCCTGGCATGTGTGAGGACATGGTTCTAACCCCAGCATCACATATACAACTAAGTGTTGGAACATCAAAGCCACATGAAAAATTAAATAAAATTGATTCTCTCTCTCTCTCTCTCTCCCCACCCCTCTTTAAAAAAGAAAAGTCTTACAAAAAGCCTTAAAATTTTAAAGCAAAGTTGACTCCATATTTTTATCTGATCTGTTAGAAACTATTAATAAATTCCTAAACGTCCTAAATTCATAATTCCTAAACCTTAGGAATCAGTGACAAAAGCTCAAATAATTAAGACAATGTATTTATTACTTGCAAAAAGAGATGTCTTGCTTAAAAATATGGTAATGAAAAAGATGTTGGTAGATTCTTGTAACACATGGTATTGAATGGTGACAACTCTCATGCTTCTTTTTAAAAAAAGAGAGAGAAAGTGAGAATTAATTTTTATTTTCTCATTTGTGTTTTGTTTTTCCAACACTTAGTTGTGTATGTGGTACTGGGGATCAAACCCCATGCATGCCAGGCAAGCACTCTGCCTCTGAGCCGCCTCTCCAGCCCCCCCATTACGCTTTCTAAATGAAACAAGAAAGAGTGGGATGAAGCATCAAAAAGTGTTGTAAGTTTGCTTCTCTCTACTTATTCAGCACTGTAAAGAATTTTAAATAGTCAGAGACAAACACAGGGTAATCACTGAAACAAACAAAAGTTAGCAGTCATGGAAATCACTTCATTTCTTTATTATGTATATTTTATTAGCTTTTTTAAAATATTGCCTTTTCTCCTCCCAATATTGTTTTCCTCTTCCTCTGTCATCAACAGTGACTTCTTTTCTCCAACTTCTAAAACTGCTTCTCACTCCTTTTATCTCCCTTTATAGTTCTTTTCGCTAACAGCCAGTCTGTTGAGTCTACACTGCAGGATGTAAGGGCAATTTGAGAAAGTATTGAGCTTGGTACTAACATTATTAAATAGATAAAATATGATTTTGAAAAGCAAACTAGAGTAGCCCTCTTTATCCATGGGGTTTCTTTCATTCCATGACTCCCATGGATGCCTGGAAACACAGGTAGTATGGATTCCTATATGGACTGTTTTTTTCCCCTCTATGCACATATCTTTGATAAAGTTTAATTTAAAACTAGGCACAATAAGAAATTGGCAACAATATTTCACAATAAAACAGCCATAACAACGTAAGAGTTATGTAAATATGTTTTCTTCTTTTCTCTCCCTCTCAAATTATCTTATTTCACTGTACTGCATTTTCAGACTGCAGTTGCCATAGGAAATTGAAACTGCAGAAAGCAAAACGTCAGATAATGGGGAATTATTGTATGGGCTGAAAGCAGTTGTATTTTAAAAAGCAATGGATCTCCTGTGGAAACGATCACATTCTCCATTTCTTCTCACCTGAAGGCAAAAGGTGAGGTCTTCAGCCATGGACAGGGTTAAGACTACATCAGACTTCAAGCTGTAGGGGCTTCCAGGAAACTGAAGGAATGGTATGATCAGACCACTAGAGACAAAAACACAAATCAAAAACAAAACAAAAAGCATGCAGGTTTTAGGGTGAAGAACAAGTTGTTAATTTTCAGGGCTACTGGAAGAAGAGTGAACACTGTTGAGGATAGCTCTGAATGATAGTCCAAGAACTTCAGTTAAGATTTAATGAAAGGGAAGCAAAACCCTAATCTCTTCAAGAAAATTATACCAGCAACAGAGCAAAGAAAGATCACAGGCAGAGGTGTAATTTACTAATAATCATTAACAGTACAATCCCAGAATTTTTAGCATCTGAAATAATAAATTTAGAATGCTTATTCAAACACTTAATATCTCAGATAGAAAATAATACTGTATCTCTAATTGCTTTAGATGAAGTACAAGGTGTTCCATGGCATTTTGAATGTGTCTCCAAACTATTTCAATTTTAACCACACTGCCAGTTAGAACAAGAATTCTTATTTCTATTTTACAGATGAAAAAAGTGATGCTCAGAAAATGTGGGTGAGGATCTAGGACATGTAGCCAAGAATTTAAGCCAGATCTTAGGCTTTTTAATTGAAACTAGTAACACACATACACACGCACATACAAACACACACACATACACACACACACACACACACACAGCATAAAGCACTATAATTTATCAGTTACTTAGAAATATCAATGATATACAATATATTTCTGACTTCAAGCAAGACACAATGTCTATATGAAGTTAGAAATTAATGCTAAGTAAAAATTAATTCTCTGATGAGTATTTAGCTGTGACTCATGGAACTGGCTTGGCAGTATAATTAGAAGGTAGCTACTTAGCTACATCTGAAAATAGTACAACTATAGTGGATGCAAACAGCCAGATTTTAGCAACACTTAAAAACAGATACCATTCCAAATTATTTTTAAAAAAACCTTCAAATAATGGGGTGGGTAGGTATCATGGAGCTAAAATATAGAAAATTGCAGATGCCTTTTGAAAGATTGTCTTTTTGGAATGTTTGAATAGTATGTAAGAAAAAATTATGACTTGTATAATATTTTCTCACAAAATGTAAAATCTCCGCTAATTTTTAAACAAGAGGGTATAATTGGTGATTGTATTCAGACAGTTGAACTTCTTTAAATTTAGAGTTTTTAAGTGATTCTTTATAATTAGGGCTGGGGATGTATCTCAGTGGCACAGCACTTGCCTGGCATACATGAGGCCCTTGGTCCAACCTGCAGCCACGCAATATATACATACAAACATATATACACACGATGTTTTTTAATACCTATCCTAGTAATTGCAATGAAATATTTACTGTGGTAGGAAAGAGTAAAATGGATCAGAGTAGGACATGAAATGATCAGTTCTCCAGTCTGCTCATCCCATCTGTAGGAAGCATGACAGTTTAGAATGGAAAGTTGCATGTCCTACACTGATACTGTCTGTACTTTGATTTCAAAACTGTCTGCAATGACGTGGGGTCAGAGAGCTTCTTCTAACCCTTAGGTATAGTTGGTATGTGGAGAGGACACAAGAAAGTGCAAATCAGTCCAATTAAGACTTTCTCCTCATGGCACTGGGCTGTGTTGTACCTCCTGGCCATCACCTAAATGCCATAGAACATGCCACACACATCATGATGTTTACATTTCACAAATTTGCTGAGCATAAAGGCAAATGAAAGAAGACTTGAGCATCCTAGTGGAAAAAGAGTTCTTTGGAATTTTGTAAAACTGCTGGCCATGAAACAAATTAATGAAGGACCTGGAACAGTGTTGAGACAGCCAAGTGGGTTTCCAGGCTGCTTTTTCCTAATCTTGGGCCTCGTGGTTGCTTGCAATGACTGTTTTGCTATTTTGTGTACACAAGTATGCAGAATCAAGCAATGACTCCTGCTGCGATAAGAGGTTTCCCAAAGTGTTCCTGAAGGAATCTGCCCACAGCTTTCCCCAGATAAGGATTTTATGAGCAGAAAAGAAACTTCAGAAAATGTACATATGAAATCCAACTCCCATTGGATAAACAGAGCAAGAAAAATTAATTAAATGCTATCTGAGACTTGATTTTAAATCATTGGCATCCTGTTGCCCTGGAAAAAAGTTTTTTAGATCCAATAATAATAATGACCATTACAACAAATGATTATTTCCCTACTTACTTAAATTTTAAAAATGGATTATTTGGTGGGCATACAACAAAACGAATGGGAAAATCCCAGCCTAGGTGGAGTGTACACCTGACCTGGTCACCTGGTATCTGTGTCAGGAATTCACATTAAACACAGAAGTTCACACTTCAAATGGAAGTTCATATTTAGGCAGTACCAGCCATTAAGAAAATAACTTTTGAGAAAACCTATTTTGCTTTGTAGTCAATCATACCCACATTTATACCTACGTCTTATATGAATATATGTAAAATGAAATAAAATTTGAAGAGTTAACCCTGATTGTCCCTGGTTTATTCTGTGAACCTTAGGCTTTTGTTTGTTTTTCTTGGCACCCAAGATTGCCAACTACATCCATTTGAATTGCTCTCCATGAACATTAGTAAAACAATACCCTACTCTGGAACAAAAGTGCAGAGTACTAAGGGTGGGGTTAGGGTGTAAGGAAAACAAAGCTAATTGGTAATTCTAATTTTATTTCTCATTTAATATTTTCTTCTATCTCAATCAATCTAAATATTTGGGTGGAATAAATTTTTGCAGACTCTGGAGAATTAGAAAAAAGTTCCAATAAGGAAACTATGGCGCTTGAGCCCAGCAAAGAACAGCACGGAACAGGGCCTCTGTATTCATTCATTCAGTAACTGTTCATTGAGTGCTTACTGTGTGCCAGGTTTCAAGGCAACGAAAATATATCATTGAACCAAGCATAAGAAATTCTTTGTACGTTCAGAATTTTTATTTTAGTTGGAGAAGATGTAAGCATAATGAATAATAAAGTATTAAGAACACAAAACGGTGGGTTGCTGTGGGAAAAAGCTGGGTATGAAGGATGGGGACAAAGAGGTGTTAGAGTTGTTGAGATTTTAATGGAATAGCCACGGTAGGCCTCAGCGAGCTGGTATGTGAGCAGAGACTCGAAGAACTGGGGCCCGAGCCCCGTGAATATCTGGGGAACAAAGTATTCCAGACAGAGAAACTGCCAAGTGCTAAGGTCCCCAGGTGACTAAAAGAGGAGTGTTTTTGAGGAACAAAGGGCAAGAGCTCAGGGTATCTGGGACCTAGGAGAAGTGTGGGAGAGAGGAGGTAGTTTGCTTAAATAGGTGACATTGAGGGGAAACAGAGTGTAGGGTTTGGGGCTGTCTATGGAGTTTGGACTTTATTCTGAATGAGGTGGGGAGATGCGTGTAGGGTTTTGAGCAGAAGGAAACCACAATCTGATGTATATGTTAAACAGATCCCTCAGGCAGCCATGAAGAGCGGAAAAGGGATGTTTGTCAGGACACTTGTGGAATAATCCCATAGCGAGAGACGGGGCTTAGATGGACTATAAAAGCAGAGAGAGGTTCACTTTTCCACTCATTGATTTCATGAATCACACTCACCTATTTTGTGTCTACCACTCTTCAAGCACTTTGAATATTCATGTGTTCCCATTTGCTTACCCAACCTGGTAGGCTGCATAAGAGCCCCCAAGAGACTTTGCAGATGTGATTAATTTAAGCCTCTTGAGACAGTGATTATCTGGATTTCTTGCAGCAGGAGGAGCACAATGTAATCACAAAAGTCTTTCTAAGAGGGAGGCAGGAGGATCAGTTGGCAGTAGGAGGTATGAGGATGCAAGTCAAAGTCCAGGTGTTAGAAAGGGCCATGAACCAAGGAACCCAGGCAGCTTCATAAGGAAACTGATTCTTCCCGGAAGCGACACAAAGTGACTGCCAACTTGATTACTCCCGGTGAGACCAATATTAGACTTCTGACCCCAGAACTGCAAGGCAATAGACTTCTGTTGTTTTAAGCCAGAGTTTGTTGTACTTTATTACTACATGAATAGGAAATTAATACAGAAAATAAGATTTCTAAATACACAATAATCACACCAGTCTATATGATTATTAATTTACTTAACTATTTCTGTATTGTTCAACTTTTAGTTTGTTTTTAATTTCTTCCTATTATAAATAATGCTAAAATAAATATCCTTACCCATAAATCTTTGCATGTCCTTCTGCTTATTTTCTGGGGTATAAACCTGGAAATGAAAAGACTGCTATAGTGATTTTTATTTTAAGAGAGAGGGACAAGAGAAAGAGAGAATTAATTTTCATTTAAGTTTTCATCTGGCCTTCATTGCTCTGACACTTCGTTGTGTACATGGCTTTGGGGTTTCAACCCGCATCCTTGCACATGCCAGGCAAGTGCTATAACTGCTGAGCCATCACTCCAGCCCTGCTATAGTAATTTTTAATATATATTTTAAAATATAAAGGAAACAGAGAGAAGCATACCACAAATACTTATGTTCCTACACAAAAATTCCCTTTTGTTAACATTTGTGTTTTATATAATAAAATACTGGTGATAGTGATTCAGGGCCTTGTGTCCTCTTTTCAATCCTGCTTCCCTACCCCTATCTTCAGAGTCAAAAATGAAAAATATGGATTGACTTAAAAATGTGTGAACCATCCCTGTGCCCAGGCTGTCTTCTTAGTCCCATTTAATGGTAATATACATATCAACAAAGGCAGCACCAGGGTGCTCTTTTAATATTTAAAAAAAAAAGAGAAATATACATCCAAGGCTATAAATTGCATCTTTAGGATCATAACCCTTTTAGACTCAAATATATGAGTCTAAACAACACCAATATAAGTTTTAAGAGAAAGAACATATAAGAGAAAGGCAAAACTATATAATAAATTAAACAACAATATTTTCCTAGTTGTGCTTTTTATTTTCTCTGTTGATTTTACATCACAAAGTATTAAAATGTCATTTAAATGTATAAAATCTTCAATGATGCATTACAAGTCATTATGAATTTTGACACTGTTCCCAAATTAGTCAGATTTGGTCTGTGTTGTAAACTGTGAAAGAGAGGCGATTTAAAAAAGGATATTGTTTCCTTTACTGTAAGTTGACTGTTTTGTTAGGGTGGTGTAGTGACTACCCCACAATCTAGCTGAGAATAGGACCCTTTGTCAAGCTTAGTCGTAATTTGGGCAAAAAGTCAAAAACAAAACACCACTAAGGAGGAAGAGGATTTGCTTCAGCTGTACACATCACAGAACTGAGGATCTGATTTAAAGAATCCCCAAATTAAACTATCTCAAATATAAGATTTCTCCTGGTCTATAAGCTTTCAGTAGCTTTTTCATCCCAAATTGTATATATGACACTATCATTTTTATCAACAATCATTTAGATTCATCTAGAAGAACAATTCTTTGACCTGGTTAATTTAACTACTCCAACACTTAAATATTCAGATATTATAATTTATATTAGAATGATAAATATAAATTATTGTCATACAAATTGTACTCATTTTGAATTAATTCCTGTAAAATATTTTAAATAAGCAAAAATCCATTAGAAGTTTAAGTGCTAGCATTTGTGCAATACCGGAAATATAAAATATTTATTTTCTTACATTTCACAAAAAATTGTAGTATATTCTATGTTCTTATATAAAGCTATGAACAATGTGGTTTGTTTATTAACATCAATAATTCTTTAATTTTGAGATAAAATGAGTAGTATCATTGTATATGTATAATATTTAAAATATTACATAAATTTATGTATATTACACATATCCTATGTAATGTGTATATATATGGTAAAACAAGAGCTTATAATTAATGAGCTGGTCTTTTTCTTTCTTTAATTTTTTATATTTTTATTAGGCAGTTGAGTTATTGTACAATTATAAATTCATACAAAGTAACAATATGATAGGCATTTGTTCTTAAACCAGATTTAAGAACAAATTAAACCAGAATTACCTTCATGTCCTTCACAACCCAGTTTCTTGATTCTCCTTTATTTCACCCCCTACAAGAGATATAAATGCACAGATTATGAATTTTCCAGACTTAAATGATTGCATAAGTATTATTAGGATTCTCAGGGGGGTAAAGAGTATGCTATATTGTTGATTGTCCCCCTAGATCCCTCCCTGTCCTCCCTCCCTCTACCCTTTCCCTACTCATCTCCTCCCCCCATCTCCACTCCCTAGATTACGTGTTGCTCCACCTTTGCTGGATCTAAAACAGGAGTTTGACTGCCTGTCACCCAAGCCTGGGTTTATGAGCTGGTCTTTTTTCAAAGATAGAAATTGCATCCCTCTTTAAAATAATTATCTACAAATGATGTGCAAATCCATGTAGATTGTTTTTTACTTATTGTGATAAATGAAGCACAGAGGAGAAAAGTTCCCCAAAATGCCTCTAAAAAGCCCTATATACTATTTTTTGTGAATCCAAAAGATTCACTCTGACCTGTAATATACAAATTCATAACCAAGGAGGAGCTACTTAATGACATGGGCTGGTCCTCATTTGGGCTATTACTTTCTACATTCTGAATAACAACATCTTATTATAGAAATGGATTTAATTTTAGAGGAATGTGCTTTGTATTTAATTTATGCTTCTTTCTAATCCAAGTTTAATCAATCTCAGAAATAAAGATGCTAGAGATTTTTTAAATATCATACATTATTGTTTTATAGGGTAGATTTTCTTTTTAAGTCCACTGTCACTTATGGTTACATTTGAGAGACAGTAAAAATGGAAACAATGTAGCATTTATACACTTGGCAAAAAGTATCTTTATTGTCATACTTTTAACCTAGGACTAGTCTCCAAGTGTGATGGGCAGATGACTTGCATTACTTAATCACCTAAAGAGCTTATTAAAAAATAAGTTTCCCACGTCCCACCCCAACTCAGATTCACTGAATCAGAATCATCAGGTAGGGTGTGGTTCAGAAACCTGCATAGAAAGCAAGCCTCACTGGCAAACCTGTTGGAGAAAGTCCTGGAGGGGCCTTTATGCTGCCCTGACTTAGGGGGCAATGTTACATTCATCTAAGATTTGTTCTTCCATGAAGCTTCTTTATTGTATAGTACATTTTAGTATAATGCCAGATGTTTATCTACTGTACATTTTGTGAAGGAAAAAAAATTACTAATGATTGATAATTTACGGAAAGGTCCAAAATGATAGCAATTTATATAGATTTTTTAAAAATTACATTGAATTAGCCCAAGTCCCAATTTGATACTAAGTCTTTCAAAGCTACTTAAATTCTAACTCCTGCACACCATTGAGTGACAGCACCAGATTAGTCATCATACAGTACTAATATTATTTTCTTTGTTATTTTCATGTCCTTCTTCGATAAGCATAAAAATTTCACTCCTTTCCTGTGAAGGCCAACTACACTCTAGCGCCAGGTAAGGCCTCTAACTTTTTCACATTTCCCTTAGCTGAGTTGTTATTTTTTGTAGTTTGGCATAATTTTTTATTTGTTTTCCAAATAAAAAAAATATAGCATTAGTTTTTTTTCCCTTCGATGTGCATAGTCTCCCTTTCCTGAGATAGCTCCTGTCCTGCAGGAAATAAAAATGAGTTCATCCTGGGTCTAGAATGGTGGCTCAGCAGTAGAGTGCTTGCCTGGCATGCATGAGGACCTGGTTTGAACCCCACCACCATATTCAAGTGTTGGAAAAAGAGATTGAAATAAATAAATAAAATTGATTCTTTTTCTTTCACTCTTTCTCTTTAAAAAGATATGTTCATCTGATTTAGAATCATGTTTATATAAAATGTCATGTCATTCGTGGAATGAAAATTCAGGTATTGATTCAAGTTGCCATTATTGACATTGGTCCCAATTTTAGAATTTAACAGAATGAATTCTTTGGTCATCAGGTGACACTAGGACTCTGGGGCATCATTAGAAAGGAAAAAGGGATTTATCATATGTGGTGGAACGTCAACATTCCTAGATCAAGTTTTCTTTGTATATTTCTCTGTCCTGGATCTTGAATCACCCTTTGGTGCTATCTCCAGAAACTCTATATACTGCTTCATATATCAGTTATCCATGATCATCACTTGCTAATATAGTCACCTGTCAATGTCCCTAACATCAAGTGGTCCAGGGCCCTTCCATACTAAGTCAGGATACAAAAATCTGTAGATGCTCCAGTCCCTTATATAAAATAGTATAGTATTTGCTTTTTTTTTTTAAAGAGCAAGAAGGATAATGAGAGAGAAAGAGAGAATCACTTTTTTAATTTAGTTTTTCATGTGGCTTCATTGCTCGACACTCTGTTGTGGATGTGGTGCTGGGGTTAGAACCAGTGTCTTCACACATGCCAGACAAGCGCCATAACCCCTGAGCCAGCGCTCCAGCCCAGTCTTTGTTTTAAGCTATGCATATCCTACCATACTCTCTAAATCATCTCTAAACTACTTATAATATCTAATACAATGTAAAAACTATGAAGCTGGTATACTGCATTCCTTAGGGTATAGTGTAAAGGACAAGAAAAAAATTTGTACATGTTCAATACAGATTTCGAAGTGAGGAATATACATAGTTTGAACCTCAGCTGAAACCATGGAGACGAAGAGCCAACTGTATACATTTCTATAGAGAGCATGATTCATCTTTATACCTTCAGAGATTTTCTGATTTTAAAATGCAACTTGTTTATATTTGAATAAACTTTCTCTCACTCAGGAATGGAGTTCCTTAGTTCTTTCTACCTTCACACACACACACACTCTATCTCCGTAGACAGATGCTGCCAAAGGAACTATAGTATGCTTCCTCTGTACTGTGGTGCTAACATTTCTTGTTTGATATTGATTAGCCTTTATCAAGTAAATTCAAAAGTTTATTCTTAGGGCTGGGGTGGTAGTTTGGTGGTTAAGGCACTTGCTTGGCATGCGTGAGGACATGGGTTCAAACCCCAGCACCCATGTACACAATGAAGCGTCAAAGCAACGAAAGCCATGTGAAAAACTCAATAAAAAATTGATTCTGTCTCTCTCTCTTACTGTCCTTCTCTCTTTTAAAAACAAAGTTTATTCTCAGATTTCTATACACTGTATTTGCTTTCAATGCTATATACTTATACAAAATTTCCATGATCCTTTGAGCTTAATACAAAATAGTTCCTAGTCCACACAACATGAAAAAGCAAGTAGCTAATGAGACCATCTAGATCCAACACCTTGAAGTTCTTACTCTTAGTTTAGATGTTATAGGATATTCGCACATCAAAAATGCCAGTGTCGGGATAACAATTCTTTCATGGAAGAGCTACTTATTTTTTTGAAGGTCCTAAATAGATATAGGAATTCAACTGTTCAAAGCCTAAGTCATATTTTCTGATGAAAAAAAAAGTGGAAAAACATGAAGGACCAGAAATAAAAGAATGAACTGAAATCAAAATGCTCTTATAAAATTTAATTTAAGAAAGATACCAAAATATTTTAAAGTGACATAACAAGAAGAGAAAGTAGCAAATAGCTAGCTAAAGCCAGTGAGGCAGTTCTAAAATCGGAGGAGGAAAATCTCCCTAAAAATGATGGATGATTTAATCAGGACAACTCGAATTAAATCAGGAGAGAATGTACGCAGGTAGTAAAATATGTCAGGCCAAATTCTGGAGAGCTAGAAAAGAAATGGGTGTTGGATTCTTTAGTAATAAATGGAATCCTCTAAATATTAAAATAAACTAATAGAATTTTCCAGTTATCCTGGAAAGATATTCATTAATGATAGCACAATAACATTCAATAAAAAGTTTTTGGATGTTCTAAGACATTCTAAATCTTTCATTTTAATACACCTTTTAATACACAAATTATACTGCAATTTGCCTGTCTTAAACTAGGTTGTAGAATACCAGGGTTTGAATGTTCTTTCATCTTTTGTAGAATTTCAATACATACTACCTATTTTATTGGATCAGTCAGGATTAAATAATACTGATATTCTACAACAGCAACAAAAGATCAATAAAATTTTGCAAATGTAAAGGTAGTTAGCTCTTACAACCTCAACAGGAATGTGTAGAAAAACTCAAAAGGGACAATTATATATTAAAGTTACATACTATGTTTGTTGTTCTCTGGGTGTTTAATGATATTATTAAAGCAAAATAATATTATCCCATATGTTTTTCTGAAATATCTCTTATCCTTTTTTGTTTCTGTTTAATTAGTAGATATCATTAGGTTACCTTCAATGTATAATACTAAAGGCTTTTTGCTCTTCTTTTGCCTATTTTTATTCTGAAATAGGTACAATTTCCCTAGAAAGGGTCAAAAAAGATATTTTTATCTGCTCTGCTAATTTACTATGGTGCCAAAAAGCTTCATACCATATTTCACTATATGTTTGATACAAGATTGCTTGATTCAGGCTTAAATTAAAAATGGCAAATTTGGATCTTTGGAACACAATGCCTTCTGAATCAAAATTTTGAATCTTCCCCTTCTGAAAGATGCTAGCTTGTTCTATCTGGCTTTGCACCTTGTTAAAAGCAGTCTTACACTCTTGTCTGTAGCATCTCCATCAATTCTACTTGAAAACTATTTTCAACATTTTCCATTGAAATGGGGTTTTTCCATCAGATTACTTCAAATTGATTTCTCGTGTATTTGTCTACTAATTAATTCTCTCCCATTAATTTTTGTAATATTTATTTAACTAAACAAGAAGGAGAGGAAGTGTGTTTCAAGTTTAGAAATATCAATTCATGTCTACTGGGCATCAAATGTGAAGTCAATATAATCTCCTATTTTGGGTTTTCCTTTCTGTGCTGAGCCTAAGAGGGACACAGTTCAGAGTCCCTGGGATGACTGTGGCTGGCATTAGCCTGTGTGTGTGGGTGTGCAGAAACTCATGGGCCATCAAGTTTCAGTGGGTTGGTTCACAGCTAGGAGTTTTCACCACACCCCTTTCTTGCCTTCTCAAGCTTTTTCGTCACATTGCATGAGTAATCCTGTCCCTGCATATGTTTACTTAGTCATTCCATGTGCAGTATGGCCTTTGTTCCTTAATAAATGTTGATGTAGTTGTGATAACTCAATAACATCTTTCACATTTAAGTGGTGCATATTTGTAATTGTGATGGTATTAAATTTCCTCCCGACCAGTAACATAATGTTTATAGTAAATCAACTGTGTTATTTTCTTAGTAAGTCATTAAACAAAGCAAGGCAGTGCTGCATTGTATATGGACTACATGAGGTTAATGAGCTTAAAGATAAGAATATAAGAATATTTTTGCTATGATATATTCAAATTCAACTTATTTGTAAAAGGTAGGAAAGAGCTAGCATAATTTTTAAAATTTCTTAAAAAACAATCTTCAGTAAAAATAATATGCCAATGTAAAATTACTGTCTTCTCCCATATTTTAAAGGAATTAACTTATTTTAATGTTAAACCAGATGTTTAGAAATTTACGCGGCATACCTTCTGCCTTGTAATACTTTACTTCTTTCAGATTTGTATATATAGTTCACCTTGCTTAAAAAAGTGCATGGGGGGGTAATGTTATCAACAAAAGTAGTAAAGGATGTTTAAAAATTTGCTCCTTTAACTAGTGATTTATCAGAATCATCTTTTGCAGAATTCTGCAACTTAGCAAAGGCTTTCAAAAAACCTAGGAAATGTTTATTCAAGAAAAACTGGTTAATCTCAAAAAGAACAGTCAATTTTGTGGCATTTTTATCATGTTCTAGTGCTATTCCCTGCTCTCCAGCTCAGTGGTATCCATGAAAAATAAGTCTACATTCCTGGCACAGCTTGACAGCCACTGGAGTTAGCAGGGATGGAGCTCTTTCAAAGACTCATTCACAAAGATCTGTCCTTATCTGACCTGGTTTAAGTATCCCAAAAAGACCCGCTTATATGGCTGACTCGTGTTCCCAGTGCTTTAATCTTCCTCCTTTATGGGAGATGTGTTTGGAGAGGGTAGTTGTGGGAGCATTTTTCAGAAAATAATTACAGCCCAGGTATTTTGTCATTGTGGCTGCTCAGGGAGTTGATAACTATGAGGGCAAGTAATAGACTAACCAAAGAAAGCTTAAAAGGGAAAACTGAATAAGGAGATGTCTACATCGGCTTTGAAAAGTTCCAAAATATTCCTGGGAATATAGAAGGCCACTTCCTGGGAATAGAGAAGACCTTATAAAGCCCCAAGGGCTGCTCGTGTCTAGTTGATCACAACACTGTGAACAAGCAAGAAGCAAATACCCAAGGCATAGTTATGAACTGCTGAGCTGAGTGTGAAAGCAATATCCCCACATGCACACAAAGCCACTTGACAGAATCTCAGAGAAGTTTTTGATCCAATCATACATGGAAATTTTTCTCTAATCATTAGTTGACAACCAAGTTGATGAAATAGAAACTAAAGTGGTTACCGAAGACAAAGAACACAGACTTCATGGAATTAGTTCAGAAAAGCCACTAAACAAAGAACAGATATAACAAGTGGCAGAAACAACAAACCCTGGGGAAAGGAGATGATGTGATTTAGGGGTTGTCATGCTGTATTATATAAAATGTCCAGTTCCCAACAAAACCTTATGAGACATGCAAAGAAGAAAGAAAGTTCACTTCATGCTTAGGAAAAACAAAAACAAAAAACAATCAACAGAAACTGTCTCCAAGAAGCTCAGATGATGGTTTTGTTACAGAAAGATTTAAATCAACTATGTCATATGTGTTTAGAGAAAATATATGTCTTAATATGTCATAAAAAGCATGGCAATGATCTCTCATTAATAGAATTATAGAAAAAGGATCAAACAGAAATTCTGAAGTTGAAAATTATAATTATTGAAATGAAAAACTGACTAGAGGAGTTCAACAGCATATTTGAAGAGGGGGAAGAAAAAAATCAGCAAAAGAAGATAAGCAGTTGACATCATCCTGTCTGAAGGGAAAAAAAAAGATTAAAGAAAAATGATTAGACCTCAAAGAACTGTGGGGCAATATCATGAATCCCAACAGGATTTCAGAATGAGAGGACAGAAAGGACTAGAAAAAATGTCTGATGAAGCAGTGGCCAAAAATTTCCCAAATTTGATGAAAATAATTTACATGCAAGAAACCCAATAAATTCTAACTAGGATAAAGTCAAAGAGTTCCACAGCATGACCCATAAAAATCAAACTACTGAAAACCAAAATGAGAATCTTGACAGTATGAAGACAGAAGAGATTCATCAAGTGCAAAGGATTCTTAATATTAACAGTTGATTTCTCATCAGAAACTATGGAGAACAGAAGGCGGTGGAACAGTGTGTTCAAAGTGGAGGCCCCGGGCTGGGGGAAGAAACAAAGAAAATCTGTCAATCCAGAATTCTGTATTTCTGTATCAGTCTAAACTTTCATTCACAACTGAAGGAGAAAGTAAGTCATTCCCAGATAAACCAAAACTTATGAAGTTCATCACTAGAAGACCCACCCAGGAAGAAAAGCTGAAGGGAGTTCTTCAGGCTGAAATGGAGAGATACTAGATAGTAATCCTAATTCACATGAATAAAAAAGGCACACAGGTAAATGCAACTAGATATGTAATTAGAAAAGACAGTGTGAGCGTATTTTTGTTTGCATTTATTTTCTTCTAATTTAAAAGACAATTGGAGAGGCTGGAGCGGTGGCTCAGTGGTTACTGCATTTGACTGGCATGCATGAGGACCAGAGTTCAAACCCCAGCACCATGTACAAAACAAAGTGTTGGAGCAACAAAAACTACATGAAAAACTAAATAAAATTGACTCTCTCTCTTTCACTGTCCCTTTGTCTCTTTTTAAAAAAATAAAATCAAATGATTGCATTACAATAATTATTAATTCATGTTGACCCATGCATGATGTGCAGACATGTAATTTGTTACAATTACAGCATGACAGAGTAACAACTACATATGAGCAAAATTTTTGTACAAGATTGAAACTCTTTTGGTATCAATTCAGATTTGATCATTACAAGCTAAGGTATTAATTGCAAACCCCAAGAAGCCCCTAAAAATAGTTCTAAAGTAAAAGAAATGACATAAGAATTAAATGATTCTTTAAAAATTATATTTATAGGACTGGAGATGTGGCTCAGTGGTAGAGTGCTTGTGGGTTGTGCATGATGAACCAGCTTCATACCCTGGCTCCACATACTTGCTAAGTGTTAGAAAAACAAAGAGCCTATCAAAAAATAAATAAAAACTTGGCGCTCTCACTCTCTCTCTCTTTAGAAAAAATATGTATATTTAATATAACATAAGTCAGGGTTACAGGGAAAAAGGAGAAATAATAGCAAAATTGCAGATGTAAATCCTACTTTATCAATAATTACATTAAATATGAATTGATTACATTATCCAATTAAAAGGCAGAAATTGGAAAAATAGATTTTTAAAGAACCTTATCTGTACGCTTACAATAAAATAGAAGATTTAATATTCAATGACACAAATAAACAAAAAATTAGAGGATGGTAAAAGATAGACTCTCTATACAGTAACCAAGAGAACTAAAGAGACTACACTAGAGAGGCAAAAGAGTTTAAAACAAAAATTATTATCACAGATAAAAAGATACCTGATGATGATAGAAGAATCTATTGACCAAGAAAATATATTAATTATAAATGTATATGAACCTAACAATAAAGCACAAAATATATGAAGCAAAGACAGACCACACTGAAGGGATTAAATTCAACTGAATAATAATAGGAATTTCAATACCTTACATTCAAGTGGGTAGAACATGTAATCAGAAAATCAAATATGATGTTGATTTTGTGCACAAAACCATAAGTCATCTATACCAGACATCTATAGAACATTCTGTATATCTGTAAACATCTGTAGAACATCTGCAAAATGATAGCCAAATACATTCTTCTCAAGTGCACATTGAACATTCTCCAGGACTGACAAAGCAATAAAACAAGTCTTGATAAAGTGTTAGACTATTGACATTAAACACAATATGTTTTGGGGCATAACAGAACATAGTTACAAATTCATAACAATTTGGAAATTCATTGCTATGTGGAAATTAAATAACACATTTGTAAATAACCAATGGATCAAAGAATCAATCACAAGAGAACTTAGAAAAAATTTTTGACATGAATGAAGATGAAAAAATATCAAAACTTTTAAAATACAATAACAGTGCTCAGAAGGAAAATTATAGCTATATATGCTCACCTTAAAAAAATTAACAACTGTAAGTTTCTGCTGTAATAATCTAGAAAAAAAATCTTACCAAAAGTAAGCAAAAGGAGTCAAATAATAAATATTACAGTAGAGTAGAAATAAATGAAATGGAAAATAAAAAGAATTCAGAAGATTTTAAAAAAATCAAAAGATCATTGAATGATCAACAAAATGAGGCCTTTACCTCAACTGACTAAGAAAAAAAGAGAATAACTGAATATCAGAAATTAAAAATGGGATATTACTACCAACCTTAAAATAAAATTATTACAAGAAAGTATTTATGCACAATTATATGGTAACAAGTTAGATAATAAATATATAGATTTAAACTAAAAGAGACTCAAAAAGAAAATTGAATAGATGATAGTAAGTGAAAAGAATGAATTAATAATTTTGAAAAAAACTTCTGACAAAGAAAAATTCATACTGTGATGGCTTCACTGTGGAATTCTACCAAAGGACTAAAGAAAACACTAATTCGTCAAACTCTTCCAAAATATCCAAGAGAACGAAAGTCTTCCTCACTCATTCTCTGAGACCTGTATTACTGTGCTACCAAAACCAGACATTACAGGAAAAGAAAAGCACAAACTAATGTCCCCTATGGATACACATGTAAAAGTCTTCCAAAAAGACCTAGAAAATTAAACTGTTTTCTTTAAGAAAGTATTTTTCTCTTGATCAAGTGATATATTTCCCATTTATGCAAGGTTGTTTCAATACACCAAAATCAATCAATGTAATCTACTATACAAATAGAAAAAAGGGATCAAATACACAATCTTACCAGTAGATGCAGAGAGAGCATTTGACAAACTAGCAATTAATGAACAAAATACTGAACACCAAGGAATACAAGGACTCTTGTGCAGCCTGATCAAAGGCATCAAAGAAAACTACACATCGAACATCTTGTTTACCTGTAAAAACGTTCAAACTTTCTATCAAGAACAAGGCAAACAGGCTGGAGCGGTGGCTCAGCGGTTCTGGTGCTTGCCTGGCATGTGTGAGGACTCGGGTTCAAACCCCAGCACCACGTACATAACTAAACGTTGGAGCAACAAAGGGCACAGGAAACGCTAAGTAGAAATTGAATCTCTCTTAAAAAAAAAAAAAATAACAAGGCAAGCACGTGTATTCTCACTCCTTCTACTCAACTTTGTACTGTAGGTTCTAGCCAGGGTCATTAGGCAGCAATCTAAAATAAAAGGAATCCGAATTAGAATTGATGATATTCCTCTTTGGATTTAGAAATGCCCCGCCTCAAATCCATTGTTTTGAAAGCATGCTCCTGGGGTTGGGGATTTAGATCAGTGGCAGAGCACTTGCCTAGTGCACACAAGTCCCCCAGTGGGTCCTCAGCCCTGAAATAATAAAAAATAAAAGCATGCTCCCCAGTGCAGCAAGTTTCAGAGGTGGTGCTTTTGAGAAAATATCGGGTGATGAACCTGTAACATCATCAATGCATTAATCTATTTATGGATTAATAATTTGAATGAACTATTAGATGGTTCCTGTAGACAGGTGGAGCATGACTGGTTGAAGGAGTCATGGGGCATGACTTCGGGGACAATATCTTGTCCCTGACTCCTTACTCTCCCTCTCTGCATCCTGATTGCCATGTGCTGAGCAACTTTTTCTGCCATGCCTTTCTACCATCATGTTTTCTGCCCTGAAACCAACCGACCATCCACTGAATCCTCTGAAACCATGAGCCAAAACAAATCTTTCCTCTTATAAGTCTTTTTTTGTCAGATATTTTTGCAGTAATGCAAAATGATTTACACAGGTGATATAGACAGGTAACATGATCTTATAAAAAAACATCCTATGTATTAATGATCACAACTGTAAAACACTATCAGAGCTAATAAAGGAATTCAGCAAAGTTGTAGGATACAAGACCAATCAAAATTGGTTGCATTTCTACAAGCTGTTATAGGATGAATTATCTCCCCTAATTCCCAAATTCATATTTTAAGGACCTAACAGCTAGTACTTCTGAATGTGATGATATTTCTAGAGGAGATCAAATTGAATTAGACCATTAATATGGGCCCTCAGCCAATTTGACTGCTCATCTTTCACTCCCAGCCTCCAAAACACACAACAGCAACAACAACAAAAATTGTTATGTTTTGGATGAAAGGTGTCCCCCAAAAGTTGGTGTGTGACAATGTGAAGGTTGAGGTGAAATGACTGGTTTACAAGAGTGTTAACCTAAACTGTGCGTTAACTCCCTGATAGGGATTAACTGGTAACTGGATGCAGGTAGGGTGTGGCTGGAGGAGGAAGATGGTTGGGGGCGTGCCTTTGGGTGTGTGTATTTTTGTGTGCATATATATATATATATATAGTTTTTTTTTTAAAGATAGAAGGACAGTGAGAGAGACAGACAGAGAGAATCAATTTTTATTGAGCTTTTCACATGGCTTTCGTTGCTCTGACACTTAGCTGTGTACGTGGGTGCTGGGGTTTGAACCCGTGAACTTGCGTATGCCAGGCAAGCGCCGTAACCACCGAGCCACTGCTCCAGCCCTGGGTATATATTTTGTGTTCAGTGTGGAGTCTCTCCCTGCTCCTTGGAGCTATGCCTTCTGGCTGATGTTCTGCTTCCTCTAAAGCCCTGAGGAATGGAGCCAGCCTTTTATGGACTAAGACCTCTGAAACCTTGAGCCCCCAAATAAACTTGTCCTCCTTTAAAATTGTTCTTGTCAGGTGATTTAGTCACAGCATGGAAAAAAGCTGATTAAAACACAGACCAAACTTCTGTTGTTTTAGCCATTCAGTCTGGGAAATTTTGTTGTGGTACCCCTAGCAAACTAATCTTCTAGTCATTAACAAATCAGAAATAAAATTAAGGAAATTTCATTTTTAATAGCATCAAAAATGGATAAAATACTTCGGAATAAGTATAAGAAAAAAGTTCAAGGCTACTACATTAAAACTGAAAAACTTGGAGAAAATGTTAAAAGAAATTTGAAAAGACATAAATAAATGCAAAGTTATATTAAATTCATGGATTACAAGACTGAATTATGTTAAGATGGCAACAGCCTCCAAATTAATCTATAGATTCAGTGCAATGCCTTTCAAAACTTCAACAGCGTTTTTTGCAGAAATGGATGACTCAAATTCATAGGAAAATGTAAGAGATTCAGAATAGCTGAAATAATCTTGAAAAAGAATAACAAAGCTGGAAATACTTGCACTTCCTTATTTCAATACTAACCGATAAGCTATAGCAACTCAAAACAGTGTGAAGACGGATAAGCCAGTGGGAGAGGACTGAGAATGCAGGGATATATCTATGTGTCTCTGGCTAATTGATTTCAACAATGATGCCAGGGTCATTCAAAAGCAAAGCAAGAATTTTTCAACACATGGCAAAGACAACTCAACATCCAAATATGCAAAAAATTATTTTGATATCTTCTTCATGACATATGCAAAATATTACACAAAATTTACTTAAATGTAAAAGCTAAAACTATAAAATTCTTAGGATGAAGTAGTATAAACCTTTATGTCTTTGGATTAGGCATGGGTTTCTTATATATATGACACCTAAAACAAAAGCAACCAAAGAAATATATCTAGATTGGGCTGATCCAAAAAATACAGGAAACAAACAAACCAAAAAACAAAAACCAATGAAAAAATGTTCATCAAAGAACACTATAGGGGGTTGGAGGTTAAAGTGCTTGCCTGGCATGTGCAGGGACCCTGTCAAACCTCAGCATCATGTGCACAAATAAATGTCAGAGAAATGAAAGCCATTTTAAATAAATAAATCTGATTCTTTCCCCCTCCCTCTTTTCCCCACTCCACCATCTCTAAAAAGAAAAAAAAAAGATAGGAAAAAAAGAACACTATAAAGAAAATGAACAGGCACTGCTCAGAATGGGGGAAGACATTTGCAATCCATGTATATGTTAAGGGTCTAGCCGCTGCAATACATTAAAAAAAATTCTTACAACTCAACAGAGAAAAGACCAATTAAAAGGGAAAAGGCCTTGGTTAGACTGTTTGCCAAAGTAGTTATACAAATGAACAATAAGCATATGCAAAGATAGATGCTCAACATTATTAGCCATCAGGAAAATGCAAATTAAAACCACAGTGAGACCTCTGTAGACCTCTGTGGTGGTGCACACCTATAATCTTAGAGGCTCAGGAGGCTGAGGCAGGATTGAAAGTTCAAAGCCAGCCTCAGCCACTTAGTGAGGCTCTAATCAACTTAGTGAGGCCCTGTCTCAAAATAAAAAAGAAAACAGGCTGGGGATGTGGCTCAGTGGTTAAGAACCCCTGGGTTCAATCCCTGGTACAAAAACAAAACAAAACAAAACAACAACAACAACAAAAAAAAAAACAATGAGAAAGAAAGAAATACCTACAATGAGGTACCACTTCACACCAACTCGGATACCGTTAATGAAAAAACTTTAAATGACAATAGTAAGTGTTGGCAAAGATGTGGAAAAGTTGGAACTACCATACATTATTGAGGATATAAAAAGTTGTCACTGGAAAAAAAATTGTCATTTCCTCAACAAAGTGTAGAGTGTACGGCCTGCCCTACCCTCCAACCCCTGCCCGCACTCCTGTACCAAGGAGGCCGGGGGAAGCCAGGTGGTTACAGAGGGCGTGAGTTGGGTCCACACAGATTGTATGAATGGTACATGGGCTTTCATACTAGTATTATTCATCGTAGCCAAAAAGTAAGAACTGACCAAAGGACCAACAACTGAGGTACACATTTTTCCGCCACAGTATGCCCATTCGATGGCATATCATTTGGAAATAAGAAGGAATAATGTACTGATACGTGCTACAACATGGCTGGCCCCTGAAAGCATGAGCTGAACAGAAGTCATGCAATACACAAAGAAGTCCGAATTATATGAGATGTCCAGAATAGGCCAATCCCTGGAAATCGAAAGCGGATTAGATTGTGATAAGAGAAGAATGGAGAATGACTATTAGTAGACAAGGTATTTCCTTTGGGGATGGTGAAGAGGGCCTCCAATCAGATAATTGTTTTGGGCCTGTCACCTAGGAGAACAATAAAGCCCAGAGGATTGTATGCTTTTAAGAGGGTGACTCTTAAGCCATGTGAAGTGTATTTCAGTCAAACGTGCACAGAGATGAAAATGAAAAGAGAGGAAATTTAGGACAAAGGAAAAGAAGACTGATACAAAGTGGGAAGGAGATGCAGTATACACCAGAAGGGCTGGATCACAGCAGTGGTTGTCCCTGGAACGCAGAGCACTCCATCAGCCAATGCAAAAAAGATCCTGCAACCAGTGCCAGGAACAGCAGCCTCCAACGGGGGCTCTGCAAAACACAACTTCTCCCTCCGGGGGCTGACATGAGAAACCTACTCCCTACGGTCCAGGTTCTTAAAATGAGTTCAGGAAAATCTGGAAAGCTAAGTCCACAATAAGCATTTCAGCAATTTTCTAACTGCTTCATCATCACACACCTCACACCTCATTTTTTTAATTCACCAAGTGCTTGCCAAGCAGTTGTCTGTTTTTCTCCCCACCACCCCCGCAAAATGCAAGCATTTAGCTTATCCTTGAGTCCAGTCATTTTGGAATAAGGGCTATATTTCTACTACACATTGGTGCAACTTAAAAAGAAATGTAGGTTAACGTCCCTCCCCTTTTTAAGATACACTGTTCCATTCTACTTTGTTGAATTACTTCATTTTGGACTTAGCTATTTACTGGTCAAAAATCACTCTAGGTTATTAGTTTCAGAAAGAAGACTATACACATATGCCATTTTATATAGTGGATGATTTCATTATAAATGTGCCAAATATAATTACTGTTAATTTCATCTAAAAAGTAAATGTGGCATTGATATGAGGCTGAGCTAATAAATACTCTTGCATGTTAAATGTTCCCATAAGAAAGAGTGATGTTAGTTGGTAGATGAATTTTTTAATGTTTATTTGATAAAAAAATACCATGTTCATAAAATTTTCTAAAATCTATAAAGACTAAAAATCTGAAGTATCTATCTGGAACAGTACAGTAAAATCCCAGTTGATTCTGGGAACAGTCAAGATGAACAAATGAGTGTTGTAACTGCAAAGGAGAGGTCAAAAAATAAGCCCCATCAAATGAAGAGGGAAAGGAAACCACAGACCAAGAGGAAAGGTCATAATATCAGGAATGAATCAAAGCAATTCGCTAATAGTGATTTCCCTTCATCTGATGACAATCGTGTAGTTTTACAAATCCTATAACAATGGATAATCACTGTCTCCTGAAATAATATTTCGAAAATCATAATAAATACAGAGTATTGCATAGTTTATTTTGTATCTCAGTATTTTTTTTTAACCAAGTGAATATGCTGTTTTCTTAAGCGTCCTGTTAGCCAAGTTATAATTTAGGACATTTCCTAGGAAATATAACATTGTTAGACTTGGAAGTATCTGATGGTTAATTGCAAGAACATTTAATTCAGCTATAATTGCATTTGAATGTGTGAAAATACCGCAGGGTTGGTGATGATAAGGGATCGCAAACAAATTTGAAATCTGCCAAGATAATAGCTCAGGTCCAATGTCTGTTTAAAGTTCTCTGTTGTTAAGAATGATTCTGATGTAAAGGAGAGAATGTCTCTGAATTCCAGATCTTTGCCATGGACAAAGAGCAAGTACTTCACATTTGCAAATCCTAATTCATTTGTTCCTTGGGAGATTAGCTCAAATTAAGGCAATGAATAAAAGAACCAGATATTCCTTTCCTGTATCTATAGCAAACAGTAACAAACTCCACTCCTTACAACATCTCTCCTATATCAGATGAAAGATGATGTAATCTTTTCCACAAAGACTTCTTAATTTATCACTATGAAAGCAAAATAGACACTTCCATAGTGAAATACATATGGCAGACTCAAACAACTTAGGCCACAAAGCATACTACTTTAAATTAGCAAGAATTAAGAGTAATCAGTTCTTTCCAATGTGACATATCCTCCTACGTACATTTTCCTTCTTTGTTCCTTGCTACAATGCAAAGTCAGAAACATTTTTACAAACAATGTTGGTTGATAATTAAAGCAAATTTTATAATCTAAGGCTTATTACAATAAGCTTTCTTAGTTCTGAGTGCTACACCATCAAGCATGATTGAGTTTTGCTCACTTGTAAATTTTCACATACGTATTTTCCATGTATGCAGCTTTTCAGAATAAGATAGAAGTAGAACAGTGGAAGTAAGCAATACCAGTGAGATAGACAAAAAAAAAAAAAAAAAAAAAAGACTATCTCTGAATTACCTTACTATTTGACTCCTTTTCAATCTTTGGCAATAAATTTCCACTTACAAAAGATGTAAAGCTTTAACCTGAGAGCAAAGCATTGCTGTCAAAAAAAAAAAAAAAAAAAAGAGGAAAACACTGCTAATTTGAATGTGTAACAATGATAATAGTGAAAGGAAAAATAAAGAACATGATAGTAGGTGATAGTAGGTAGTGGAAGAAGTGGGGATTTGTTCTTCTCAGAGGAAGAAGGAGCACACATTATTCTCGCCTTCCTGGGAAAGTTGGGGGAAATATTCCAGGTTAAAGAGAAGTCTTTAGCTATCTTGAGATGCTCATTGTTATGGTCTCCATAATATTGCCTGTCATGGAAACATGAGTATGGAAGGGTTTAGAAAGCTTTCCACAGGGATTCAGGAAGTAGAGACTTCACTGGGGGATGCAGAGAAAACTAAACTAAACAAAACAAAATAAAAAAATCAACATCATTTAAAATACAACCAGGTGGTGGTTGGAAGACTTAATGTAAAACAGGTAACTATATTAAGTACCCACAGTCCTAAAGCACATTACATAGGTGTCAAATACACGTGGTTGAGCAGAAATGAAAGAACCAGGTTTCTTAAATATGATGTGAGGGAGAAATCAACTAGTTGAGAAAGCTCGGGACAGAGCAGCATAATAAAAGGTATGCATGACATGCTTGCGTTTAAATATATACCCTTATTGCTCTGAAATAAAGAGCAAATCAAGTTAGGTAATATTTCCCTTTTCAATGAGAAAGGCATCTTTTTGGCATTAAATTTGCAGAGTAGATTGATTATGCAGACTCACTTGCAGGGAGCTTTGTGACAAGTTAGGGTACCTATTGTTAGCATCCATAAACTCTTCAGAGTATAAAATGACATGGACAAGAATAGGCCAAGGGAATCTTTTAAAAGTAAAACTCTAGTAAATGTATAACTTTGTTCTCCCTTTCTCTTCAATAAAATGCCATGTACTTCATGCTAGAAAATCTTGGAAAAATTTTAAGCCTACAAAATTAACTCTTCTAATCCACTGCTAGGACCCTGTATGAGTATTGCTATCAAATGTTCCACTTTGAAGCATTGGGAACTAAGGCTAAAAGATGGTTTATTGTGGAGGAAGTGAAATTCCAGCCTGGGCAGGCTGGCTCTAGAGCATGTACTTTTAATCAATAATGCTTTACTTCTTTCCTTTGTATTTCCCTCTTTCAAATGAGGTTAACTGTATGACAAATAAAATGTAAACTAATGAGAAGTTCCGAATGGGTTAACACTGAAGCAGATCCTGGAGCTGAAAAAACAAAAACAAACTAGAGAGGGAAAGCCTGTTAAAGCCCCTGTCAATGGGCCTCCTGTTCCTTTAAACTCTCGCTTTCTCTCCCGCTGACACTTTTCAAAGCCCTGGTGGCAGCAGCGGGACTGCGCAGCGGAGGGCCACCTTCCATCACCCTCTGCGCGGGTCCGGGGTCCGAAGGGGCCTCTCTGGGTCTGTAACCCAAAGAGCTCGGGTTTGCTTTCTTCACACCCCAACCACAGCCAAACAAACCCTCCCAAAAGGGCGTACTGAAATTAACTCTTTAGCCCCCAGGAAGACCCCAGCCAGCGGCGGGCGCCTACTGGGGCCCTGGACGGGCCGCTCTACCCTCCAACCCCCGCCCGCACTCCTGCACCAAGGAGGCCGGGGGAAGCCAGGTGGGTGCTGGCGCCGCGGATCGAGCTGCAGAGGGCGCGAGCCAGGTGCAAGGATGGCGCCCCGGCAGCGCGGAGGTGCCGCCCGGTGCCTCCCCTCCCTGCTATCGCGATTCAGCTCCTCTCCCGGTGCTCCCGGGGGCCGGCTGCCCGGGGCACGCTGGGCTGGAGTTGCCCTCTCACTCCCCCTGGCTTTGCTTCCCCAGCTTAATCTGTCGGCGAGGACTCTGCCAGTCCCGAGGAAAGTGCAGCCATTGGACAGGTCGGTGCTGGCTGCTGGTTTGGGGAGGAAGGTGGGAGAAGCCTGGAGGAGCAAGGGGGAGGGCAGAGGGAGGAGGGAGGAGGGTGCAGCAGCAGATCTGGCAAATTGCGAGCTGCCTTCCCTCCCTAAAGTGTGGAGCAGGAGCGCGGTGGTGGCGGTGGTGCCTCCTCCTCCGCCACCAAACTCCAGGGCGGCGGGGGCTTGGGGACACCTCCTCCTTAGCCTGGAGGAATCCTCTCCCGAGGTTTCAGCCTGACTTTTCCCCCATTTTCTTTCTTCTTCCTCTTCCAATTTTTTTTTTTTAAACACATTCTCCCCCCCCCCCCCCCCGGCTCGGACCTCAGGCTGCCGCACGGAACCTTCTCAGGGCTCAGCAATTTGGGGGCTGCCCACCCATCCCTCTGGTTGCCAGAAAGGACGCGCGCCCAGCACTGGGCGAAGAAAAGAAGAAAGAAAAACTTGTTGGAGGGGTTTCTCTAGTCCACAGTAAACCCCTTCCCACAAAACCAAACCTCCCACCGGGGCCATCCCAAGACAGGAAAGTTCCTTCGGAGCCGACAGCTCTCTCGGATTTGGAGGCGGCACCCGCGCTGGCTGTGGAATTAGATCTGTTTTGAATCCAGTGGAGCGCATCGCTGGAGCTAGGAAGTCACCGTCTGCCGGCACCGGGGCGGCACTGCCTGTGTGCAACCCAGAGTTTGCGAGCCCTAGCCGCCCGTGGCGTTCCTCTCGCGGTTGTTCTGTGTCCGGTGAGGGCTGCGAGTGTGGCAAGTTGCAACAGAGACCCAGAGGTCCGGAGAGGGCTGCGCTCCCTTTCGCATTCCCTTCTTTCGATTCCTGGGTGTGAAGTCCCATCGAAATTACAAAGGCCTCCAAATCCCACGGAGACCCATCCACAGCGCTCCGCAGCGTCGCCCCCATCCACATCGCGAGCCCAGGAGCCCAGGGCACAGAGGAAGGACTGGAGGGGCGGGGGAGAGAGGTCTTGGCAACGGCATGGCGAGGTTCCGGCGGGCCGACCTGGCCGCTGCAGGAGTTGTGTTACTTTGCCACTTTTTAACCGACCGATTTCAGTTCGCTGAAGGGGAGACTGGAAACCAAATCAATGGTAAGGTGCACTTTCGCTTGTTGATTTTGTGCGCAGCTTAAGACCTCTTTGGCACCCCCATTCGCAGCCCACTCTCACCTCATCTTTCCGCCCTTGGGAAAGTTATTGCAGTTGTTCTTCGGGTGAACTTGAGCTTCCCAAATGGGAAGAAGGTCGATGAGACAAGACTGTTAGGGAGTGGGGGCTTTCTGCTTACTTCACCTGGGCGACAGGGTTGATGCTGTCTTCCCCAAGTAGCCCAGAGAGAACCCCGGTACAAGAGCAAACCTCTGATGGATACCTCACTCGGGATCTGGCACCCGGGGCTGTCTTTCCTCTCAGGCTGCTTCTTCCCTGTTGCTCAGTTATACTAAACAAGTGCATGATGGGGCGGCTGGGGGATGTGGTGACAGCCTGGGATTGCAGGTTTCCCACTAGCAGGAGAATATTCTTTGTAGGTCCACGTCGCTCCCCCAGGCGGTCCCCGCTACCTACCTCTGGCCATCTGGGGCTGCGCAGGCGCTGAAAGTGGGGTAGGGTAGGTGTCGCCAGGCTCAGAGGTGGAGAGAAGGTGGGAAGAAAAGGTAGGGGTGGGTAAGCCTTTGGAGATGAACCGCTGGCCTCATTGTCCTCCCTGCCTGTCTGCTTTGCAGACAGGCCTGAACATGCTACGGGGTTACTGGGGAGCCAATGGGCTCCTCCAACTGCCCAGACAGTGTCCCAGCGAGGAGCTCAGGCCTCTGCATCCTCTCTGTGGCAGTATCTGCTGCTCTAGTGATGGTTCCTGCCAGGTGCAAGAGCCGCGCCCCCGGGGGCCAGGACACTGCTGGCAGTGCGGGCTGCTTTCCTGGATTCTGCCCACTGCAACCAGTAGCCTGCTCCCCATTTCTGCCCTTCAGAGAAGAAAGTCAAGACCCAGGAGCACAGACACCTTGACAGAAATTTGTAAACTTGTGTAGATTTCCAAAGGAAATGAAATGAGCAAAAATTAGAGCACTAGGAGGGAAAAGAAAAAAAAAACAAACAAAAACTTCCTAGTTAGAACAATCAATTTTGTTCTCTTTTGTTTTCTGTGTGTATGTGCTTAATTTTGAGGGAGTGGGAATGGTAAGTGATTCCTGACAGTATACATGTGTCTCCAGTACTCAAACATGAGTCATAGGTGGAAGCCTAGGGAAAGTACTGGGGATTCCAGGTAAGGATAAATCTTGAATGAAATCCTCCAATGAAAAATTTCCAAACTAAGACCTGGAAGAGAGTCCAAACACTATGTCTGTCCCTTGTGTAAATTTTTATAGAGAATGCACAGATATTTTCTCTGTGTTCTTATTTATGATTGGAGGGATGTGTGTGTCTGGGTCCTTCCTGGTGAGAGGATATGATGACCACACTTATAGATCTGAGAATAAAACGCAGATTTCCTGGGTGTTGATTTGTCTGTCCCATATAATCGTTCTGCACTAATGAGCATGAGTTGTTCTTGACTATGAAAGATGTACATCAGTGTACTCTACCTTCTATTTATTTCTCTGGTGCATTTCATTGGTTGAAAAAAAATAATACTTTCACCTCTTCAGGAAACAACATATTTATTAAAAAGGTGCAGCAGTAATTTTCTTTGGCGTATTCATGGAATAAATCAGTGGTCCAAGAAAGCAACTTCAAAAAGGAAGTTAAGAGAGGTATGTGTGCCAAAATGGATCACAACTGTTTACTTACAAACTTATTTGGCACCAGAGGTAAATAATACATTTACAGTACAAAATAAATTTTAAAAAGGCCAGCAAACATTCATTTTTTTCCTGAATTTTTTACAAATTCATAATATGAATAGAACACAAACAAACAATAAATTTGCTATTATACACAAACCCCCATCACAATAATTTGCTATTACACGTTCTCAAATTGAAAATGAAATAACCTGAAGTCTAAGATTGGCCAAATATTTAAAAGTTTTAGCTTTGTTGAATATAAAAAACCTACATTGCCAACATGATTGTACCAGTGTTTTAAACTAAATCAATAATTCTGAAGGAAATCTATTCTTAGATACTCATATGTTTATAGGATTGAGTAAAAAAGTACTTTTAAATTTCTTGGTAATTTTTGGAGACTTTATTATAAACTGAAATAATTTATATCCTGGACATCAGTTGATGGGTAGTTTTGTGAAATAATCTTGGAATTAAATGATTAACTTATGAGAATATATAAAATATAGTAAGGTGGAACAGTAGAAGATTTATAGTTCCCATCATAAAATAACCTATCAAAAAGTTAAACCCCAGGAAGAAAGTATAAGGGTCTTGAAATTTGGCATGTAGTGATCAGAATCTTTATTACAGACATTTTGGCACAGGAAAAACATTTGATTTCATAACAGGGACATTTTATTATGTATTACTTTTGTAAATGCTGCAGTATATTTTGTTGCCACCAGAGGGCAGAGAAACTGCTAATTTCTTCTAGTATTGTATGTTGGAGAGGCAAGTAGTTTGTTTAGCATATCATGTGTGCTCATTTTAACTTTTTTCTCAGGTTGACTATTTTCTGCTTTTATTAAAGTCAAGCAATTTTCATTTATTTTAAATTTAATTTCATTAAGGTCAAGCAAAAATTAATTTTATTATTGATTTGTAGAGTTTTCTATGAAAGTGTGTTGAGAGATATTGTCACTAATTTTAAAGTTTCTGTTTGCAAAGATACCTACATCAAATACACAGCGAGGGTTAACTCAAGTGAGTAATTCCTATAAAATTAGCATGGTTTAGATATTGGAAAAATAACAGATTAATCATTTTACCTATCAAAGACGTGACTGGGTACAAAAAATTTACAATAGGAAATGTAGGATCTTTTTCTTTTATAAATTAATGCAAAAACTTAGTTTGGGTAAGTTTGGATTAAAGCGTAAATGTGGTTTAGAATATTTACATCAGAGGTAATATTTTCATTAATGGACATCTTCCTGGAGGATGGAATTATTAAAATCAGAGTAATTTGCCCATTAGTTAAGGTTGATCTTCAGAGATACCAGAGAAAAATGTATTTGAAAAGCACTTAGCAATAAAAGATATTAATATTGTTCCAAACCACTTTTTTTTTCTGCAAGAATTAGATGTTTTTACACAGGGATGTAGAAAATCTGTATCTTTAAATTAATTTCATCTTAGGTTTGTTTTTTTTGTGTGTGTGTGTGTGTGTGTATGTAGAAGATATTTCCTATTCCAGAAACAGTATGGTTTTTAAGAGGAATGGATTGATCAACAACTATAATCATGAGATCTAAAGTGTTCAGCTGTTTCCTTACCACATGAAACAGTCTCTTTTCCCCATGGCCTTCAAGGCCATGACCATATGCTCTCTACCCTTTCTTTACCCCATCCCTCTGTATGTTCTTTAGCATTCTCACCAAATGTTCTTTGAGTGTATTCTATGTGTTCCTACCTTTTTGCCACTTTTTTCTGCTCTCTTCTCTAATTCCATCTCCACCCATCCATTATCATCTTCTTCTCCTCCTCTTCCTCCTCCTCCTTCTGCTCCTCCTACTCCCCCTCCTCCTCCTCTTACAGGCTTATCTCAAGTAATACCCTCCACAAAAGGACTGTTGTCTAGTGCCTCCTTTGAGCCACTTTAAGGAACTTGTGTGATGCTCTCTGACATTGTGGGGTTTTCTTTTCTTTCCATTTCTGCATGTCTTTCCATTTCTGCTAATATATTCTATTAGCCCAGACCTCATATTTTTGAGGTCAGGGTCTATTGTCATTCATTTCTGAAGCTGCTAAGCCATCTACTGTATAGGCTTAGGAATGCAATAAATAGTTGTGGAACTGAGTAGACCAATAGTTCAAGCAGGATTATTGATTTCAATGCCACTTTGGGGTACTTTTGAAAAAATCCTTACCCTATAACTTTCCTACTCATGAAAATGAATACAGAGACTAGCTTTAGAGAGTAGTAGTTTAAAACCAGAACCTAGGATCCAGAGATCTACCAAGCTGTCCAAATGCTTTTGATGGATGAATTGTTAACTTATAGAGGCTATTAGTAGGTAGGACTTTCAAAAAATTCATTCCATCATTCTCCCATACTGTTGGTTTATGGGTGAGTATTCACTCATGTTCTTAATTTAATCTCTGAAAATATAGTATATATTTATACAGCTATAGATATGCATACACACATATATGTATTTGTGTATATATTTAGTGGTGGTACTGTTCTGTTTTTCAGTGGAGATGAAAACTATTTAATTGTTGTTCATGAAATTGCTTTTGAATTGAACCGTGCTTAGGTCTCATGTCATTAACTTACACCAAGCAAAACTTTAAAAATTTATTCTAGGGCTGTGAGTACAGTTCAGTGGTAGGGCGTTTGTTTAGCCCCAGATTCAATCCCATAAATCTCATTTTGGTAGCTGTTACAGGGAGGTGGGAGAGCATTTCTCTGACTCGCCATAAGACAATAGAAAGAGAGAGCCCTTGTGTTTCAGTGACAGTCATAGTTCCTTCTTTCGGACAGATTCATTTAGGTCTTTTGGACACTAGAATCTGTTACCTTTTAAAACTTGGTTTCTTGAAAGCTTAGAGCCCAGTTTGTAGTCCACCTCCAAAAAGTATACAAACCTTCTGGCCCACAGTCTGCATACTAGCTTGCTTGTGTCTTTGTCTTATCTTTGCTGACTGTGGTTTGTTCTCTTCAAAACTCTTATTGAAGTTTGTTTAACAGTGCTAAGAAATGTGGAGTCTTTCAGAGGTGCCAAGGTTATGAAGACGGATTGATATAGTTCTCCTGGGACTGGATTAGTTCTGCAAGAGCACCTGGGTATCCAGCAAGGTTGTCTCTGGTCTTTTCTTCCCTCTGCTTGCCCTTTGGCTTTTCCAGCATGTTATGATGCAGCTCAAGGACGAAGCAAGGAGATGCTCTTGGAGTTTCAGCCTCCAGAAAAAACTTCTTTCCTTTAGAAGTTAGTCGGTCTCAGGTATGCTGTTATAGCAACAAAAAGAAAATGGATGAAGACACTGACTCTTCTCATTTAGAAACCTATACTGGTTTTAGAGATGTAGAGTAAGTAAATAAAACACAACTACTATAATGCATGTGGATATATATTAAAATTGCTTTTAAGCTTTCTCAATCTTATGAATTCCTTTCCCTTACCTTCATTCTGAGGTCATTTTTTCTTTCCCCCAAAGCTTTTCTTTTCTGTAGAGTATCTTCAGGGGGGTTCACATGGGATGTCTTCTCTCACTGTTCTCCACACAGTGATTCTGTTTAGCAGAGGAATTTTCCATACAATGACAGATTAAGTGATGGTATTCTTATTAAAATAGGTTTTTTTTGGCATTTATTGTGTCCTACGTAGACTGATTGAATCAACAGAATACTAGCTGAGGAAAACAAAAATGAAACATAAGATATTCCACTTTGGGGCTGGAGCAGTGGCTCAGCCGTTATAGCTCTCGCCTGGCATCCTCAAGGATGCAGGTTCGAACCCCAGCACTATGTACACAACAAAGTGTCAAAGCAACAAAAGTCACATGAAAAACTAAATAAAACTGATTCTCTTTCTCTCTCTCTCTCTCTCTCTCTCTCACTCTCCCTCTCACTTAAAAAAGAAAAGATATTCCACTTTGTTTATAACCCATGAACTCGTATCTGTCCTTTGTTTTGTTTTTATTTTCCTCTCATCAATTAGAAAGGTGGTAATGTATAGAATGATATAATAAGATGTGTATATCTAAGCAGAATTTGAGCTCTTGTTAAAGGTCTGTCTGGAATTAGCACTGGCTGTTAAGACTGTGGTCTGAACATGGGGTCAGACACTGTGTGACCTTACTTGAAATACAGATTTTAGTACCTCCCTCCAGAGGCCGTACAAGCAGATCTGAGCACCGGTAGCTCTCCCTTCCCCTGTTCTCATGGTTACTGCTTCTGTTACCGTGGAGGCTGTCCTGTGATTTTTCTCAGCAGAGGATCACAAAGGAATGGATTGATAAACTGACCTCCAGTCTACTTTCCAGGATCTCATCTCCTAGTTTCCCCTCATCCTTTATTCACTCATTAATAGGAAAGTTTCTGTATAATCTGTGTTCTTAAGGTCTCATTCTGCAGGTAAGGTCCTTGAGACCTTGCTCATACAGGGAGAATATTAAGAATTTTCCCTGTGCATAAACTGCATACAAATCTGAGCATTTAGAAGTCAACATTCTACATGTTCCTTAAGGGCAGAGTGGCAGGAAGTGTCTATCGAAGCTGATGCCCGTGGTAAGTACAGCCTAGTTTATTTTGATGAGGATAACAGATATCTGGCTCAGTTGCAATATGGAGTATTCAACATGCAACGATGTCTTGGTGGGTAGTACTGATGTGTTCCTGTGTTTGTATGTTTTATTTGTTGTGGTTTCCAACACTCTTAGAAACCATATGCGAATATTCAAAATAATGTTTATTTCCCTCAAAGGTAAGTAAGATAAGCAGACTTTATCATTTTAGACCATGAAATTCACAAATACCAATGACTTTCACAATGTGAAATAATCTCAGTTGCATTTTGGGAATAGTTCTTGTTGAATCTATTCTCACATTTGCTTTCTTCTCTCCAAGATGGAAACTTCCACCAGCCTAAGAACCTGGTTATTTCTTTGATGTATTTTGAGTCATTTGTTGGATCCTCAGCCTTCCTGAAGGCATAATTGGGCACAAGTCCAATATTGCATCTTAGTTCTTTAGTCTGCTCCTGCCTCTTCTCCTTTGCTGTTTCTCTCCGTCAATGCATGGAGAAAGATCTATGTACAAATTACACGAAGGACATTTATATGGCAAAATGTTCATTTCTCATGTATATGAGAAAAGATTTTTGTTATATTAAATCATGATCTTGGTGATTATGGGTTCATGCCATTTAATAGAATTCTGTCCTGAACTTTTGATTTAAAAAATAACCCTTTTAATTATTTTGCTAGGCCATAATTTTATGTTTAAGAAAACTAAAGTGTGCTGCATATATTCATAACTTTAAGATTTACATCTTCTTGAGGTAGTAATACAGCTATTTTACTTCTGCTTACTATTTTTATAGTTCTTGGGAACATAGACCTTTTTTCTTTTTAAAATTAATTTGGTAATTTCAAGAACGAAAATTTAATTGAAAGATGTATTCCAGATTTATTCCTGTATCTTTGCATTTTGCCTTTATTTCTTGGTGGAAGTAGAAATAGGGAGGGTCATTTGAGGTTTTTGTTTGTTTTTGTTTTTGTTCATACAACCAAGGTTTACAAAATACTTTAACACATTTCAGAAAAATCTGCTCTGTGAAAATAAATAAAGTTGACTTGTAGGGTTAAAATAATCCCATTTCACATTGTAACTTGAAAGCATTCTTACAATATTACAAAGATGTTGCCAATCTTTTTCCTTTCATGTGCTGGTTTAATATCATAGGGTATTATCTGTCTGGCATAATGTATAGTCTGGCCTATTTTGATTCATAAGTCGTAAAATGTTACAGTTCTAAAAATTGCTTATTCTATTCAAATCAAATGAATTTTGTGAAAGATTTTCACTTTCCATGAATTATGAGTAAATATATTTCCTATAACAGAATACTTTGGTCCTACTTGTTAGGATGGCAAGATTTATTGGATGTATTGTGAAACAGTTTCGGTTGAGACAGAGCTGGATAATAATTCACGCTCCTTTCTGTTTTGTTTTTGGCAGTCTCCTGTACTTTGTTGGTCCTACTCCTCCCATGGTGGAAGTGTGTAGTCTTCTATGCACGGAGCTTCACTCTTTCGGAGGGTGGTCTCTGCATCCTTGTATGTTTCTGCTGCTATTCATATGCAGAAGTTACTCAGCTTAACATTGAGAGCTAGCATTCAGGGATTATTGGGTTTATGCAAGTTCTACTATAAAAGATAATTCCTGGGGTAAACCCTACTAAGATAATATACTTCAAAGATAAAGGAGGAAAACCTATAATTATCCCTGTGCTGATATCACACAGTCTTAATTACTATAGTTTTTACTGTTATTATTTTTTTAGCAAGTCTTTGTGTCTGATGGGGCAAACCTGTTCTTCTTGTTCTTGATCTTCAGAAGTCTTCACTATTCTCATGGGCTTTTCCATATCCATTTTTGAAGAAACTGTTCAGATTTTGCTAAATAACTCTTTTGGACTTTGGATTGAAATGATATTAAATCTTTGGTTTATTCTATAAAGAACTCAATCTTGAATAATCAGGTAGTGATTTGGTTTCTTTTCTGCATCTAATAACTAGAATAAGTACCACGATGCTTCATAACAAATTGTTGGTAATGACAATTTGACAGTGACCTTTTTCAGTTGAAACAATGTCCCTGGATTGAGGGCTAGTGCTGTTTTCTGATCACATCATCAAATTCACCGTACATCTTAATTGGTTCTTAGGAATACAGGGAGAATCATAGGTTGATTACAATTAGCAGCTCAACTAAGGGACAGAGCATTCATTTCTAATTTCTTAGAACTACTGCAAAGGAAGGATGAGCCCCAGGCAAATAATACGTTAAGATGATGACATTTCTACAGTATCCCCTGAACCAACCCATCTCTGGACTTGCAGAGCTCCAGGTAAAAGTTTGTTGCATCTTAAGAAACAGCTCTAGTGAGAATAGTAAAAATTCCCTGGATGAAGGGTTCTCTTTCATGTTTTCTCCTTAGCTACTTAATTTCAGCTCCACGGGAGATGTTCTCTGAGAGTGCCTGCCCAAATTGCTACCATTCTAGAGAGAATCGAGTTCATAATTTTGTTTACATAGCAAGCATTTGCAAGTAGAGGTTCGAACTTCCATATCAGCAGTTTCTGTGCGACCGTGGCTCTGAACTCACGAGTGCTGATCTGAGTGCTTTCCAATCGGGAGTAAAAGGACAAGCTGGACAGCCTGTTTTATGTCTTTGTTGTGTAGCCTTCATTATCTTTTTAACATCTGTTGTTCATTTCAGATATTTTAAAAACAAGCATGATTCAAAGTCATTCTGCAGATGATAGTCTCATTGTCTGGATATTGCAAAACAGCTCTGCACAGGAAGCCAGATTTGTGCAATCTTGGTTTTGTCTAGTTGTTTTTAGAAGAGACATTTGTCAAAGAGGCACAGCCAATAAGGAGCTGATTTTTTTTTTTAACCCAAATACTGGTATTTGACTTCTGTTAGATTTTCAGCTTTTTCCATCCTCACTTCCATTTTCCTGGTTTCATCCAGCCACCATCTGGCCTGGTTTGCCTTAACCACTTCGTCCTTTACCTCCGAAAGTATTCTGCTAGAAACCATCTTCATTCCAGACCCCAAAGCTCTTTCGAAAACGCACATGTGGCTGGGTCACTCCTCTGCTGAAAGTACTTTTGCGTGTTCCCGTTGCCCTCCCACTGAAGGTTAAGACCTTTGATAATCTGATCCGGGTTTATTCTCCAGGTTCAATTCATCGCTTCCCCCTCTTTCCCAAGTTTTGCACATAGTCTTCTCTCTGAAATTCTGCACATGTCGTTGCCTCTTCTTGGAGGTACACTTTCACGCTCTTTTAGCCTCTTTGTACTTCAGGTTTCCACTTAGACTTAATTCACAGTGTGGTGAACCTTTGTTTCTTCTTTAGCACTTCTGCCACAGCACCCATTCTGAGACGGCAACTTCAGCACAGTGTGCCCTGCTCATCTTCATCATATCACAGGTCATCAGTAATGACTTGTGTCTGCGCTTGATTGCAAACTGCCAGAAGTTAGAGATCATCTGGAACCGATCCCCACTGCATCACTGGCTCCGAGTATAGGAAGCCTTTGAGAATTTGTGGAATGGTAGACTCTGGGTGGTGCTCCACTTGCACGAGGCTACTGCACTTGCTCGGATTTATCACTTGAGCACAGAATTTGACTTTTGTCTTCTTTCTGCACATTTCTTTGAGCAACTTTCTAAATCATGAAATTTCTGCATCATGATGCCCTGAGTTTAAATATCAATGACAAAAATGGGTAGAAAAGCCACAGACTGAGTGACAGGGTGAGGGAAATTTTCACGGATTTGTAAAGAACTGAGAATTCATTTATAAAAGATGGTTCAGGAGTGATCCTGTCATGGAATAAGCAAGGAAGAACAGAAAAAAAAGGATGCTTAACCAGTCTTATCAAAAGTACTTTTAAATTCCTGAGCTTTGTAAATTTGAATAACATTTCAAAGGCCACAAAAGGACAAGATTTTAATCTTCTGTAATGGCTTATAACCCAGCAACTTGAACTGTCTGATAAAACATTAAAATTAATTTTCTTCTGTGGAAAGATTTCACAGTTAGGAAGGATACATGGAAAAACAATGAATTAAACAGAAATTAGACACATAGCCGTGATACCAGTTTTCCAGCGATCTCAAAGTGAAAGATAGAAACTGGGAAGTACTCCCTGAGATTAGATATGGAACAGATCTTCAGATATAGATTACTGAGCAGACTTTTAAACTTTTTTTTTTTTCAACAAAGGAGTCTGAAAGATCTCTGAGTATTTTGCTCAGTGACGTGAGCTAGGTTTTCGGGGCCTGAGATGTGGCCCACTTGCTCAAGTTGGCGGCAGCCCAGGTCAGCACCCTTCCTGGCACAGCAGTTTGCTTTTGTTATTCTCAGAGCGTATTTCTCTCTGCCTGGTCTTTACTTTTATTGGTTTTCTTGGAACATTCTTCACAGTTCTCCTTCTCTTCCACCCTCATTGTATGGTGTGAACATCGGATATTTTTATCTGCTCAGAGTCTTCTCTTTTCTTCAGCACCCACCCAGGCCCAGGAGGGCTCTCCCACCGACTCTGTGCCATTCTTCTAGACCTTTTATCCTAGGGTCCTATCCCCTGGGAAGTTCAGCATGTGTCCTAGTGTCCCAAAGTTGGCCACATGTCACACCCCTTTGTCTTGGACCATAGGTCAGCTAGTCCTTCCCTTTATGATTCGTATATATTCTGGAACAGAAAAGATCTGTTTCTTTTTTTTTTTTTTTTAGTCCAGGGGTCACTGCACTGGGAAGAAAGAAGCCTGTATCCTTCTATAAGCAATCTTGAACTTCTGATAGCATAAGTCGGAAAGTTCCAATTCTGCGTTAGGATTTGTTATCGTTGTAAGAATCTTGAGAAACACATCAAAGTTTTCAATTGTATTGCTATTTATCTATTTAATTGATGGAAGACTTTTCACTAGTTTATAAGTTCTTTGAGCACAAAATCAAGTTTGTTTTCTTTTTTCTGTCTTTCTTTTCTTTTTTTTTTTCTGTCTTTTCCTAGTTATTTTGCTTAGGGCTGGTTTGTAGAAGGCACTCAATAAATATTTATTAAATGAATGTCCTGCATACATTCACTTGGTAGAGTGTAATCTCAGTGGCCATCAACATAGTTCAGGTCCCAGACATCAGGTGACATTCATCAGATGAATCAGAAGTTGTGACTGTAACCGATTTTTCCCTGTTGGTTTTCTTAAGTACTTTTTTTTTTGTCCCTTCCCCTTCTCATGTTACATATCACATTCTCTTCCCTGAGTCTTCTCTGTTTGAACCCTTGTGTTTAATTTGGTGCCTTCCTTCATTTTGCTCTGAAATTCCTATCATTTCTTTTTACCTACAGGTATAAACTTTGCAGCCAGTAGAATACAGTGAAGGAGAAAGTTTCAGCTTTCATGAAGCACTCACCGTAGCTTTTGTTAGTCCTTCAATCTCAATCCAGAAATAAGAGGTAAAACAGTAATCAGGCAAGCAATAGCTGTTCCAGAGCCAATGCTTATTAATTTATTCATTTAATACTATTGTTATGAGGAGTTTCTAGATGATTAAAATTGCTTTTTTAGAAAACTAATGTAACTGAACTTCAGATGCAGCACCTAGCACAGAGTCAGTTCTCGGTTTCGAGACTGCTCACTTGCTTGTTGGACAGAGGCTCACAGAGCTCCCCTTCACTTCTGATAAATGTATTGATTCATCGCTCCACTTACTCGTGGATTCACCGGGTAATGGAGAATTTCTAAAAAATGGGTGGAGGAATGAATTGACGCCCTTGTGAAGAAGTCACATAGGCTTTGTATGTTAATCAGATGCTGCTGTGGTGTGGATGGTAAGTGTCCCCCGCCCCCAGGACCATGTGTGAAAGGCTTTGTTCTTTCGATCTGAATTGTCCCCCCGAAGACTCCTGTGTTGAAGGCGTGGTCCCCAGAAGGCACTGTTCAGAGGTGGGGATTAACCAGTGGATGAATCTGTTGATGGATTAGTAATTTGATAACATTTTTGGGAGATGGTGGAAACTACAGAATGTCGACTTAGTTGGAGGAAGTGTCCAGGGGGTGTGTGTCCCGGAAAGGTACATGTTGTCCCATTCTCTTCCTCAGGTGTGTTCATTTTCCCTTTCCCTCCTACTTTCTGCTCTCTGGCTGCCACGAGCTGAGCAGCTTTGCTCTGCCACACACTTTGCACCATGACGCTCTGCATCACCTCAGGCCCAAAGCAATGGTGACTGTCAGCTGTGCGTGTGTCAAGTGTGGACTCCAATTTCTGAAAATAAATAGATAATTTTTTTCTCCTTTAAGTTATTTTTGTCAGACATTTTGTCGCAGCAATGAAAAGCTGACTGACATAGGGTTGTTCCCTAGGATGGTGCTATTGGTTGATGGTAGGGCCTAGTGGGAGGTCTCTAGCGCACTGGGCAATGTCCCCAAAGGGGATGATGGAGATTTAGACCCTTTCTTTTCCTTTGCCATGTGACCATGAGCTGAATGATTTTGCTTTGTCATATACTCCCTGCCATTGCGATCTAGCACCGGTACCAGAAGCCTAAAAGCAGTAAGTACACAATTATGGACGACCGCCTCTAAAACCATGAGACAAAATAAACCTTTTCTCTTTAGAAGTTGATTGTCTCAGGTATTTGTTATAGTAACAGAAAGCTGACTAACACAGAAGCCCAGCCCTTTATCTCACATACTATATAGATTGAAGGCTGCCATATGTTACACACCTAGATGAGATGTCTGCTCAGAATGACATATTCATGCTAAGTTTGAAATTACTTCATAAAGTTCAGTTAGCCTGCTTTTTATATTCATTAACCCTCTTTCCACCAGGACAGTTTCCGGTGGAAGATGTTTCTGTGAAGTCCATTTAATTTCATAATTTAGTGTGTGAGATTAAAAAAAAAACATAGTTTCTATACTTAAGGAATGTGATCTTAAAGGACAATGAGCACGTCTTAGCCAGAATGTAGTGCAAGGGAGTTCAGCAGCATGAGTCTGGGGCCAGGGACAAGCCCATAAGTACTGTGGGAGTGTGACCTGTGGGGGAGACAAGGCCGGGGGGAGTCTCGCAGGGTGTGCATGGTGTGCAGGGTGGGGACAACTCTTAGGACAGCATTCAGTTGTCTTCCGGTTGCTAGCAGGGTGCTTTTGAGGCCAGGTAGGCTTGGCCAAAATCATGTCTGTCATTTACTTGCTTGTTGACCTTCGGCAAAGTTGTGAATCCCGGGAATCTCCATTTCTTCATCTATGATACGGGAATAAAATGACCTATCTTATTATTAATAATAGCTGCTACGAAACATTGTTGTTCTCTGAAGGTTTGATCAGGTTTTCAGAAAAAAATAAGGGAGGTAAGTGTGGTATGTCGAGGAAGAGTGTATCCCAGAGTGAGATTAGGACAGGTCAAGGCATAGAGCGTCCCTCAGAACGGTGAGCCATGAAATGGCTTTAATTAATAACTACTAAGTATGAATGGTTAATATCTCCATTTTCCAAACTGCTGGAGATAAAACCATATTATCTGAGATTTACTAATAATCATGGGCAGTGGTCCCATTGGAAAGCCAGGGCCACTTCAGGCCAATCAGAGCAGCTGATGGACCTGTACTTCCTGAGGGTGCTTCTGCACCCAAGCAGGCTATGGCTTGCATGACCGGCTGGCAGAATGCAAAGCATTTCTCCCGTTGCAATCCTCCCCCTCCCTCAGCAGGAGCCTAGGGCAAGACGTGGCTTTGAAGAACATTATTCCAATAAACATGCATTGAAAGAACACTCAGGAGCTTAACTTTTAACAAACTCATGTTATGTAAAATGAGAAGGGGTTTCCAGAAAGTTCCCTTTTCTTGGCAGGGGATAAGGATGCAACACTAAATTCTGCTGTGTCATCTGTAAAGCAAGAAACTGATATTTTGGCCTTGTTTATATACACGCTTCTGGGGCTACATACACTGCCGTGGGGATGGCTTGGTTTTCTCTAGCAGAAAGTGTGTTTTTCTTTTTTTTGAATGGTGTTGCTCTGTGGATAAAGAGATGCTAAATGCTACTGCTGTCTTGGTGAGTTTATCTGAAAAAATACACAATACATGTGGAAGAATATGACAGCGGCCCTAAGATTTCATCCAGGAATGGAAGATAAAAAATGTCAAAATAAAAGTGAGTCTGAATCTTTAAAAACCCAGTTTCCTGAGCATTGCAAGACTGCCATATTTTTTCCCCCAAGACTGTACAGAGACCTTTCATGTTCAAGTTGAGGTAAGGAAGCAAAGGGGTTGTATTCATGGTGTCGTTTGAGAACGATGGAACAACTCCTTGTGCTATAAAAATATTGACTACGCTAAAGTATCAGTCAGTGGTCTTTAACCATAGAGGGGATTAATATAGGTTTAGGAAGGGATCATGGAAAACTTTAAATGTCACAGGAGAAGCAGTGGTCACCCCTGCCCTTTGTATTTGAAACCTATGGATGAACAGGGATGGTAAAGCTGTAGGTATGGTGTCCAGATTAAGAAAGACTGAGAAAGAAAGTCCTAGACAATGTTCCAGGTTTCACCAATAATTTTAAGAAGTTGGCTGACCATTGTAGTACATGTCTGTAATTCCAGTGGCTTGGGAGGCTAAGGCAGGAGGATTGCAAATTCAAGGCCAGCCTTAGGAAATTAATGAGCCCCAGTGGATAAGCACCCCATGGGTTCAATCCTTGGTACCAAAAAAAAAAAAAAAAAAAGAATTACATGAAGTCCCTAAGAGTATATGTGAGTGTGTGCATGCCTGTAAGAGAGTGTGTGTATCTGTGCGTGAGCGTGTGTGTATGTGTGTGAAGGAGCAGGGGTTAACAGAGGCAGAGGAACAGATATACCCAATGGGGGCTGGAAGAGACCTGCTAAAGAGAAAGGGGGGTGGGCTCTAAGGACTAAATCAAAATACCATTTTGCCTCCATCTGTGCATAGCACCTCTGAGGCTATTTTAATACACATTGGCCAGTCCGTTATTTGTTAATATTATCAGAAGTTAGTAGAATTTTCAGGATATTCAAATCACCCAATTGGATTAACCTACAAACTGGAAGAAATTGAGTCTATATGTAAGAGTGTGAATTAAATATAAATCAGCATGCCATGGCACTGGTATGGATGGTGAAGTTCAGTTCCCGGAAGAGCCAGTCACTAGATAAACATTTGTTAGCTGTATTCTCTGTGCCAAATATTGTGCTGTAAAGAGTTAAAAAATATAATCATTGTGGACTAGGGGTTACATTGAAGTACTGAAAATAGGTCAGTGAAAGAGTTCTAAGAAAATGCAGTGTGTGTGTGTGTGTGTGTGTGTGTGTGTGGAGAGAACTGCAAGAACATGGGATCAATGGGATTAACGGAGAGGGCAGGGAAGGCTTCCAAGTGTGGACCTGAGCCTGGCTTTGGAGAGTGGGTAGAGAGAATGAAGGGCGTTCAAAACTGAGAACAGCTTCCAGGAGGAAACTGCAGGACCTGTGGGGAACTGCCATCGTGTATGGGGAGGGGCAGGTAGAGGACTAGGAAGGGCATTGTGTACCCAGGTGAATGTCCAACTCTCTCCTGAAGGTGATGGCTGGCCAGTGAAGACTTTTGTGTGCTGAGTGACAAACTGATGGTTTTCTTAGGGTTGTAGCTATAGTGTGAAAGCAGAGGAAGGGGCAGGGCTAGAGACAGATCAAATTACATACTACTGGATGACATGCCGGAACATGATGAATGCTTCAAATAAGAGGAGAAATTCTAAGAGTTTAAGGCAATTCCCAACTCCCTCCACTTCAAAATGAGCTCAACTACAGACTTAATTGAGTACTGAGGTGCTCATGGGACATCCCAGTAGAGAGACCAGCTCTCCCATATCTGGGGTTCAGCACTGAAGTCTTGCGTGAAACCAAGTTTCCAAATCATCAGTGTACAAGTGGTGATGGAAACTAGCCAGGGAGCAGGAATAGAGAGGTCAAGATCACATCCTAGAGAGGTGATTGGGAAGGGTAAATTGAGGAGGAGTCTCGGAAGAAGAAGGAAGAACCTGGAGAAGGAAGCAGATTGGTAGGAGGAAATTTAGATTACTAGGTCAGAAAGAAAATGTAGTTAGAATTTGGTAAGGATGAGGTCATCTGGGAATTTAAGGAAGAGTGGTTTCAGTGGAGGAAAGGGGGCCACCAGTGTCAGATTGTGGTAGGGTTTGTGAGGAGGAAACAGTCACAAGAACACTAATCTTTTTTAAAAGAACATGGCTGGGTAAGAAATGGAAAGGAAGTGGGTAGAGAGGAATGAAGTGGAGGAGAGGATTTTGCTAGAGAGGTACATTTGAGCCTGTCTGTAGTCATGGGGAAAGCAGACGGTCTGTGGAGGGGCAGGCTAGGAATGTAGCTGTGCTGAAAATACAAAAAGCACATTAGGATCACTGTCTCTTTGAAGAGGGTCACATTTCTCCCAAAGTGCAACTTGAATTTTTTTCTTTCTTATTTTTTATTTATTTTTTTTAGTGTGTGTGTGGGGGACCAGGGATTGAACTCAAGGGCATTTAACACCTGAGCCACACACATCCTTAGCCCTTTCTATTTCTTTTTCTTTTTCTTTTTTTGTGTTGAGACAGGGTCTTGCTAAGTTGCTCAGGGATCACTTTAATTGATAAGGCTGGCTTTGAACTTTTGATTCTCCTGTCTCAGCCTCCCAAGCCGCTGGGATTATAGGCTTGCTTGATGCAACTTGAATTTAACAAGACTTTTTCATCATGTGTAAGAAAATTGCTGTGACATCTAATAAAAATTTAATTAAGACTTAGATGATATCACATTTAGGTAACCTGGAGTCATTAAGTCCATGAAATCTCTTAAATAAAATAAAGTTTATTGGAAAGAGAATCTCACATTAAGAAGTGGTGGCAGGAAAAATGAAGAAGTTCCATTTATTTTTTTCACTAAAGTCTGGACTACAAAATAGTTGTAACATGATCAAGAAGTTATTTTGTATAGTTTTAGACATTTTTTTTAAAGTCAGCATTACATCTTTCAAGAAATGCAATAATGACTTCATTATACTTTTACCAGTAGGAAAATCAGAAATTCATATAATAAGCTGAGAAAAGAAGGTTATTCTCCTCATTGTAATTAATTTTTTATTTTAATTTTTCCACTTTAATTATTTTATGGCTTTTGTGAATATACATTTTTATATTGAATAAAACAGTAGATATTCAGTAAATATTTATGAAATAAGAATTTACTATCATTTATTTAAGGAATCAAGGAAATAAAGGCCCAAATTATTCTTCAACCAAGACTTTGTAACTCTTTTCTCACTAAGAAACTGTAAACTTTCACAAAAGATGCATTATTTGTTTTCTCCCAATATGTCCATCTAGGTGAACTGGAGTTTCAATCAACAGCTGTTTTATAAAATTGTTTGAGGCCTGAAAAGGCTGATTGTTATCTGTAACAAGCAAGAAATTCCAGACTAGCTTGAAGTTCAGAGAAAGAAAAAAAAATCAAGATTATGCAATTTTCAAATTAAAAGGAATAAGAAAAGTTAAAACCAGTAAGCCCTTCTTACCTGCAGGCTGTCTTTCAGAATAGATTATAAGGTTGTTTCTGTTAGTCATTGGAACATGGCTACCTTTGCTTCCCTGTCCTCAGTGTGTGTGGGCCGGGGTGGGCAGTGACAAATGACTGAGCTCAGAAGAAGGTAAAGGACGAAAAACAACCTGGCTTAGGCCAGGATCTGATGATTTCACAATATTTATGGATATACCACAAGGCAGCTAGTTCGTGTTCTCATAAATTATTGGTCCTATTTTAGCTTTGTAAGGCTTTTCAAAGATCAAAGCAACAAAATGTGATATTAATGAATTTTGTTTTATAATACATGCAGAAATGCTATCATAGAATATAAATGTGCCCTGGTCTTCAGTGATTGTTCAGCTTGTAAGTGAACTTGTTGGGTCATTTGTCATCATTTGTCTATGTAAATTGCTTTGTCACCTGCTTCCACATAAATCAGAAACTTGAGTCTCTGTTCTTGTTTTGCTTATTTCATACTAATTTTAGACTCTTAATATTTAACCTAAGTGTTAGTAAAAGTCACTAGCATGAAAGAATGTACTTTGTCATTTGCATTTTGGTGAAACAGGAAAATAAATAGTTTTATTTCAATGAATTTTTTAAATTTTATTTTTTTAAAAGAGAGAGAGTGAGAGAGAGAGAAAGAAAGAGAGAATCAATTTTGTTTAGCTTTTCATGGGACTTTTGTTGCTCCAACACTTCATTGTGTATGTGGTGCTGGGGTTCAAACTTGCATCCTCACACATGACAGGCCGACACTGTTAACCACTGAGTCACCGCTCCAGCCCCTACCTATTTCAATGAATTAATATAAATTTTTCTTAGTAAAATTTTCAGGTTCTAAATACTTGTGTTTCTAAAAGAAAGTATTTAATGAAGTATATGTATATCATTAAATATATACATACATACCTACATATATACATATATATATACACACACATACACATATAAATATATCATACTTTCTGTATGAGTTAACTGTTTTCCTAGAGACAGGAAGGGGCCAGGGCCCCAGTACCCCTTCAAGCGAACTTCTTTAGGGATTTAACTTTCTACTGAAGATCCCACCATCTCTCTGTTGCAAGGGAGGGCCAAGCCTAACACATAGGCCTTTGGAGGACATTCTAGGTCCAAACTATAGCATTTTGTATATTCAGTAGTTTTCTTGTAATGACTGTTTGTATCCAGGATGGATAGCAAGAACACAGATGCCTCTATAAAATGGTAAAACTTTCAGTTATTCTAGGAGCTGATTTAACAATTGAAACATAATTCACATTTTGTATATGTTGCACTTAACCCTAGGGAAAATTTTTTCTTATAGCTGTTGTCACTTTATTTTGAAAACATGACTGGGAAGGTATATACAATTGCAACTTGATCAAACAGTTCTATTTTAGTTATGCTCAATTGAATTTAATTTCATGGTTATTTCATAATTGGCAACTGAAGATTAGAGTGATAAAATAGCTGATTTGAACAATCTGATGGTTGATTATGAAAGTGATAACATGCACACTGGATTGTGGAGATCAGTAGTGGGTTCTGATGTCTGGACATTGACAGTTGAAGCCACAGATTCTTTTTTTTTTAAATTTTTATTTGTTTTTTAATTTTTATTCAATAAACATGGTCTTACAACAGGAGGGGTTCATCGTCATACAATCAAGAACAAAACTGTAATGACAGAACAAGCCAATATTGGTGTCAGACCATGGTGCCCCCCTTTGGGTTCCCCATGGTTCCATGTTTCACTTTACTTAAGCTCCAAGTTAATTGGACTTCTTGTGGAAGACAGAGATTCCCCTCAGGTTAGATTCCCCCATACTTCCTCCCTCTGGTCACCTTGATGTCCTTCCTATTCCCTTCTCCCCTCCCTAACCCCCTCCCTACATCCCCCAGAACCTAAGCACAGGTCCCCATGATCATGTAAGAATTCATTCATGCTGAGGTAGTTGTTAGGTTAGCCATCTAGCGTACTAATTCTGCTTATATTCTAGCATCCACAAATGAGAGAAAACATTCGGCCCTTGAGTCTCTGAGTTTGGGATGGATACTTCACTTAGCAAAATTTTTTTCTGTCTCCATCCACTTGGCTGCAAATGCCATAATATCGTTTTCTCTAATAGCTGAGCAGTACTCCATTGTATATATGTACCACAATATTTGGATCCATTCATCAAGTGAGGGGCATCTGGGTTGGTTCCATAATTTAGCTGTAGTACCACAGCTTCTCTTAAGCAGTGCTTAGGATCAGTGCTTTGCCACCTTCAGCTTGGAAACAAAGGAGCAAGGTCCAGATCTACTCACAGAGGCCTGGAAAAATTTCCGGGGGTGGATTCCAGTCCCATGAACTTCTAACTCTGTGATCTTAGGAAAGTTGGCACACCCACATTTCCTTAGTTTTGTCATCTGTTAAATTGCAATGATTCTTGTGAGGTTTAACATACGAAATACAGGAGCTGGGATGGTGGCTAAGTGGTTATGGCGCCTGACTGGCACATGTGAGGACATGGGTTCGAACCCCAGAACCACATACACAATGAAGTGTCAGAGCAATGAAAGCCACATGAAAAACTAAACAAAATTGATTCTCTCTCTCCTCTCTCTCTCACTGTCTCTCTGTTAAAAAATAATAAAATATGAAATATGGAAAATTCTTAGTAACTGTTCTAGGGCACAGAATACACACCCCAATGGCCCCTGTTGTGTGTTTGTTCAGTGGATATTATAGATATTTAACAGATGTTCACATGTAATACTGTGCTCTCCAGAATGTAAATGTTGGATGTACATCCACTTATGTTTTTACTGTAAGTTAAAATTTAATATGTATTAATGTTTTATAAACATCTTATAAAGGTCGAACCTGTTTTCATTTATTTAAAAGTGGAGATTTAAATCTTCAGAAAGATCTAAAAAATCTTTTAGAGTATGAATAGGTGGTTAGTAGTTTTGTATTTTTGGAATCACTACTTGATACAAGTTAAACCCATATGGATAATTGAAAACCCCTAGATTTTAGTTATGTTTCTGTGTAAGGTTACTGAGAACCTAAAGGGTTTGTTCATGCCTCTACTTTCCTTTTCTGATGCATTGATTACTGGCAGATTTTTTTCCTTTGCAAAGAAATCTTTCTTAAAAGCATCAGGAATGGCAATGAATTTTGGGTTGATGCTAAAATTTGTGCAAAAGGAATCTGTTAGGATTAAAACTAAAAGAAAGGCTTGTTCATTCGACTATAAAGAAGACAGGATATTACTGGTAACTAAAAACTCAGGAATCTGAGCTTTGGGTAAATATGCAGTTCACCAACAAAATTATAAAATTTTCAGACCTGGAGGATTGGACAGAATATGTAGTTCAATCCCCTCATTTTACAAATTCAACCCAGGATGGTCTTATGACTTTTTGAGGTCACATTGCTAGTTGTGGTGGCAGGATCACAGCTAGAATTCTCTTTTCATGAAACTGTTATTAAGTTCAATTTGGCAATATAACTAAGCAAACTCATGGTTCCAAGAGAGTGTACCTTGAATAGTAAGTACTGATAATAAAAATGTTCTAGAAACACAATGTATTAACAAATTGTACATCTTGTAGCTTAAAAAACATTGTATTCCTATTTCAGTTTCACAAAGGAACCATTCTAATTGATATGGCATCCTAAAACTTGTTGAAAATGAAGAACTGTGAAAGGAGGGCTGGCAAGGGCTAGTCTACCCTAGTTCTTTGTATTACATATCGTATGTATGATATTGTATGATGAAGAGCTCATATAATTGATATGTAATTTCATTTTTATTTTGGTGAAGCATTGAACATTGCTGATTAGATATATACTCTTCATATCATTGCTATTATCAAAGAGCTGATTATGGGAGTGAAACAGATGTCAGAGAGCAATTACACTAATAACAACATGATTACTGACACCAATTTAATTCTAGAAACGTGCCTGGAATCTTCACCAAGCCAACGATTTTCCTCAGCTGACTAGGGAAGGCCTTGATCTGTGTCCTTCTCCCTATACAACTTAAGGAAAATGGCATTTTAAACATTTTGGTTAAATTTGAGCCTTTCACTTTACATCTAACTTATTTTTACAGTAATTCAGTTACCTTCAAAGCTTACATTAAGGAGACTTTTTCTTAAATTTGTTCATACTTATCTGAATATGATCACTCATTGAAATATGTGAATTAAGATTTAAAAAGCCCATGCCCATTCTTAATTTCTTAATTTTTCTTAGTCTCTGTCCATTTTACACCTTTTTCACTGAACGGCAATGATTTTGTTATTATTATCACAGTACTAGGGTCGAGCCCAGGGGCTCGCCCATGCTAGGCAAGCTCTTTACCACAGTTCTACATTCCCAGTCCTTTTTACTTTTTATTTTGAGACAGGATCTTGCTAAGTTGCCCAGGCCGGCCACAACTTGCCACACCGACCCCCACCTGCCTCAGCCTCCCAAGTAGCTGGCATTACAGACCTGCACCGTTGCACATGGTTCAGCATTTTTATCATAGTATTTATTGCTTTTCCTTATTTCTTGCAAGTTATAAAGTCAATCCTCTTAATTACAGATATTTTAGAAAATGTGAGGAATATGCAGAAGACAAATCTTGTCTATGACCCATCGGTCAGAAGCATCCATTATGATAGAATGTGGCAAGTTTCTTTCTGTTTTTTTTTTTGATTTTTAAATTTAATCCTTATCTATTATCTTTCTCCCATATATTCAGGTTCTACCCCTACTATCTGAGACCTCAGACAGTTAAACCTCTGTGTCTTCCCTTCCTCATTTTAAAAATGAGGACAGTAACAGCTCAATTCTGCTAGAGAGATCTTGAAGAGTAAATGGAGTGATTTATGTTGAGTGACTAGCAGAGGACTTGGCACCTAGAGAAATTTCAATAAAAGCTCATGATTTTCCTTCTACCTTGTTTATTTGTATTTCGTTTGCTTATAATGCCCTAGTAGTATGCACTACTATGGAAATGAAAATGAACAAGTGACCCAATGAGTCATAACCCATGCTGGAAAACCCTTGGGATAGGACACTGAAATCTTGCAAGGAAGATTTATGATAATATTTCCAAATATCTTCAAATAACCACATTTTCTTTGAAATTTCAGACTGGGGGAAGGATTCTGAAATTTTAAAAACCTCAGAAGTCTTTAGGTGTCATCTGTGTCTTTGCTGAATGAAGGTATGATTGAAGGATCTCTTCTGATATTTTAGTTTGAGTCTTCTAAATAATCACAAGTGTGGAGTAATGGATTTAAATGCTGGAATTATTTCTTAGGGTTCATCTAAACTTTCTCACTCCCCACTCCTGCCCTTTCATAAGCTGTGTCCTGGCAAATGCAGTCTCCGGTATCCTTGGTCTCATGATTTCTCCCTTGATCTTCCCACTTGGACTTTGAGCATTTAACCACCTTATTTTCCACATGTACAAGTCATGGCAGAACGACTAGCTTTAATATATAACACTCATGCTGACTTCGACTCAGATGAACTTAAATCCAAAGCCTGGAGATTATCTGCAAACCTAACCCAGCAAGAAGCTCTTAGGCTGCTTGAGCAAGGTGCATGTGAAGGTAGCTCAATGCATGCACATTTAAAAGAAGGCTATGGATTGAAATGCATGAACAGGCTTTTCTTCATATGTGGGTTAATGAATGTCTTCCTTGCCTTCCTGCACTCTTAATAATCTATAGTAATGCCCTTTTATCCATGGTTTCACTCTCTGTGTTTTTAGTGACCTGTGGTCAACCGTGATCTAAAAATATTAAGTGGAAATATCCAGAAATAGATCATTCATAAATTTAAAATTGTGCACCATTCCAAGTGGCATGGTGAAATCTCTTGCCATGTTGTTCTGTTCTGCTTGAAATGTGAATTGTGGCTTTGTCCAGTGTACCCCCACTGCATACAGTACCCTTCCAACTGTCACTTCACAGTTATCTCAGATATGAAATGGGTAACTGTCATGGTATCACAGTGTTTGTGATCAAGTAACCCCTAGGTAATGGCTTAATGCCACATCTAATGTCTATGTCATTTAACTCACTTCATCTCATACGCTATGTATGAACCACATCATCACAGGAATTACGATGAATAAAATATAGTATGATATTTTGAGAGAGAGAGAAGAGGGAGAGAGAAGGAAGCCACATTCATATAACTTTTATTATAGTATATTGTTATTATTTATTTTAGTATTTTTCTCATTAATCTTATTCTCTGCCTAATTTATAAATTCATACTTATGTATGTTGAATAAAATATGTATAGGGTTTTGTGTTATCCATGATCTCAGGCATTCATGAAGGTTTTGGAACATATGCCCTGTGGTGAGGGGGGACCACTGTACCACACTAATGGTACCCTTTGTTCTTTGTTGCATACATATTTTCTGATGCTGATGCCATGTTTATATTATCTGGTATAATATAATTAAATCTAAGAAAAAAATAAAGCAGTGTAGAGCTGTAAGCACATTCAGTATTTATTAGCAACGATTATTTCCCCAAATAGCTTGGCTTTAAAAAAATTTTTATTCTGTATTTCATATGCTCTTTCTTATGATTTTCTGTACTTACTTTGCTTTTTTCCCTATAAAATTTGCTGACATCCTAGTGATTTTGTTACAGGATTTTTGTTTCTCACCAAAGTTGTTTAAACCACATTTAGAACAATTATCTTGTTTATGAATATTGCTTGAAAACAAAGCGTTCATGTGGGAAACATGATTTTCACTGCTGCATTTTAAAGGATAACAAATCCATTTGAATGCTTAACTTTTGTTTTACAGTTTAAAGCTAGTGTATTAATTGATAATTATTCAGTGCTTTATTTTCGTGTTCTATATTTATAAAATTTCTTCTGAATTTCCAAAATGTCAGCCACAATTATATTTGCATGTCCCCATAAGAACTCCATCCGTGGTTTCCAGTGGGAACTTCTGGCTGCATTAATGAAGAAGAAAATCAAGGAAAGGGAAAAGTTGGAAAACAAAAGAAATGGGAAACTTGGGGGAGATAATTAAAGAACAAATAAGACAGATAGTAAATTTGCATAATTTGAAGACAGTAGCCCAATATCAATTGCTTCAGTGTCTCTCTTCCAGAATATTCTAAAACATGATTGTGAAGGGCAAACGCATGCTTTGTTCAGGACTAAATCTGATTCTTAGTGGTGAAATTCGGTTAATGCTATAGATTGTTTTATAAATCCATTCTTGAGCCATTTTTTTCTATCTCATAGGTAGAGAATTCCAGTCAAGTTACTAATCCCAAAAACCAAATTAAAACTATGCATTTTCATGGATGTTAATTGATGTCTATGTGTATGATTGGTTAGAATTGTTGTTACTAATTTGCTTTGACTAGCTAATCAAATACCTAATTACCAACTCCCAGACCTTCATAGTAGAGGAGAACTTTGCTTCCTAAAGGCTTTCAGGATGTGGAATCTTCTAATGCTGCTCATAGGGAAGCATTTATTATGTCCAAAATTCACAGGATTCTGGACAGTGGAAGCAGGAAGATAGCCCCAGGTTTGTTTTCCTCCAACATTTGCAAAATCTAATTGCATGAGAAAATGTCTTCCTTTGGTTATTCTATTTATTCTTTTCTTATGTGTGGTAGGTACTTCCAAAAACATAACACACGTTCTTTCTTAGCCATGAGACTGGTCCTAGATGTGGTTTGCTTGGTGAGTCTTCCTCTGTAGGTCAAGCTATTTAACTTCTTTACTAATCTCTTTCTGTGTAAGAGGGCCCTTCCACCAGTTACGAACGTCTCAACAGGTGTACTAAACATAAAGGTTTCACAGGTGTGCAGACAAATGGTAATGTGTAGGATTTATTTTTTGCTAAAACTTTAGGAAGGCAATTACAGCGACTTCTTTTCAGATGAAATGTTAAACCAAGCTGAACAGAGGGGGACAATTTATTGCAAGCAGGAGGCAAAGTGCAGTGTTAAGCCTGTGCCAGGAGAAGACCAGGTGTTTGTGGGTACCCATGAGAATTCTTCTTCCGAGTGTCAATCACAGAGCAAGCTCCTGGCAGTAAGCGTTTCTCGTCAGTGAGTTACACCATGTCAAAGATAACCGAAGAAGCAGGGCTCCATCTGTGAAGGCTATTTATTGAATTCCTTCAAATCATTTCTCTTATTTTCAAACTATCGTTTGCCAAAATTTTACAAACTGTACTAAGTTTCATGAGTCAAATCCTTCACTTCTTGCTTGATAGCTGAAGTGTTGTCATGGCAACCACCCTAAAGAATAAACATTAACCTGATGTTTGTGCCAAAGGTGAATAATTTGCATCTGTTAGTGGTGGGGAAGCTATTTTTAGGGGTGGAGATGAAATGAAAATAATTTTAATTATGTTTCTTCTTTATTCTCTTATGACTTGAGACATGTATCATAAGAGATCAGATTGAAAATGGGAAGTGGACATGTGTTATCTTTCTGTCACTACCACACATAGTTAAGATAAGCAACTTATAAAGAGAAAATCTTTATGGTTTGTGGGCTTCTATTCCACCTTCAGTGGGCTTTGACACTTTGAGCTTGTGGTGACACAGCACATCATAACAGAGAACACATGGCAGAACAAAGCCAATCACCTCATGGTTAGGAAACAAAAGGGAGTGAAGAAGAGACCGGGGTCCCACAACATCCTCAAAGTCACAACAACAATGACTTAAAGACCTTCCACTAGGTCTCCCTCTTAGAGTTTTCGTCATTTTCTATACGCTGTCCCCTGGGAACCAAACCTTTAATTCATGGACACTTGGGGGACTTACAGATTCAAACCATAGCACAGAAGTTTTATAAAGTAATTGAATCTAGAGAGAGGGCAAAAAGAAAGTTAAATCTTACCAATGGCTTATGAATCAGCTTTTCTTAGAGACTTTTGGCTTTTATTAAAACAATGTTAGTGGTGTGATACTTTCTGTCCATCCTTGCTTCATATATAAGACCTCTCTTCCCTTTATGGGATTAAACACTCTAATCTCTTTTTGTCCAAAAAATATAATTGATTTTTGGATGGATCTTTAATCATCCTTGAATTGCAGACTTCCTTTATCTCAACAAACTTTCATGGAGAGTCTGAAATCGGTTACTTCTCTGGGAGCCAATAAGAAGATACATGATGTGAGAAGATCAGAGTAGTGGGAAAAGTCTCATAGGCCAAGACTCCATTGTGCAAAGCTGCCCTGGCATCACGTGGCCATTTGAGAAGTGTGACAAGCCAACACACAGAAAGAATTTGCTGGTCATTGGCTTCCACTTTATTTCAATTCCCTATCAGAAATAATGGAGCATTTTATAGCTTATTGCACCAAATATTTGAAGATCATTATTTCTGTTTAGGGTTTGAGGATAGAGAAGTTTGGATGATTTCAAATAGTGAATTTTCTTGTTAGCAAAATAATAATCTGTAACTATTGTGGAACACAAATTGCAGAAACTCAGAAATACCCACTTTGGTTATGCAGGCCTGTAAAGCACATTTTGAAACCACTGAAATATTTCATTATCTTTGCCTGACCTGTAATTCTTAAGCCAGTGGCTTTCAAAGTGTAGAGCATTAGCATTTCCTAGGAACTCATTAGAAGTACAGATTCTCAGCCCCACCTAAGGTCAACTACATCAGAAACTCAGGTGTTGGGGATCCAGCAATCTGGTATTAGCACCCCATCCAGGAAATTCTAAAATCCTGAATTTTGAGAATAACTGCCTATGCCAGTCCTTCCTTTACTACTCCTACTTTGATTTTCTAATAATCTCAAATTCAGTTTATCTCCGTAGCTAACTTAACCTGTACTCTGAAAGGTGTCTTTCACTGCCAGATGCTTCATGTATATGACCATATATGTAGGACAACCTTATAACATTGGCTTCATTTTAGAGATTGGATAACTGATGCTTACATGATAAACTTTCCCAAGATGCCCCAAGTAGCAAATAGCAGGGGATCTACCCAGTTTAAGTCCTAAATCTGCGCATTTAAACACAGAACTGTGCTTCCTCTGTAGTTGTTGTATGTAAGGCCGTTGGCCACCTGTATCTGAATAAAATACCCCCAGACCTAGTAGAGTTCCCTTTTCATACCCTGGAAATGGCTCCTCAGTTGCTCCCTGTGTACATGCTGTTTCATCCAGAAAATACTGTTTTTCTTCTCCTTCAGGCCAGTTCTGTGGCTGTTGTAAAGTCAGAATCAAGATGTACCTACCCCTGGAAGCTCTCTCTGGGTTTTCTTGTGTAATGGGTCACTTTAGACACTTCCCGTCTGCTTTGGTTGTCATCTTCTGTTCCTGCAGCTTGGCGGTTTTGCACTGGGTGTACACCTCCTACAGCTAATCCCCCAGATGAATTGCAAAATCTTCCGAGAGGAGGTCCAATGGTGGTTTATCTCAGTTCCGCAGTGCGACTCTATGTGAGAGGCTGCTAGAGAGGCTCTTTGAGTGACAGCGAGGTTTAGAAAGATCTCCCTTCTATGAATACCATTCTGGGTTGGTGAGAGAAGAGGCCCACCTGAAGCATTGGAAGGACATGGTCAAAATAAATGGAAAGTAGGAACAGCTGTTGTCATTGTGGTGATTAACTTGAATTTCTCAACATCTTGAATGCAAGTTAAGAGGAATTTCCAGTGCCTAAGTGAAGTATCCACTAGGGCTTCTCCTCCGTCCTGTAGCACCCACGTGCTTCTTTTTTGGCTGCACTTGAATTTCACCAAGTGGTGCCGTTTTCCCCCTGGGGTTTTGCATGGGAGGATGACAGATATTTGAATGAACTCACTCTTCATCTCATGAAAAGAAACTTTCAGATAAGACAATTTCACTTTGTTGTTGCAATCTTAGGGAGTGCTACAAAAATTTTTAAACCTTGAGAATTAAGATTTTTATCATTTGAAGAAGGAATCCCTGCTAATGTTCCATTTATATCTCATGTCACGTATATTATAAAGGTTTTAATCCTTTATGATCTTCTGATGCCCTGAACTTATTTAAATATAGGGATTTGTGGAATTTATCACAGATACTTTTACAACCAACATGTGTAGTTTTTAAAATGAAGAGTACCTCTTTATTATAAAAGAAACATATTTATCATATTTAAGGAAATAACACGATGAAATAAACCAAATGCATATTCCTTTCCCATGTGATGGATTTATTGATATATATTAGGATAATTATATATTTATAGACAAGTACTCCCTTTCTTCTTCCTCATTTCCGTCCTCCCTCCCTCTTTCTGTCTCTCTTTCCCTCTCTCTTTCCTTCTGCCTCCACACATAGAATTGTCAAGTTTTTAAAAAGGAACTCTAATTCTGCAAAATGAAGTCTTGCAGAGCATGTTATATGTTGTCTTATTTCAATGGATGAGATGCGTTATTATAAAGTGAAAGGAACATAAAGAGAAAAAGGCACTCATGGGTAGGAGGAAACATAGGGGGAAGTAAATTATAGTAGAGATTTTCCACATTTCCTCCTAAAGGGAGGTCTGCTTTGCCTGTGGTGTGGGCGTTGGGAACGGTCCAGATAAGTCAGTCTCTGGCAGTATCGAATGTAGTTCCCTGAGTTACATTCCCTTACTCACTAAATTACTTTAGAGTAATTTGATGGATCTAAGCTAGTAGTCAGAAATTGCTGCCCCACCTTAGCAACTTCCATCAATATATTTTGCAGCCTCTAAACAGCACAGTGAGCAGGAGGGTTACGCTATATAATGCTAACCTTGCTGCTAACTTCTCTGACATAATTTCTTCACTTGTCACTTTTCTTGAATCATATACTTAAATTGGAAACATCCCTTTCCTTACTCAGAAGAAAGCTGTCCTTAGTCGATAGGATTTTTTACACACACACACACACACACACACACATACACAATTTGAATAAGGAAAAGGTAAATATGTATTTTCCCTGTCAGTAATTTTCAGTACCTAATATTATTTCTTCCTTTAGTGAAAGTCTTCCTACTTCAAAATATTCAGTGAGAAGTCAACTGAGTTGTTTATTGATGATGTGTTCTACAACTTTTGAACCTCTACTCTTTATGGGGTATTCTAATTAAAAGGCTAACTACAAAGCAAATTTGCTAAAAAGATTAACATCTCATGGATGTTTAATCATGAAAGGCCTATCTAATCGGTTCCAATATGACCACTACTTACACACCTCATACTGAGAGACTCTAAAGCAAATAATCTGCATTTGAATTACTGTCTGCTAAACTCTTTATAAGCACCACCAAAGTGTGCATTTGAAATAAAATATCCTGTACACTGCACTTTAGGAAAGACATTAATTTTAATGCATTTTCAAGGAGCTGATAAGAAAGCAAATCATGGCTTACTCAGAATTCTCAAATGACAACCCCAGAACTAGTTAGACTAGGAAGGATTCTGCCTTGAAGCTCTCAGTCCTTTGCTTTTGGATCTCGAAGAGAGTCATCTTCTTCATATATAGTAGACTCTGCGTATCATCCAATTGACTTTCACAAACATCTGTTGAGTGCTTGCAGTATACCAAGCATTCAGATACGTAATCCCAGAAGATAAGGCCTTTTTCTTGCTTTTGAAGTATTAAAAAGTAAAGGATTATACAATAATTGGGCAAAGACATTTGTATATGCACATTTATATTTAAAACATATATATATGCACATAAAGATATATATGTATATATATTTATACAGAATTTTATGACAAGGTTTAAATATAATGGTACTTAGAAGGGTTATAATTAATGGTAGTTTCATAGTACTATGAAATGAAGGATTATAAATGCTGGTCTTATAAATAATGGTATTTTCCTAGTACTATGTTTTGGGGGATAGATGGGGAATAATTATAATGCCAAATCCAAAAGATGCTTGCTTTCTCTTGCTCCATCATTATCACGCATAGGAATCAGATGACATGGCTTAGCCTAGCTTAGGCCCTTTCCCCTAATGGTCACTTAAAACATATTTGTTCATTTGACCTGAATGAAAGAATTTCTAGTTCTTGAACTTTTTTTTAGTAGCGGTCACATTCACAATTGATAATTGACAAAGCGGCCACTTCCTGCAGTGCACCCCTCTTCCTGTGCTTTGATACCCACTTGCCTCTCGCCTGTAGGACCCTGAGAAGCAGTCTCTGATGGGGTCCCTAAGAGAGGGAGTGGAGCAGCCATGGTTTCTTTCAGCTCTTTCCCTGATTCTGAAGAAGCCAAATTAGTCTTAGGGGAAAACTAGTAGATGGTGGCTATGGGAGCAGCGCTCCAGGGAGATCATGCAGGTAAATGAATGATATTGTTAACTTGTAATCTCTAGATAATGAAAATCTGTGTTTTTATGAAACAATTATTTTGACTAGTTCACAAAATAATGTGTATTGCAACACTCCTGAGGTGAGACTACCAGGAGTCAATTATTGAGCAAAGGACTCTGCTTGTGAAAAATATTTTTGCTGTCTTCATATTGTAATGGAAGCTTCTAACTCAATGTTCTTAATTTTTTTTAAACAATAAAATAAGCAACCTAACTGCTGAGAGTAAAAGCACATCTTAATAATTTTACAGACATGAATTAATCAAAGTAATTTGAATCTTGGACATGAATCAAGAAAATCATTTATGTACCTGCTCTGAAGTGTGTTCTTCCAATTGCTCAGTAAAGATACAGATACAGAACACATGGAAAATCAAAGCTATAGGTTTAAAAGGCTAAAGAAATGGACAAGGTATCCAATTTAAAGGAGTTTATTATCTGAAATTGAAGGATTTAAAGAGAATAATGTCTTGCTTTTGTTCTTAGGTTATGTCACGGTTCATTAGAAGCACTGCTATTTATTCTTATATTGCTTATTTAATAGGAACTGCAGAATCTGTGAATGTTATTTTCTCTTGAGTGAAAAATGTATGTGTGATTTTATTTTACTACTTTGCTGGAACAGCTTTCCCCACCTCCTTCTGTTTTCCCTTTTCCTTATTCCTCTTCTCTTTCCTCTTCCTCTAGTTTGTTGTTTTTTTTAGTTCAGGGTTTCTGGAACGTTGAGTTTGAAGCAGGTTTTTTTGCAATTGCATTGATTGATTGATTGCAGGTATCCTACCCCTGGAAAATTAGAGTAAGGGAAAAGGGAAAATGAGGAATGAAGGAGGGAGGGCAAATAAATGCTGTTACTGAGCTGGCTCTGGTTGCCCAAGAGAAAATAGCTAGATGCTTGGTCTTTTAAGCTATCTCTTGAGAGGTTCTATGGAACCACACCGTCTTGGAGCAGACTTTTGTCTGGATCAGTTTATTTCCTGGAATCTCCCATCTTTAGTCTCTCATTGCCCAAATGTATCCCAAAGAGCTTTGCCCTCCTTTTGCATACTCTGGCTTCCTGGGCAGCCTCTATGCAAAACAGCATCTCCGTGGTTTGTTTGCGTCACACATGGGTGCTGGAGGTGCTGTGACTGTAGCCATGGTGGGTGCAGTGGAATTCACACAGAAAGCTGACCCTAGACCCTGGGGAGGCTGTCTGTCAGTGAAGCTGGAGCTAAGGGAGAACCCAGTGGGGCTGTGCTGTCCTGTGTCAAGGCAAGTGCTCAAGGTCTAGGAGGCCAGTGGACTGAGCATACCTGGCACATCACATAAACTGTGTTTAGTGCAGTCTCTGCATAATTGAATAAAATGATAGCATGGTAAAAGAAAACACCCATTTGTCTTTCCACAACATAAATACAACTAAAATACAGTGGGCAAGAGGCCTATGTATGTTGTTTTAAGTATAAATTAGTGGCTATCAACTCAGGGTGATTTTGCCTCCTAGAGGGTATATGGCAAGGTCTAGACATTTTTGGTGGTCACAACTTGAGGGGTACTTATGGCATCTAGTGGGTGAGGCCAGGGAGGCTGCTCAAAATTCCACAATACTTAGAATGGGTCTTCTATAGCAATTATCCAACCAGAAATGTCTTGGTTGAGAAAAATTGGTGTAGACAAAGGACGTGTACTTTTTATTATAAGGTTTAGCTTATGTTAAGCAATTGAAGTAGAAATCTCAGTTCCTGTCCCTTGGACTTTGCTGGGACTCCTAGCATAGGCTAGCCTTCCAAAACAGCTGATGATTTTGGGTACAATAAGCGTCCCAAGGCAAGAGGGACCTCAGGAGTCCAGGGGCAGGAGCTAGAAAGAGGTGGAAAGTACTAGGGGTAGAGTCTGTGTCTTTCAAATTCATCTTTAGCTAACTTTGCACAGTGGAGAGAAGGTGAACTGTAATCTTCACTTTCTCTTCCTCTGTTCTGCATTTTTGTAATCATTGTGTTAAAAACCAAGAATTCTGGATAGAATTTTGAAGTCTCTGTAGTTTAGATTGTTTATGGAGTAAACGCATGTCGGTGAGACTAACTTCCATTTGTAAGTTTTCCACCTGGGGAATTATAATTATATGTGTATATGCATACATATACACATATAGATATGTGTGTTATATTACAAACCTATACACAATTTTCAGAATGAGTTTGTATTCATTTAAATATATATATTACATGTATCTCACAATTTGAAGAAATCTCCCACAGTTTTTAAAATCACTTCTGTTATTACTACAAATAGGTTCAATTATAATGGAGCCACAATGTAAGCTATTGAAGGGAGGGGACCTCTGCTATGTTCATAGATGTATTTATTGAATATAATTTTGGATTTGCAGTTGTTGAAATAATAATTTTTTAGATGGGAGGAATATAAAAGTACACAACTAATTAAAATTAAAATCATTTTTTGTATGAGTAAATGTAATAGACTTATTTAGGCCCATTTAAGGCTGATCTAATTTAAAGTATCAGCTATTGACCTTTGACATTCTTAAACTGGATGTTGTTTCCTTTATCCAGTTAAGAAATTTATATTTTTGAGTAATGAAATATGGATATGAGTCTTGATATTTGCCTCTCACAGCTGAGTAATTTTTTATGTAATTTAGTGGAACTTTCTAAGTCTTAGATTTTTCTTTGAAAAATCTGTAATACTAAATTAATTAATGTAATGGACTTACCTTAGTACCTATAACCAAACAAGCACTCAAAACAATTAGCTACTGGGATTATTGTATGCTATTGAAAAATTAGGTATATTAGATTTTATAATTTGAAGATATTCTGTCAACTTACTGTGTTGATTAGAAGTGCAGGTTTTTTTGCAAATTGTTTGATTTTCACGTCTGCTTTACATGCTTTTGTTAATTTTTTTCCTTTAGTAGAAATATATCATTTTTTGACTAGAAACTTACTTTTGGACTTTTAGACTTCATCATGATAACATTACAGTAAAGCATGTATTTTATTGAAGGTAACTAACAATTGAAGGTTTACACACACAAGCCACACCACACCACGCACGGTGTGTCAGTATCATATGATTGAACATAGCTCGCCAACTGTCATCTACCAAATGGATGATCTGTGTTGAACTTGGGAGAGACACTGATGTGGAGTTTGGGAACCATGCTCTCTGTAAGCTCAGCAAGACCTGTAGCTTTGTTCTGAATTTTAATGCATTTTCATCTTTTTCCATTTTTGTCTCTGCTGAACCTGACAGCTCAACTCCGGCATTTCACATGCTGTCTGCTTTCCTCATACCAAAAATGAACTCTTTCCTGGCACAGATGAAAAGGTGAAATCAAAACAACTTGTGCTGAATTTTTTTTTCCATGACTTCTTTCACTAATATTCTTCAAAACCTTGCTTAATTGCATCCTTCATACATGACAGCATGGTGATGAGGATAAATAAAATAGGAATTATTGAAAATATTTCCTTACTGAGAGTTGTCAAGCAAAATAGATGTGTATAAAAATAATTAGGATCATATAACTGGATTTCTGTTGTGGCTAACTTTTATTTTTCAAAGGACAAATAATGATAATTGTTAATTTATTGTAAACACTTATTATATGTTAGACATTGACTCATGTACTTTACATGGATTGCTTCATTCAAATTTCACAATTAGCTCTATTTAACTGGCTTAATTTACAATTGAGGGTACTAAACCATACAAAAATTAAGTATCTTGCCTTAAGTCACATCTAGCAAAGTACAGAGCTAGGCAGATCCTCACTAGAGTAGGAAATGATTTTATTTTTTTATTTTAGCTTTCCACAGTGTAGTTGTTAACATTATTTAATTCTTATATTTTAATGACAGGAGAAAACAAAGATGAATAAAAATTAAATCAATTAGATCTGTCTCTTTCTCCTCTTTTCTCACTCTCCTTTAAATCTATAACCTACACACTTCTTTTTTTTATTTTAAAATCATTTTTTTATGATTTTTGAACAACCTTACAAGATTTTAACAAAATAATATAAAATGTGTATATATTTTAAAATTTGAAAGTGGACACAATCATTTTAAGGAGTATTATAATTCATGCTTCTAATTAAAGCTGAAGATAGCAATTGGTCATCTCACCTTGTGTACTTTTTTGACTGAAATTCATTCATTCACTTAAATATTCTTCTTGACACTCCAGATGATATCTGGGAACAGTATAGATGGACAAATTTCTTTAATGTTTATTAGTAGCTCTTCTCTTGTGACTGTCTGAAGTGGTCATTTTCAGACCATTGCTTTTTGGATGTGGAAATTTTTAATCCATGTATTGATTATGAGTAGAAACTTAGAAACCACGATGAATCATGACTCAGACTTCCTCAAACAGAAAACCAAAGGAGATGTTGGGTTGCTGCAGTTGAGATGTATGTGTGTTCTCTCTTATGTTTATCCAATTTATAATGAATCAAGGAATCTATAGCCAATGGATTCATTATTGGAATATTTAAAATGCACTTTCTTTTCTCCAGATTTCATGGCTTGAATATTTTACATGGTGTTGGGGAGGGGCCAACAGAAGGGAGATATTGGGCATGCCTATTTTTCAATTTACATAAACAAGTCCTAGAAATTATAAATTACTTCTCCTACCTCTGCTTACCTTTATTATCGTTGCTTTGGGAACAACATAACAGACAACTCTATCAGTCTCCCAGCTGGTCTTTTAGAGGAACAGAAGCAGAAGAGGACCCAGGAAAGACTGTATGAACAGCAAAACAGTTGCTGATTTCTAGGGCCACCTTTCAAACAGAAACCTCCCTAGTGGTGGCTCTGGTCCCCTAAATTATCCTCTTTCCTCTGATACATTGTTTGCCAGGAAACTGCTGTCTCCTCTTAACTGTAGGTTCCTGATAGTGGACTGTGTACCCCCCACAGTGAAACCCACAGTCCTTGATGCAGTACCAAAAACAAAGTAGATTTTTAACAAATACTGGTTGAATAAAGGAGGGAAGGAATTATCAAATCATTTCCATTCTTATTTTAAGATTCTGGTGACCTGACTCTAAGTTAGACATTTATTTGAGTTAGCAAAATTACCATATATGAATATAAATATCTTTGTTAGTGTTAGGGGCCCTTAGATTAATAGGAATAATTTATATTTCCCTCTTCTTAACATCTAAATTGGATTTAGTTGCCCCAAAGAAGCAGGAATTTAAAGGGAGATCTTGGGAGAAGGGAAGTATACTTAAGGTTTTACAGTCATCCCTGGGATTAGAGGCAAATGACCCCCAAATGATACTAGAAGCCATTAGGGAGGAAGGGTAAAGAGAAGGTTGAAGAATGCCAAAGAGCCCAAGAGCTGAGTTGACCTGTGGATCTATCACCATTTATCTGTTAAAGACTTTCTATGGAGAAAATGCAAAGGATTGCACTTTAGAATTTTAAAGATTCTTAGAAATCATCTAACTCAATATTTTTTTTTGTTTTTTTTATTTTAGATTCAGAAACTTTTTTTAAAATAAGATTGTTATTCAGGGTCTGTAGTGGCTCAGTGGTTGGAGTGCTTGCATGGCATGCACAAGGACCCACGTCAACTCCCAGCACCACATACACAACTAAGTGTCAGAGCAACAAAGGCCAGATGAAAAACTGAATAAAATTGATTCTTTTTCTCTCTTCCTCTCTCTTAAAACAAACAATTTTTATTCAAAGACATGTTTAACTCACAGGTGAAATCCTACAGAGAAAAAGCACAGCTGATGTGAAAGTGGCCAAGGTCATCCCATCAACTCAGCCCTCCTTCTGCCTTCTCTCCTTCCCCGCCAAGGAGGTGTAGACTGTAATGGTATGAAACTTGAATGCCATTCACAATCACTGATCTAAAGAACTGTTCTTATTTATTGTGAATTAAATCCAGTGACATTTGGAAACTTGATAAAATGAGCGAAGAGCAAAGAGACTATCTGGTTGCTGGTCCCGCACCCTTGCCAGGACACTGAGATTCTGTAGCAATACAAACACCTGGCTGAGCTTCTCCTGTGTGTCCAGAAGGAAAGACACTTGGTAAAGAAATGTGGAGTGAGCTAAATGAATGAATGAATGATCTCCAATCTGCAGATTAATATTGTGAGAATTACCTGTGGATGGGAAATACACCCATGGAGATTTGATTCATTTTTGAGGGCACCTTTTCCTCTGGTTGAGTGCTCTTTTCATTGTGAGAAACCTAAGCTTCCATGAGGGTAAGAAGCACGTCCACCTTTTTCACCATTAGTACTTCCAATGCCCAACACCAGTAGGACAAGCCAGATACTAGGTAAATATATGTTGAATGCACTGTTTACAGATCCTTCCAGATCTTTCCATATGTGTGACTCACTCATTTCAGGAGTTAGTGTGCTTGAACTAAGCTCATTTCCTTCTGCATTTAGGTAGTGGGTTAAAGGCACTGCTATATACTCTTTAATATCAAAGAAAGCTGAGAGTCAGTATTTCCTAACCATCATTCCTCTGCCACCATCGGAATGTCAGAGTCTGATCATTTTACCCTCAGTATCTCTTATAGTTTCTCCATTCTTTCTGGCCCTCAAGAAATTCCACTCCTGTAGGACTTTTGTTTTTTGGATGATTTATCTTTGTAGTAACCTCTTAATAGATCTTCTCTCATGGGTGACAGTATTTTTCTGTCTCTTCTTGCCTAGTTGAGTTTGTAAGGGAAATCTCCCATTGCCACTTCCTTACTTAAACTTCAGTGTCTCTCTAGCCACTATGCCATTGTCTGAACCGCCTAATCCGTCAGTGTTCATGTGACCTTTTTAACCACCTCATGTCATGTACTCCGTTCTCAGCTTCCTCTAAAGAACCTGAGTTTGCCTAATGCACTGTCCTCTGCCATACCTGTTCCACGTTCTTTTTGTCTGTGGTGTCCGCCTTTCTTTTCTGACTTGCTGCTCTGACTCATTTTTTTAATCCTTTGTTCAAATGTCCAGTCTTTTTGACCTTTCCTACAGCAGTTCTGACCCCCAGTTAGAGACAGAGTACATCTTTTATAACCTTTTGGAATTCTAAGATAATTGGCTTCATGCTAATATCTCCATTGGACTCTGAACTATTTCGCAGGTGCCCTTCCTTCCTTACCTGGAAGCTACATCAACAATTCAGCCTTTCACACAGATAATGTATTATCTGTAGGATACCCCACAATGAGTAAGTGGTATTTATTTCAGACTCTTAGGAAAATGCTAGCCCACTTTCTTCCTCTCTATAGGAGATATATTGCATGGTGATAACTCAGCTCTGTATATAAAAGATGACAGTAAAGATGTTCTAAATGTCTGCTTTCCTGTGGAACTGACAGTGCAAAACAGTAATAATGAATATGGTAATTAATGCTATACGTAGCCAGAGTTAAGGCAGTTTATTTATTTAAAAAGAGAAAAGGTGGGAAGAGGGAGAGAGAGAAAGAGAGAATCCATTTTATTTACTCTTTCATCTGGCCTGTTGCTCTGACACTTAGTTGTGTATATGGTATTGGGGTTTGAACCTGGGTCCTTGCACCTGCCAGGTGAGTGCTCCAACTGCTGAGCCACCACTCCAGCCCAACTTAAGAGAATTTAAGCAATAGAATTACAATTCAACTAGTGACTTTAATCACTCCCATTCTCTAACAAGCTTATGTGTACTTTGGTGAGTGGTATTTATAGAGCTGATATTGTCCATACCTCAGGTGACCACATCTTTCCTGTAAAGCATGACAATGTGGACGGAAGCCCATTCAATCAAGAAACAGAGATTTTATGCAGTCTTTGTTTAGTCACTTAAAAATCATACATTGAAAGCTTACCTTCTTCCAGGCACTCTTTAGGCACTGGAAATACAATCATTATCTAGAGAGTCACAGTAAAGATAACTGCAAGGCCGTAGTTTTAATTGTAAATGTCCTCCAAAGGCCCAAGTGTTAGAGGTTTGGTCCCCATTTTTGTGCTATTGGGAGGTCATGGAAACATTAAGAAGTGAGGCACAGTGGGAAGACTTCGGGCCAGGAGGAGCATGTTGAAGGAGTAGGCCTCCAGCCCACTTCTCTTCCTTTCTTCTTTTGCTTCTTGGCCACAAGAGGAGCTGCTTTGCTCTGCCGCATGCTCCCGCCATGATGTGCTGGCTGCCACCAGAGATCTAAGTGCAATTTGTCCTTGCGACCATGGAGTAGAACATTGAAAACTGTGTGCCAAATAAACCTTTTCTCTTTGTAAATGGATTTTCTCAAGTATGTGTTACAGTAACAGAAAGCTAACACAGTAAGAAGGCAATAATGCAGGGAGAATAAAGAGAGTTCTTTTCTCTTATGTTTTGTGTTTCTCTAGGCTTGAGAATTTAAACCAGCTCATCAATCACAAATGAGAAAGTGTACTGGCTTTATATATTGCTGTTAAAAGCATTTATAATACTACGCTGCATTACACTTCCTCTATGGCAAACCATTTTTCTTTTCTTTTTCAAGTGGAAATTTCCAATTAGAAAGAGAAGCAAATGGTATAAGATCTATTTGCATTCTGCCAAGAGCTAGCCAAGCTTTTTAGACTTATTTTAGGTTTGCATCTTGTGCTTTTTAATTGCCATTAGTCCCTGGGGTCCTGGTCTCTTTTTCTTCTAGAATCTAAAAGTGAGGATGTGAATTGAATGGAGCTCCAACTCTATTTAAATCTGCCTTGAGGAACTGCAGAAGTAGGTTGTGAAGAGCATTTGTGATTCACAGAAGTGGTGCCTGTTTTATACCCACTTTCTTCTTGTTTTCTTTCTAAGAGTACTGAACAAGGTAACATAGGAGCTTCTTTTTTTTCCCCACTTTTATTTTTAGAGGGTAAGAGGAAGTGATGTTTATACTTAAAATCTAAAAAAAAAAAAAAACCCACTTCTCTTGTATTTGAGTATTCATGTCATATTTCAAATTTTAATGGCATCTGAGATGTTTAAGGCTGTGAATGCTATCTTTTTACATTTGGGGCCCTTTTTTTGATCCAGCTTTTGTTTAGAGAAATCTTGGATCGTGGGGAGATGTTTGTACAGAAGTTGTATTGACAAAGACATCTGTGCTGATCCCAGTTCAAAACAATATTTAGTTCTGGGAATTGTTCAGAGACAGCTGCCAGGCGACATTACATTACGGAGGCGCTTGCCGGGCTGGTACGCTACATGGAACGTTTTGCGTTTGCCACTTATGAACTGACAGCTGGCTTGCTAAGAAATTATATTTTATGTTGTGAGGAGCAGTGTATCAGACAGAGCATCCTAGGTCACAGATGAGCACCACTGCCCCTAAATCAGGCGTGGGGGAAGGCAAGTGTGTCCTGCAGCAATTCAGTGTATATAAGTAGTTTTGTGATAACTCCATGCATGGGATTATTGTTTGACTGTGTTAGTGATTCTGAAAGAAGGAAGACGCACCTTGGTTGAATTCAATGGATGTTGTTGCCAGTTCATCCTGCAAAGAATTACTGTGGCCATTTTTTGAAAAGAGTGAAGTCCAATGATTTCAGTAGCTTTTATAATAAAGATTAGTAGGGAATTTTTTATTTCAGTTCAAGGTAATGAATGAACTATATGTTGGATGATAGGGAAAGGAGAAATTGGTATTTGCCTCATTGGAAGGTATAGAAGAAATATGGTTTTCTAAAATTTTTTTATTTTAATGTTGAAAGGAAAGAATATTGGACTTATTAAATAAAAATCATGAAATACATTTTGGTGTGACCAAGTAGAACCAATGATCCACAAATATTGCAGCATATTGCTTTATCTTAAGTGAGGGAGCAAAAGTGTGTGAATTGAAGCAAAATGCCATTCGTGCTAAGTCCGGGAAGATTCCTCTACATTAATACGAGAAGGGACAATTTCATGATGATTAATCATTTCAGTTTTTGGGCTAAAATCGGCCCATGTCTGACGCATAATCTTAGATAAAAATCTGAAAATAGCACATTTTGAGCCTACGTAGTCTCCTGATTTTGATGCATTTTTGTCTACTGGCTTAATACATCTTCTTTAAGAACATTTGAAGTAAATATTACCGTGCATATTTTAGGTACTGTAATTTATCATAAAACTTTATTGTTTGTGGATATGTAGTAGTCCCCCCCTTAACTATGGAAGATATATTTCAAAATTCCCTTTAGTTGCCTGAAACTGTGGGTTGTACTGAACCCTATAGATACTATGCTTTTTATCCTCCATAACTATATAACCATGATATAGTTTAATTTATAAATTAGAAATAATAGCAGGTTGACAGCAATTACTAATGATAAAAATAGAATGATTATTATGTTATAACTAAAGTGATGTGCATGTGGTCTCTTTCGCTCTGAACCTCCACAATGCAGGTAGGGTGGGAAACAGGACAAAGGGATGAACAGCATGTGGGGCAGGGAGAGTTTATCACAGTACTGAGAACAACATCCAATTTCAAACTCCTGAATTGGTTGTTTTTTGAAATTTCAATCAAATACTTTTGCACCTTGGTTATAGATACGTAAATCGTAGAAACAAAAACCATAGATAAGAAGTAGTTTTTCGGGGCTGGAGAGGTGACTCGGTGGTTATGGCACTTGACCGGCAAGCGCAAGTGCATGGGTTCAAACCCGAGCACCCACGTGCACAACTAAGTGTTGGAGCAATGAAGGCCATGTGGAAAACTCAATAAAAATTGATTCTCTCTGTCTCTCTCTCTCTCTCTCTCTCTCTCACTGTACTTCTCTCTTTAAAAAAAAAAAGTAGTTTGTTAATGGTCTCCCAGTACTTTAATTCTGCACAGATGCAGTCAGAGTAAAAATAAGGAAGAAAGGTAGATTTATTTGTGGACATTCTGAAGGCAAAGACATGTGTGAAAATCCCAGCGGCTCTTCACCTGTGATCAAAGTCAAACCCTCATACTCTACACTCTAAGGAACATGGCTACACTTTGGATTGAAATCTGTTGCTTTCCCTCACAGCATAAGAATTCCAAAAGTTAACGGAAAAAATTGGCTCTTTATTTATGAGAAATGTATGTTTCTGCATCATAAAGGCAGAGCTTTACTTTGCAATTTGCAAAAAGGCTTGTGTGTGTTCTGCAGGTCCTGCCCTCTCATTACTGGAATGAGTGGATTGAAAGATAGTGTCTTTGGTTTTGGGTGTTGAAGTCTTTCTTACATCATTATCATTTACTTTGCTGCTTCCTGAAACTTAGCATCCCATAATGGATAGTAAGAAGCCCTTTAAAATACCTCCAGCCACCTGGATATTCCTACAAAAGCTCTAATTGAGGGTTGTCGCTTTCCGTTTCAACCTTGGTTATCTCAGGATGCTTTGTAAAGAAATTGCATATTTGGAAAGAACCAACTATTATAGCAGTAGTAAACAGAAAGCAGGTTACACAGTTGCTTTACAGATTTCTTTAACCAATTTATCTAGAAGCACACAGTTTTCACTTCCAGATGCTGGACACTTGTTGAACAATTATACTTCAATGCCCTTAAATCCTTCCTGGTTTTCCTCCTAGGCTCACAGCTTCTGTTCCAACCCAGCTGCTTATTACTTCAGCCAACCCAAAGATGCTTACAATTCCTTGCCAGCTCTGCAGACTCACACCTTCTTTGCCAATGGAAGAGGGAATCATTGGAAGTATCACATTGCAAAAAGCTGTCTTCCAGATAATTTTTAATTTTCTTGGCTCTTTGGGATGGTTAAAATAAAAGCAAACAAGGTGGAACTTCCCAGTTAGATCTGCAAGACAATCATTTTATGCAAATGAGGTATTCTAAACCTAAGCATGATGAGACTGGGTACAGGTAACCTTCATCTCGGGCAATTCCAGAAAAAATATCTTTACTATATATAGATCCATCTTTAGAAAAAAACAGAAAAAGCAGTCATTTGAACTTTGGTTGATTGTTGTTAATATTAGTAAATTGATTCTATTAAAATCTCTGTAAAACATCAACATAGTAAGTAATGAAATGTCTCAGCTAGGTTTGAATATATTTGCAAAGTGCTACATTTAGAAATTAAAACTGTTATTGAGGGACTTTGGAACATAGTCATTGGTGTTCCTAGTGGTTTCTGTCATAGGAAAGCCAGGAGCTGAAACTCCAGACCTCTCTTCTTGTGTTCGGATGAAAGAAAATGTAAAGTCAGACACCAAAAGTCATGCAAGAGAATTTTATTACGAGTAAAAGAGAGGTGAAAGTAAAGTAAAAGTAAGGCTCAAGAAGAGAGCACTCTGGAGAGAGAAAGCGGGCTGTCTCTGAGCAGAAAATAGCAAAGGAGACAATGCTGCCTCCAAATTTATTACTGTTTGATGTTCACCAGGAGAACTGGGGTCCTCCTTCAGCAGCCTTCACCAATCAGGCGTTCAACTTCTGCTTCGTGTTAGGCAGTGGAGTTTTTGATCTTAGTTGATCCTCTCTGGAACTGTCATGGTGGCCATCCTACTTAGGGGCGCTTCATCTACAATTCATTCCCATGTTAATGTGGCCATGGGGGTCAATAGCTGGTCAGAGGTTATCCTAGTGCACTTGTGCTTCTGAAGGAATGTTTCTTCTCAGACAAACGGAGACACTTACCGCCATAATTCCCAGCTTTACACCAACCTCAGCGAACCCTTTCAAGAGTTAGTTCCAGGGCTGGAGTGGTGGCTTGGTGGTTAAGGCACTTGCGTGGCATGTGCGAGGACGCAGGTTTGAACCCCAGCACCACGTACACAATGAAGTGTTGCAGCAATGAAAGCCACATGGAAAGCTAAATAAAAATTGTTTCTCTCTGTCACTGCCCCTCTCTCTTTAAAAAAATAAAAGAGAGAGTCCCATTAATCCTTTTCTTTTGATGCATTTTCCAGTCAGTTTCTTTGTTTCTGGTCATTTTCTACAATTTAACTACCACCCTTTCCTTTCTCACCTACTTTAAAAGCAGTTTAAAGAAGATCCTAAAGTAATTTAAACAATACTTGTGACCTTGCCATACATTTCACTGCTCATTGATAGCTACCACCTAAAAGTTTCTATGTAGAATTGAAAGTTATGCCTGTTATCTTCCTATATATTAAAACAACAGGGAGCTGGACTTGATGGTGCACACCTCTAATTCCAGTGGCTTGGGAGACTGAGTCAGCAGAATCTCAAGTTTCAAAGCTGACCTCCGCAACTTAAAAAGGCCCTGAGCAACTTAGCAAGACCCTGTCTCAAAATTAAAATTAGGCGCCCCTGGCTTCAAGCCCTGGTACCTAAATAAATGCATAAAATAAAATAAAACAGGAACTGGGGAATTCCTCAAAGTATTGACATGGTCGAGAAAATGAAAATGAACATCTTGCCGTGACTGCACCTAAACTGAATTTAATCTGGTCTAGCCTTTTTTTTTTTTTTTTTTTTGCAGTACTGGAGATGAAACCCAGGTGGGCTCTAGCACTGAGTTACATCCCCAAAGGTCTTGCTAAGTGCTGAAGCTGGCCTTGAATTTGTCAATCTCCTGCCTCAATCTCCCAAGTAGCTGAAATTATAGGCATGAATACCCAGGTAGTCTATTCACTTTCTGACTTTAAAAATTTTCCTCCAAAAGAAAAGTTTGAAGCTGTTCCATGAAAAAAAAAGTTTACGTCTCTTACGGTTTGGATTTTGAATGTCCCTGAAAGGTCCACGTGGTTAAGGCTGGCTTCCCAAGGTACCAATAGAAGGTGGTCTAGTGGGATGTCTTCAGGTCACTGGGGACATGCCCTTGAAACAGAAGGGGATTGTGGGCCCAGCCTCTTCTTCTCCCTTTCGTGTCCCATAATGTGAGCAGTATTATTCGGCTGCATGCTCCCTGCCAGCATGTGCTGCCTTGCCACAGACCCACAAGCAACAAGGTAACCAGTCATGGACTGAAACCTCCAAAACCATAATCTAGAAAACCCTTTCTCTTTGTAAGCTGATTTATCTCTGGCATTTGTTACAGTGATGGAAAACTGACTATCAATCATATCAACCTTTTTCTCCAGTTCATATTTAGCTATGTAATTATGCAGTCAGTATGTAAAGGTTATTGCTAGTTGTGAAAAATAGCAACCCCTTGACTGAAAATAAGAAAACTTAGAAGAAACAAAAAATGTCTAGCATGTTGTAATTTAAGATTTGCAATTTTTGGTAAAGCTTTCGAATTAACTATGTGCCTCATCCTGGTGGTTCCTATATAGTCACTAGGTTTTGAAATAATGTTTGAGGAATAAAGTGTTATGCTCCAAAAAGCATGGGTGGATACAATAGATAGAAATATGACACAAAATTTTTCAAGGATAATGAATATTTCATTGATTACATTCGTCATAATTATTAGTCAAATATATTCTAGCACCTTCTGCTTTATTCTACAGATTATTACAGATCAATTAGAATAGTTGAATATAGGCTTTTGACTCAGAGAACTCAGGATTCTTGATTTGACCATGGGACTTTCTCCTTTAACTACAAACCAGTTTAATTTCTCTGAAGTTTCCATTTTTCTCATTTGCATAATATATTAACAACTATCTTATAGATTCTTATGAGGGTTAAATGAGAGAATAAGCAATGTAGTTTATTATTGCATTACTTGTAATGTTTACTGTTAAGTTGAAATATTTAGTTAATATTTAATATTATATCACATGATATTTATTTGCATTTAATTGTTTGCAATGCGTAGTTTTGCTTTTACTTAACAGCATTGTATTATATTTTGGAGCATTCTAGAAACATCTGTCTAATTATTCAGAAAAAAAGTGAAAATACATTTTTGTTGGGGTTTTTAGCCTCTTGAGTTCCCCCTGACCCGCAGGGGAGAAGGAGAGAAGCATGCCCCAACCAAGGCGGCCAAGAGAGGCAAGGGTCGGCTGACTGCCCCTTCCCAGCCCTCCCTAAGGAGGACAATCAGATGGTCAAGGAGACCAGTTGCAGCTGGAACTTGTTTATTGAGGAAGTGCATGCAGTTATAAAGAGTATGGGGACCAATGAAAGGAAAGGTCAGCAAGGGGCGGAAAGCCCATGCAGGTAGCAGTTCCATATGCAGCAATGGGGACCACGAGCTGTTCACGAGGGCGGAAGGTATATTTAACCTATCCCATCGGGCAGTCCAAAGAGGCATCAGGACCTCAAGGTGATGCCCCTGAGTAGGGTGTCGGGAGCCATTTTGGTCGCATGTGTCCTCAGGAGGCGGGTTTCAGCAAATGAGTGCCTCTTTCTGATGTAACACTCTTAATGCATTGCGTGTTGAAGCCCAGCACATTTTAAGATTCATTATGGAGGAAAATGCAATAAAATGTGAGCCACAATAAGTTTGTCACCTGTGGATGAGTTTTATAATAGCCCTTGGGGTGGGGGTTTTTCTCAGTGATGAGAAATCAAAGATAAATTAAACCCTTATGATTTTATGGCAAAGTCAGAGTAATGTAGTAATGAAGATGAAATTGGGAAGGTTCTTAGAGAGTAAGGATTGCTTGGCAAGCTTTTGGGCAGATGAGACATAGGGAACAAGCCTGGGGTCTTATTCAAGTGACTATTATAGAATGAAATTAATTAGATGCTTAACATACGGCTAAAAATTAAGTAAAGATGGATAGCGATGCCCTTTATAAGGAAAAATGCTGAAACTACTGGAGTATCTCAGCAAAATTTAAAGTGAAAAGGAAGGCATCTGTTATTTATTTCCAAATATGGTGAAAGACAGTGAATTAGCTGAAATATGTGCTCAGGTCATTTCCTGGCAATACCAAATGAAGATTCACTACAGTTACTACTATGACTTCTACTAATTAGTATTGTGCTGGATTTATTTGTGGTTTTAGCTCCTAAAAGGACAAATCTGTCCTATATAATTTATTGACTGCTTAATGTTTAGTAGATGACGTGTTAAATGTTTTATATGCACTGTCTCATGTAATATTTATAGCAGTCCTGTAAGGTAGGCTTTATTGTTATCTTCTTTATACAGAGAGGTAAACTGAGATTCAGGTTCAACGAATTGCCCAAGATGTGAACTGGGCTTTAACCATCAGCAGTGACTGCTACCTACCATTAGGATCTGATTTAATCCGTTCTCACCGTGAAAGATTGCCAAAGGGAGAGAAGACAGCTGGAGATCCTCTTAGAAGTTGGAACACCATCAGATTTAGTGTCCTCTCCCCCCAAAAAGGACAGCAAAGCCAAGGATAATGATAGCAGCAGTTTCTTTCTAAAGAAATATGATCTCTTGAGGAGAAAAGTTCATTTATGTATCAAGTGGATTCATGAGGACATTGTCATCCTTTTAACCACATTCTGTTGAGATGGAGACATACTGTAGCTTGAAATCTCCCTTTATTATTGTATGAATAATTAAAAAACAGTTAATAATTAGAAGGTAGGCCATAGCATTGTGACAGTCAAATTGTATCAGAGATGCAAACCTTATTATAATTTGTTTTTTATGCTTTAGGTGCTTTGAGCTAAGTCATTGTTCAAATATAGTTTTGCCCATGAGGACTGTCTCGACCTTTCCCACCTGTGTATGCAGAGCTCCCAATACCTGTCTCCTGTCCTGTTTTTCCTCTAATGACACTTGTTTTCTGGAGCGCCGTATACATGACTTATGTATTATCGTTTGTCATCTTCCTTGAGCAGAAGCCCTATGCGGATAGAAATTGCTGTCTATTTCATTCCCTTCTGTAAGTCCAGGATATAGATATATGCTGAGCATACATCAGTCATCGAATTCATAGTTAGTGACTGAAGAAAGGGCGCATTTTCAGAATAACTCCTCTGAATACTGGAACAAAGGCTGAGTTATCTTGGTTTAGAAAACTCAACTGGCTTGAGAAGGAATTTCTGAAATAATTAACCTTAATATCATCTAGAGCACAAATGAAGCTTACTGCCAAGGCAGCTGAGATCAAGTAGGGGAAAATTTGCCACAGGTGTTCCAAGCAGCTCCACCCCTGAGGTGAAGTTCATTCCCATCAGGCCATGCACCAGATGTAAAGAGACCAGTGTGCCGTGCCGAGGCTTGGAACTCACTCCCTGACCTGATGACAGCCTCGGTAGAGGACATAACAGGTCAGTGTAACATCCCGTCCTGGCAAGAATCTGTGGCCTCATAGAGAGAATCAGCCCAGCAGAGTCAGTGTCAGTCATTCGTTCTTTTGTCCTGGGGACATCATGTACTTCCATGTTTTTGTAGTTTTGCCCTTAAATGTCTAAAGAAAAGGACTCTGCATAATTTTGATATTGCTTTAGCTTCACTAAGGAGAAGTGGGTTTCAGCCACACCTAGACAAATGTGGTTTGGAGCATCAGGAGGCTCCGGAGGGAAAGGCAGAGGCAGCTGTTAGCTGAGAAACTGGGTGGAGTGCAGGAGAGCTGGACAGACAGTTAGAAGCAGGGTGGGGAGGTGGGATTAGGTAAGCTCCAGGCTCTCCCTCCAGGAGATTTTTTCTCCAGCAATGTGGAGCTTTGCTCCTGGGACATCAACTTGCCTTGGGAAAAAAAAAAAAAACAAAGTCAACCTAAATGCAGAAAACTTCATTGTGTTGCATCCTGAGACAAGCTATTAAAGTTTCTCTGGGTCTACTTGAAGGTCACCAGGGTTTTGAATAGAGTCTGAGATTGTTTTGCTAACTCCTGCTTTCCACATGTCTAATCTTTATGCTGATTCAAATGATTGCACAAACTCCCTACGGAACATTTGGCTGTTTATATGACACCAAGGAATTGTTTTGACAGAAAACCTCCTAATGCAACAAAAGGGTCGGTACTGGTTCAAAACAAGAGTGTCATGCAGTGTTTTTATCACGTGTGCCAAAGTGCACCATAGTTGAGAACTAATGTTTGTTCATGGAGTTCCCGGGGCTCTTTGGTGTACTGATTTAGGATGGGGAGCCTAGAGACACTCTGGAAATAATAAAGGATGGCTGTGAGCAATGTTAGGTTCTTCTTTGCTTAGAGTATTGTACACTCAGCAAAGAAATTTGATTTATTTTGTAGATGACAAAATAAATGGAGGTATTGTGGATTTAACCCTGCTTCTCGCTGGTGGAGAATCACTTCCTTTACTAAATGTTAATAAAAGTATGATCTTTTGCACAATTCCCACAGTATACTTTCAGTGGATCTGGAATTGACTGAAAGGATTTATCCCAAATCTTACAAAATGTTGTAGAAAGATAATCGTTGCCTTAGAACACATTTTATAAGGCATTCCATTCCATTTCTGTGGTATTGCAGAGATCTGTTTCCATTGAAAATGAGGTTAGGTGGCTTTGTGAAGGTTCTGCAGTATTTGGTTCTACCCAAAATGGTCTAGAGTCAAAAAAAGGTTTGGGAGTACATTCTTGGAATCTATTTTCAATTCTTATGATGATATATCATAAATGAGATGTAGGACTTTTTGTTCGTGTTGGAACCAGATTTCTGTAATCTTAAAATTTTAGACCTGCTTCTTGGTGGTAAAGAAAGAGTCAATTTAGCACTTCTTGGTGGTAGGAGATATGTACTGAGCTTAATCCAGTAAGTAGCTTTCAAGCAAAGCTCAAAACTTATGATCACAATTGATTATGTCCCTTCGTTCCTGACAGTGAAATCAGTAACTAGTCTAGGACTACTAATAGGTTTGAAGGTAGAGTGCTGGTCTACTGGTAGGAAATGGCAGGAGTTTGAAAACATGTTGGCCATTGAAGATAAAGCCTTTCCTTCTGTTAAGAAACAATTCATACCAGGAAGATGTGGAACACGTTGTATTAAATCATTGAACTTCCTCCTTAGTATCTAGGGAGGCAACTCATTTTTTCGAAAATACAAGGAGTCTACTGAGTCCCACGTGGGCACATCAGTCATTGTGTCTTTCCTACCCTCCGTGTGTCCTCAACCTCAGATAGTCACTGACTCTTGGATCTGTTGTTCGTAAAGATTTGGTAACATGGAGAAATTTCAGTGGAATCCTTGCCCTCAAGTCTTTCCTAGTCTAAAAGGAAATAAGTAAACCACACAAACACTTAGGGTGTAAAATGTAATGTGCTAAAGAACAGCCCCATGTCGTTAAAGGACTCAGAGTCAGATGCAGACAAAGGAATTTGCTTTGGGGGCGCTGAGGAAGAATTAGACAAAGTTTCTGGAAGAGAATAACATTTGGACTGGTCATTGAAGGATATATGTGATGTCAGCAAGCAGAACTGGGGGCACAAGCCTCTCAGGTAAAGGAATCATGAGGCCAGAAGAACAGAACGTTTCTGTGAGGAACCTAAGGGAATCTGCCTAGAACGTAATTCCAGTTTGGAGATTTTGCCAAGACAAATCTGGGGATGTTTATTGACAAATGTTCTTGAAGGTTTCTGTGCCAGCCCAAGGGATTTCAAGTTCTTATAATCTGTAAGAAGCAACTGATGGAAATGTGGTGGAGGGATCTTTTCATGAAACAGAAGGTTAGTTCAAATGACTTACCTGCACCTGCTAAGGCTATCACCCTTTGGGCCAGTCATATTATTCTCAAGGTCCAAAAACCCAGGTGCTCTGTGCCTCACATTATCATGCTTCTCTCGGCTCTAGCCCAGACAGTGTGCAGGAGGCAGAATTATATGCCATTTAACTTTACAAGAACTTTAAAAAATGTGGCAGTGGTATAAGATGAATAGAAAAGATACCTGGACGTAGTTAATAGTTCTTTCCCATTTTGCTCATTGATTGTGTCAGACACACAAACATAGATAACCAAAGGTTATAAAAACATCATGGGAGTGAAAGAATAATACGTTTTTAACTCAGAAAAATAATCTGCTAGGCTAAACTGATAAGAATATTGTTAGTGCTTATATATGTTTTTATGTAGTAAATTTGTATAACCAAGTTAAGTTGAAGCCAGTTAATGAACTGGTAGTTAACATTCATAGAGGTAGTAAAATGTCCAAAATTCTGCAAGAAAATAGAGAATAAGTGAGGTAGAAATAAAGGTACTGTTTGATGTGTGTGTGTGCACGCATGTGTGAAACAACTTTCTATAATGCTCAGTTGAACATAATTGGGATTTAGCATTCTTACTGCTGCATTTGTGTTTAAAGTAAAAATGGAAATAGAAGCTAATATAATTAGTGTAAATTCTCTTAGAAAACAACAGTAAAATTTATATTCCCTTCAACTGTATACATTTTGTTTCTAAATAAAATAAAATTCAGGAGTTTGAAAATCAAACAGTGAGAAATTTTTTCTTATCTCTTTAGTTAAATGTCATATAAAATATGGGACATTTTAATTAAGAGAAAAGTTCACCATGTTGATTCACTTGATATATGTGAAGGCACTCGGTCCAAATTTACTCTTGAAACTTTTGTGACCACAACATTAAAGGATAATCAGAGCTGGGAATTAAAAGTCCAAACACTGGTCTATAACTTATTCTTCCCCATTTCTTATTTTCAAGTCCTATTTACACTATGGTTCTGGGAACATGGTAAAAGAACCAGAAAGAAAAAAATATAGGTTATGAGAGAAAGGTTTGGGATGGAGATCCTTACCATTTATGGGAAAATGAGAATTTTGCTGACTTTGAAGATGATTTGAAACCACTGAGAAAAACTTATGCATGCACATTTGAAAATCTCTGCAGAAACTAGTTTCCCCAGCTTGATAAAGCAGCATATATGAAGTTGTGATTTTTAAAATAATATAGGCAGTTGTGATTTTTTGATTTCTCAACCAAAATTTTGCTGCAGGTATATTTTTTCCCATCAAAGGAAACAATTTTAGAAGCTGATTCTTTAAGAGGAAACAAAGCAAAACATCACAGCGTCTTCCTGGTTACGATAGAGTCACACCTGAATGTGTCTAGTTGCAGGAAGATTTATTTCAATGTTGCTCAGTTTTACAACATTTCTCTGACGTCATTTCACTTAATTCTTGAGTATGACCCCGTTGCAGAGCAGGTAAAAGAATTTCTGCCCCTTAACAACGGTAAATATCGTCAGGTTAAATATTGTTATCTTTTAGCTCATTTAACGTAACAAAACTCAGATTTTTCATCAGGGTTTTTTACATTGTAGTTACTTAATTCATTCAAAAGCTTATCTGATCTTTTGATAAGTACATTAATGTTAGCCATAGAATGCCCAGATTGAAAGAACCCTATAAAATAGCTGAGCCTCTTTAAAATGAAAATTCAATTGAAGATTCCAAGATTAGCCCAATGAGGTGTTTGAGTCCCACTGAATATAAATTGATTGTTTAATTCTGTGCTGATAAAATGGTATTAGTGATCTCTGGACTGAAATTATTTTGTAGATCAGTAAAATAAGGGAGGGAAAGAAAGTGGAATTAAATGACTTCTCAAATGCATACGTATAATCAGTAGCAGAACTGAGACTGGACCAAACTTTCCTGGGTCACTATTATTTCTATGACATTGTATTCAAATCCAACTTGATAGGTTGTTCTTTGTTTGCCCAATTCATCCTTTCTTCCAGAACAGTACGGTTTTTAATTAAGTAGGGTTGTGTAGTTTTTCCTCCCCAACCATGTATCTAGGTATGACTGGACTTGACCAGGCCTGTGCCAATCTCATGTAGAAATGATACATCACTGCCTAGGTGAATATTGCTTCCTGCCTCATGGGCATTCAAGATCCATACTCTAGTGGACCAATGAAGAGGATGGGACTGGGTCCCTGAATGAGTTCATGGAGCAAAACCACTCACTTCCATGACCTGTTGCTTGCCTCTGCAAAGAAATTAACCTGTAACTTCACTGAGTCGCAGTTTCAGGTGGTAGAAGCTTCCTCAGTTCTTATATCCTCAAAAGAGAGATTGCAGTCGAGACAGAGAAGCAGTGCACTGTGTGAACAAGGTGATTTATTAATAAGAAATGCAAGTGCACTCCTACAATGGAGAGCAGGTAGTCCTGAGCAGGAGTGACCCTGCATTTCAGTCAGGAGACTCAGAGCAGATAGAGCAAAGGAACACGAAAGGTTTCTTTACCAAAACAAAAGTACATCCCAGACAATGTGGAGTGGACTTTCCCAAGAGAGGAGCAGCTGGTTCAGTCTGCTTTTATGTCCCCATTAAATCTAAGTTTAGTTACTCCCCTGTCCCTAAGTCACTTGATTGGCACATTTGATTGACAGATGGTGTTATATAACTCTGGGAAAGGATGCCTGTGCTGTCCCAGCATTCCCTGGGAAAGCCCACAGGGAAGGTCAAAATCACAATGCTAATGATATTATGGTAATTTCCCAAAACTTACCTTCAGACATATTGCAGCTTAGTGCAGGAGGGTAGGGGGGCAGAGGAATGGTTGACCCAGTGTTGTGCACCTCCAGCCAGAACATCTTCCTGCAAATGAGTGCGGCCTTCCCCTCACCTGCTCTAGGGACACCTCCCCTTGGTCCATCCCTCATTTCCCACTCCCTTCGCAGTGATCCCCTTCTTGTCTCTAGAATTATACCCCTTTCCTTCATATCTCTGCAGCACATGTCTACTTATTACCAACTGTATTTTCACCTTTTTTATAGCAGCTCAGCCTATTACTTAGCTATTGCAGTGGTTTTAATTTAGTATCTTCTCCAAAGCTTTAATGTTCTCTTTCCCTCTTACTTGGTCTTCAACATGCAGTAGCACCAATGGCATAAAGTCTTCTGTTTAACATGAAACCAGCAAACACCTTGAGTGGGTCTGGAAGCAGCCTTGGGCAGCTTGGCTGTAGCACACAGCATCAGAATCAGCACATCCTTTTGGGAGAGCTGAATTGGAGAACAAAGGTAGTGAAGAAATTTAGAATGCAGTTAAGCAAGAGAAAATTTGTCAAATGGTTAAAAATAAATTGGAGTTACTGCTGTATAAGCTGTAAATTTTATGCTTTTTACAAACTATTGATTATAAGATATGCAGATATAAATATTTTGGAAGTATCACATGGGTACCATATACACTTTTCATCAGCCTCTTGAAATTCTGTCGTTCATGGCCACATCTTACATTAAGACAGAAGACTGGAGTTATATCAGTTAAAAATGTTCTTGATTTTTGTTTTACAATTTTTCTTATTTAAGTTAAAAGTTTATTAAAAACAGTTGGAATACTTAACTTTATAATACAATTTCCCACTTATTAGATTTAGAAAAGTATATTTTATTTGAGAAGAGCACAAATATTTTAGAGACATAATTGCATGTTGTATAAGTATCCTGACTCCCATGTAAGTAGAATAATTTTATTGCAATTATATCATTCCCAAAGAAACTCTTTGGAAAAATATAGTACCCAAGTCTGGGCAAATTTCTTTATTGTATAATGTGTACATTGGCATTTGTTTAATTTAATCTATCAATGAGCTAGCCTTTCTCCTGCCAGTTAATTGAACCTAAAATGGTTGAAGATCCTTTTGATTTATTAATTCCATTGTATAATTCTTACTGCTCAATTTGTTTTTATTGCCAAAGCAAATTTTTTTTTATCTTTTTTTCCACTAATATTTTTCAGCTTCAAATTGCTCTGTCATCTCCTACACAACGGAGAGTATATGTAAAATGAACTCTGGCTTTTTCTGGGAGTAATACTATTTTGAAATCTCCTTCATTAGGCATTTTGATTTTCTCTTAGAATTAATAGTAAACTTGAGTCATAGCATAGGGAGGCAAACAGCCTCTCCCTCGTCAACAGCTAAGGCTGTTCTCTAGCATTGAGAGCATCATATAGCACATCACTAGCCTGGAAAAGATCTGAATTCAAAAATTATTGTCATCAACATTATTAATTTATTTTTCTTTTGTGGTGCTGGGGAGTTTGAAGAACAGTTTCTGTAAAACACATGCCATTTTTGTCATAAAATCAAAAAATCTAAATCCAACAATTATGAATTGCCCTCTCTAAATGGTGTTTCCTTTTATATTCCTAATCCTGAACTTCCTTAGTTTTTCTTGATGTCACTCACTGGGGCCTATTATCTGGTCTTTAATGTAAATGAGCTGTTCTCTCTGCCTATATTATCAGTCAGTGAATCATTGTGGAATGGAAAGTTTCATCTTTCTGAAGCACCCATAATGAGGAAAAATAAAATTCCTTTATTTCTGGAAAGAAAGCCATGAAAGGGCAGCTAATACCCTGAGAATTACAACAATTACAACTCTCTTCCTTCCTTTAGTTTTTTTTTTTTTTTTCGAGTCTAAAATGACAAAAAAAAAAAAAATAAGGAGGGTGAGGATAAAAGAGATACCAACATACCAATCCTAGGGCTACTTTATGCAATCGTCTTATGACCTTAGACATCTGCTTTGGCGAGGTATTGACTGCTGTTCCAACTCAAGATCATGTGTTAAATTTGGCCTGCTTCTATTAAAGTTGACCCAGCGTGCCTAACAGTAGTTAGGTGGAGTTGCTTTTTATCTGGTTAGAATCCTGAAATTATGGAACTCTGGCTCCTCCTGAAGCAGTGTGAATGTTTTAGTAATCCTTGGGATAACTAGCACAAACTCAAAGTTCCTTGTTTTCCTTGAAAGATCTTACAGTTTTCATTGATGTTGATTTCTGCCACGATTTCACATAATGAAATCAAATTACTGTTTTATAGTAGGAGTGTCAACCTGAATATCATCATAAGCCAAAGGGTTTGGGGATCTGCATTCTTTAGTTAAGAAAAACAAGAAACCCAGAATTGTCAAAGAAATGTTTAGGTTAATAATAATGGAAAGGTGAAGGAAGGTATCAGCCAGGCTTTGGAGCAACTGGATAGTGGCTGGGAGATCCAGGACATAAACCCAATTCTGTCTCAAGTCCAAAATCAGGAGCTTCTCTTTCAGCTCTCCTGTCTTGCTTCCATAAATAGGTGTCATGAAGCCATGTGTTAGAGCTAAATCAATGGATTAAATATGAGTGCAAAAGGTTTATAAGGACAAGAATGAAGTTCTATGCTTGGATTTGAGGAAAGAACTACTGAACAATGGATGCGATGTGGATAAACGGAAGCATATGGCAAGAAGATTTGTTTGATGGAAATTCAGTTTTGGGCAACATTGACAAGTGCATGCCTTGGGTATGTCAAAGCAGCCCAACAGCAGGAACAAATAAGATGAGGATGCCATTTTTTATTGGCTGCTTCTGAATGACTTTCTTGTTTGCCTTACACATCAAGGAAAATTTTGGCAACTAATATTTACTAAGAAAAAAGAAAAGTTGGAAATACCTGGTGTATAAGGAAAAATAATGGAAGCTGTTTAATCAGCAGTGAGGAAACCTGGGTGGGTGTAATGTGCGTTATGGAAACTGGATCCTCTTCAGTGAATACAGGTATTTTATTCAGATAACACCATAGCATGCAGTTCAGAATTGCCAGTTATCATCTTCTTCCTATTTCACATCTGTGAGGTCACTTTCCCCACCATATGAGTGTATAATAGTTTATCTCAAATGGCTTGTCACTTACAATAAGCAGATAAAGACTGTTGAGAACTGACTTATGTTATTGTAGTTTTTTTTCTTCTTATTATTGAAATAGTTTGTGTGGTCTAGAATTAGCATTTTGATATCTTTGTTCTTGATTTTTTTTCTCTTGTGTTTTCGTACTTGAATAAGGAAACTTAAGAAAAAAAAGAGAATAGTGATGGTAAAATCCAGCTCCATCATTTGGCATCAAGTTCTATGTGCCTGTCAGTCACTGCCCCTCCCACTTCCTTAGCACCTGTCAGTGCTTAAAAGACGTCTTTGCTTAGGTCTGTGGTACTCAAGGCTCATCATGTGTTTAGATTAAATATTATTGAGGACCTACTAATGTGTTGATTATATTCTCTCTCAACACTTACCACATTAGAAGTGAAAAAGAAATTTAAAATATTTCCCATTGATTCATTTTAAAATAACAATAATAAACCTATTCCATATTTACATAAATGACATTTTATAAATATATATTTCTGAAAGCAAAAAACTTAGAAGAGCGGCAATACATATTTTTCTTTTTGCGAATCTCTTTGTTATTTGGCCTAACAGTGACTAGATGTGCATCTTTGCTTCTGTGTTCACTCCCTTCTGCCTTCACATATGATGTCACCTCTGGAAAACTCCACTGTATTCTTCTGAAAGAGTAAAAGTGAAAAAAAAAAGAGACCAAAAACGTCTTAGTATTATTGTGAAAATAATGATGACCTCATGGTCCCACTGGTCCAGGAACTCCTTAGGTTTCCAAGAACACACTACTTTAAAAAGCACTAGTTTTGATATGAGCTGTGTGTTTGAAAGTCCTTTAGTTGTAGTTACTGGTAAGGTTTTCTCTATAATGTGGTCATGGTTCAGTGGAACTCTTTTCATCAGAGCTAGTGATTAAAACTTGAAAAATAATTTACATGAATGAAAGATTGGCTCAAGAGCGATGCAAATGTGTGTGTGTGTGTGTGTGTGTGTGTGTGTGTGCATGTGTGCTCACAAATGTATGTGACACGTGAAATACAAATGCACTCCCTGTTAATCAACAGAGAATGAATGGAGACCATTCATTTGAAGACACCAACAGAACTGAGGGCAGTATTTTCCTCTGTCTAGGAAGTAAAAGTTCTGAAACTTATTGAGGTCTCCTCACCCAAAAGTGAAAATAAAACAGATGTTGCTTGATATAGGATGGACAGTTTTACACAGACAAAATCAGCAGGGTATGAATAATTTATAGGTGACATTAGTGCTGCCAGCCAAAAGAAAGGAGAAAACAAGATTCCCAATTCCTTCTGTAGGGGTAATTTTGTAATTGCGTTTTGCTGTGTAGTCTCGCGAAGGCGACCACTGCTTCCGACAGTGCGGGATGCTTTGGTGTCCACAAGTGAGAAATTATTAATGGATTTGCTATAATTAAAGCATTTGGCCTTTGAAGAATTTTCCTTTAATATCTTTATTTTTACTTTTCAAAAATAAGCTAACACTGAGTTCTCAGCTTCACCAAGAGAGTTAAAAAATAAAAAAGTATTGTTTAATAAATATTTTTTGAACTGAATGCATATCAAAGGTGATAGGAATTTTACTCCCTGAGATTTCTAGAAGTGTTGAAATGACTAGAAAACCATTCCCGTGTGTCTAGGACTTGGTATAAATGACAGATTTTACTTTTCAGGCCAAGTTTATTTCTTCTGGTGATTGATTTCTAACTTTTTGGCAGCCCTCAAAACAATGATTAAACAAGGATCAGGAATGGGATTAGAACCAAAGAGATGGGTATTTGAGAGAGGAGGACCATGGAGACTGGGAGAAGAGCAGGAAGGTGGACAATATTATAATTTGAGTGTCACATAGTGAAGCATTCACCACAGGGCAGCTCACAACAGAGTGAGGGACACATTGTTAGGCATGTGGGACAAAGACAATGTTGGAGCAGATGATTCATTCACAGTTCTAGGTGGCCCAGTGATTGACATCTGAGAAGTTTGTCAAATGATGGGCTATGGGGCAGGAGTGGCCATACCTGGAGTGGTGCAGAGGGGTCGGGTAAGGCTAATAAAGTTAAGGAAAGCTCAGTTACTAAAAACTCCATTGAAGGAGGAGACAAGCTGCAAGTCAGACAGGATACAATATTGCATGATGAGTATATTAGATGAGTTTAAAGAACAAGGGTGGGGTTGGAGTGGTGGCTCCACGGTTACAGCTGCCTGGCATGCGCAAGTACACAGGTTCAAACCCCAGCACCCATGTACTCAACTAAGTGTCAGAGCAATGAACACCAACCAGTATTCTTTGGCGACTACTCCAAAGGAATTTCAGCTCATATAAACATTAATTAAATACTTTGATAGAAATATTTAAGTCTAGCTCATAGTTTAGTCTTACAGAAGGTAGTAGAAAAAAATCCTTTGTACCTCTGGGAAATCTTTAAATGATAATATAATGGTGCTCAAATTTTGGTTCATTGATTTATTGGCAAGATAATTGGAGGCTACTGTTTGTCCTTCTAGTTTATAATTGAAAGACCTTTATAAAATGTTTAAAATGTTTGCTAATTTTTGCAAGTAGTGCACCCCTTACTAATTAATACATTCTTTAAATTTATATGGTATCTAGCTCTGTTGATTCATTTCATTGCCAATTATTTTTATTTTTCTTAATGGTCATACCCCTCCTGCTATTAATCATGCATTAGGGGACATTCAAGCCATTAGGGTCCCTCCAAATATACTGGTGTGCAATTCATTAAATGAGTCATTAATTGTTTTCAAACCACAAGAGTCTCATTTAATAACTTGCTGGAGCCATGCAATTAAATAGTGTCCTAGTGCCCTCGAAATGTATCCTCATTTAATGACTCAGGCAGTCTTGAAAAGGGAATTTATTAGGTGACCACAACTATGCCAGGGTTATAAAGTGAAATGAGTTATTTTTCATGTTTGCTTTCTTTTCCTATCTGTAAGCTTCTCACTTTTTAAAGTGTTACAAGTTCAAGACATAATGGAGTTCTCAGCCTTCATTTTTGGTATCTATACAGAGGAAAAACATAGGCAAAGAAAGACCTTTGAATCTTGTGTCAGAGACGGGCTCCATGATTTTGTTGGCAGGTAACCTATATAATTCAAATGAATGGTATGTATATGCAGAGGTCTAAATCACTGTCTATTTTCTCATTGAATTTGGAGAAAACTACTGTGAGACTGCAGGTGTTTAGATTACCCTGGATTTTACAGATGAAGCAATTGTGTCTCAGGGTAGTTATAGGTATAGTAAATGGCAGGGCTGAGATCCTAACAGGTGCAGTCAACTCTAGAATCTTCCTTGTAGCTTCCTGCATCCCATCTTCACATTCCAGAGCCTTCTGTATGATTCCTTAGTTCATGTTTTCATTCTTCCTTCAATTCTTAATCCCTACTTTGTGACCACCTTGATAGCTTATTGAGAGTGAAGGATAGGGAATCTCATTTCAACTTTTGGCGATAGTTCTGGGTTTCCTCTAATTCCTTGAAACTTTATAATCATGATAAGTGTTTTCTTAATTTTTAAATTTTTTAATTTATTTTTTTAAGAGAGAGGATGAGAACAAGAGAGAGAGAGAGAGGAGACAAAGAGAGAATCAATCTTATTTATTTTCCCTTCTGGCCTTTGTTTCTTAGACACTTATTTGTATATGTGATGCTGGGGTTTGAACCCGGGTCCTTGTGCATGCCAAGCAAGAGTTCCAACCTCTGAGCCACTGTTCCAGCCCCTGTTCACCATCAAGGATTTGTTAAATCCCATTTTAAAAAATTCAACTGTGTATAAGCTCACAGCATATGAATTTGTAACAGTTCATGATTCACTGTGTTCTGGTACTTCTACAATGTAGTTACATATTTGTTCATGTATATGTAACTAATGTATGGCTTCTGCTTCTCCAAATCTTAGATATGGCCACCTGGAAATATTCCACTTTAGGCAATTCAATTTTTCTTTCCCCTTTAGTGTTTTACTTTGGGATGATTCCGAAATTTTCCCACAGAGGGTCCAACTTCTGTCCTTGATTCTTGGGTCATTTTTCTTGTATGTTTTGGCAGGACTGGGGATCAACCCCAGGGTCTCACACTGGGCAAATGCTCTGCAATGGAGCTACATCCCTAGACCCCGTCTTGGTTCTGTCACTCTTCTGTCTGCCATGTGCTCTCCTTCCTATGGCATCTTCTACACACTGTCCATTGTTTCTGTCTTCAATCTTTCTCTAAGTGTCTCCCAGCTCCCAGAAATTAGAACTACCTAATTAAGGAATCAGAATAATATACAATCTGTCATGCATCCCTTCCTGAAAATATTGAATAGTTAATATTTCTGTTTTCTTGATAGTAATTTAAAAATGCACTATTATAGTGGTTCGTGTGCCACACTGTGAGTGAAAGCACACAATTTCACAGCTTTCATTTTCTGTGTCCTGATTTTAAAGTACATTTACACCTGGCTTTTACCATCATGCCCTGCTTTCTCCATTCCCTCTTTCCCCTCTCATTTCTGTTTCCCCTCCACAATCTCCTGTAATTACCATTGACATTAGCTGAATTTCTCTATAGACTTTTGAATGACACAGCCACAGCGTCTAACACAGGAAATATTATTTTCGGTGGCACACTGCCTATTCCAGCACCTACTGCAGGCATTGTAAGATGAAAGCCAGGCTGGTCTGGTCCCCATCTCTGCCTCCTGCTTCAAAGAGCCCGGTGTCTTCCCTCCATAGAGATTAAGCCCACTTAGACCTGCTTCCTTGGGAGGTGGGTGACCACTGGGGTCATTATGAAACTAGACATGATTAAGGAAATCTCTCTTTTCCTTCTAGATTCATTCCATGTAGCTGTTATAACTCATGTTCGAAGTAAAACTCAAGTCTAATCACCAAAGAATTGGTTTTACCTTCAAGGTTCTCAACAAAGCAAGCACCAAATTATATTACACATAAAATTGCTTCTTTGATTTTAAAAACCAGGTTTTCATTTTCATAGAATATGTTCAGAGATCCTTCCTGAAATAAAAGGTAGCATAGCTTTATTCTCTTGTTAGGTTTTATTCTCTTAATGAGTCCGCTTGTTTATGGTGGAAGAAAGAACTGTTAAGAGATACTTCCTTTGTTAAGAAAAAAATATTTTAGAATTACAGAATATGAATATTGGCAGAACAAAGACATTTGCAAGCTACATGAATATTTACTATGGAAAAGTCTTTGGTACTTGGAAGGTTCTCAATAAACATTTATAAATCATAATAATAGCTAAACTTAGAAATTTCTTTTACTATGTGCCACCAGCCACTAAGGGCTCCTAATTAATCCTCACAACCACTTCCTAATATGTGCTATTATCATCTCTATGTTGGAGATGCAGATCTGGGGCATGGTGAACTTGAATGTCAATTAGTTCAAATAATTTGGCTTTTTAGAAGTTGGGCTGGGATTTAAGCTCAGGTGGCATGGCTCCTGAGTTTTGCTGTTGACCACTATACCACACTGTCATCTCAGCGAAGAAAAATAAAGGGCTTCTTTGTGAAATCACATGCCAAAAATGCTTGTTGAAATGATTCTACTCAGGAAAATTTCAGTCATAAAGTTACAGCTAGGACCTCAACCCAAATTGCAAGATGCTGTGTACATAGTTAGTCATTGTGTTAATCAGTGTTCATTTATTGTGACAAAATAACTGAGATAATCAATTTAAAAGGAAGAAGGATTTAATTTGGCTTTTTCAGTTTTCAGTCCCTGGTGGTTTGGCCCTGCCTCTGGGCCTGCAGCAGCAGTTAATCCTAGAAATGCATTGGGTAGGAAGCCTGTCCAGCTCATGAGGGCTGGAGAGTAAAGACAAACCAGAAGGGGTTAAGGTCTCAATATCCCCTTCACGGGCACACCTCTAATAATCTAACTTCCTTTCATTAGGTCCCATCTCTCAAGGGTTCTACCACCTTCCCTTCTCCTCATAGCACCACAGACTGATGATCAAGCTTGGGCCTTTAGGGGACACTTCCAAACCATACCAGTCCTATATAGGAACACCAACTGCTCTGAATTCTTAACTCACACAGTTTGTGTTACTACATCTTTGGCCATAAAAGCTCAATCCTATATTAAGGATGATTTAAAGGAATGATAACTCTGTTTATAAAGGTAGATTTCTTATACTTTGGAATTTCTTTTGCTTTTTGCCTTGAACTGACCCAACATATGATTGTCACTCTCTGGAAGTCTCATGAGTCAACTTTTAAGAAGAAATCTGAATAATCGTGCCTGGGGTTTAGTAAATAACTTGAACAGTTGGGGGCCAACCCTGCAACAGCTTGAATCCTTTGAGCCTATTTTAGAGCCCAGGAATCTTCCTTCCCATGAATGTGATGAGGTCAGAGCAGCAGCCAGAGGGACTCAGAGCTGGATCTCATGTCAATGCAAGGATGGATTTTGATGTCCTCTGCTGTGCCAGTACAACAATAAGTCTCAAGAACATATTTGTTTACATCTAAGTAAAACCCATAGTGTACGGAAGAAGTGAAAACTCAAGGCAGACAGCAAGAGCAGTCTTCCCTCCCACCGTAGGCCTACTTGAGTGGCCTTTGCCATTGCTACAGTTCCCCCTTATGATCACAAGGGCTATGTCTCTTGAGGTCAGGTCAAATCTAAAGTTGTTTAGCGATCTAAAGGAATTTTATCTTACATCCTGAGAATGTGGCTCCGACCTTCATCGGTGAAGAATATTTCTGATTCTAGTGTATAACTTAGCTGGTAATATTTCACTAATGCAGCTATCAGGGGCTACTAGGTATGGGGAACTGCTTTGAAGCGAAGATTACAATAATTATAGCTGTGACAAGCACAGTTTGGTAGAGGCCAATGTTTTTATGATTTAAATGACATATGCATGCATACAAAAACTTACTGTTATACTGAATCTTAACTTTCACTTTAGACTTCCAGGGAGGAAAATATACCAGGAATATCTAATCTTTTTGGTGTTTGTTGTAAGAAGCGCTAAATAGCATTTCGAGGGCAAACATTTGCCACATCTATTTATATCATTGGCTGAAGTTGTTGATTTTAATAATGGAGTGATCTGTGGGCTACTTAATTTTTATGTAGTGAATTCCTATACATGTATTTTATAACAATTGCTCTGAAAGTCTTAAATGTCTTCAGAAAGTCATATAATATTGAGGAAACTTTTCCTATATTGAAGACTGGCTTAATACTCCATCTGAAGACTTCAAGGCTTGTTTTGAATCAGGTGGAAGTTGTATACAAAAAGATGAGTCTGTGACCAACCTCACAATGTGTGCTTTTGCACAGAAGTGACCCTTAAATTAGGGGCATGCTTTGGAGGTGTATATAATAAACAACTGAAAATAATCTTGGAGACAAAACTTGGTCTAAGTGAAATTTTATAGTTATTGAAATAATCTTTTGAGCATCAGCATGCCAGAAAAGCAAATGACAGCTCATATCTCATCAACTAGCTGCATAGCTCTTTTCTCAAAAGGTTTCTCTCTGGAAGCCTCATAAGTACACTTTGAAGAGGAACCCTGATTATTCATGGATAGGGTTTAGCAAATGACTTGAGCGTTGGGGGCCAACCTTGCTAACAGCTCTACTCCTGTGAATCCACTTTAGAGCCTAGGAGTTTCCCTTTCCACAGATGAGATGATGTCAGAGACACAGCCACAAGGAGTCAAAGCCTGATCTTTAGAAGAAGAAACCTGCTTGGACACAGCAAGTGCAGCAGGAGCCAGAACTCTGCGAAGTGTTCTGCATCATCAAGGGAAAGGGAAAGGTGTCTCCAAAGTCTCCAAGATCCCAGAAGGCCCTGGGAAACCAGAGGTCTGTTGCTTCCCATTGTCACACAATCCTAAGAAGTTGCTGTGTTCCCCACACATTTCTATGCCATAGTGTATAACCATAACCACTCTCCGTTTCCATAGGTATTTATGTATTCCTTAGGGGACATAACAGGGTGAGAGTCATTGACTTGTCCATATCCCCTTGCACAGTCTGTTTCTTTCTTTTTCATTTTTTTTTTTGAGAGAGATAGAGAGAGAGAATCAATTTTATTTATTTTTTCATCTGATCTTTGTTTCTCTGACACCTAGTTGTGTATGTGGTGCTGGGGCTCAAACCCTAGGTACTTGCACATGCCAGGCACATGCTCCAACCACTGAGCCACTGCTCCAGCCCCTCTTTGTAGAAAGTTTTAACTGGATTACTCTTCTTATAAATTAGAGGAAGACTTGAACCAGAGAGTCGGGATGATGGTGATGATGGGTCTGGACATCTCACAAGTGTAGGGGGCAATCCAGAGCACAGGAGGATAGGACCAGGCTTTTTTCAAGTATTTGAAATCTAGAGTGTATTTTATGCTTGGAGCACATCTCATTTTGAACTAGCTCTGTCTCACCATTCAGTGGTCACATGTGGCTAGTGGCTACCACACCAGAGAGCTCAGTTCTGAAGTTTTCCTTGGTCAGTCCTCTGAAGGAAGAACTTCTCAGCATCCATGTGAAATAATCTTCAGGTTCTTGGAAAGCAGGGCTGAGAATGAAGCCCACTTCACAATCACCAGAATCATGAAGCCAGGCCACCTGGTAGAGGCTCTAGCCAATCCGGGAGTCTTTCTTTCCCTTTCCTCTACCCCAGGGTCTAGTTGAAAAGGTGCCTGCCTTCCCACTGTTCAACTCTATCTGATCCTGACTGAGAGATTCGTCCTACAGCCATTGAGAGATGACTTATTTGCCGAACAGGCTGAGTCTGGAGAGGTAGCCCAAGTACTTACTGCATGGCCTTGGCTTTGCATACACAGGGAAAACAATTGGCAAACTGTCATGTTCTCTCTGCCACAAGAAAGAGTCCAAGAATTATAGGCAGCCAGGGAGTAGCAGTTCAGGGTTGGACATCGATACAGAACTAGGTTGTTTTTGTTAATTTTGCATTCTTCACTAGCTGGGTGACCAGTTACTTAACTAGATTTTCTCTATCCAGTGGGTATTGTGGGATAGCAGAAGATGTGAAGACAATTTACACAACTGTCCCACTGCCAAATTATTGCAATTATTGAATTCCAAATATTAATTCTTTGCTTTCAGTTTTGTACAACCTAGAACAATTCTTGACACATAGCAGATATTCATTCAATATATGTTAAATTAAAATGCAAATAAATACTAGTACCTACAATGAATGGAATAGCCATTGGGTTAGGTTCTATATATAAAATTCTTGGAAGTTTTACCTACAGTTTTAGTGTTTTATCTCTGCTACAAAATAGAAAGCAAAACAGAAAGAAGCAGAGAAAAAAAATTAAAAAAGAAAAGGAACTCCAAAGCAGACCTGTTAATCACATGAATTTATCAGGGTTTGCAAGAATTTTTCTGTTGCTTCTTCTGCTGTTCCTGCAACCTGGCTCATTTGCTTTTCCTTTTTATCCCAGAGAATCACTTGGCAGTTTCCTTTGAGCTCTCTTAGACCAGTTGTTTGTCTGAAGTTTGTTCTTAAAGTTGACTCTCCTAATTTTTAGTATGATTATTGAAAATTTGCATACTTCACTGATTCACAAAACATTTAAGGGGTAAGAATAATGTAGCATAATGTACAATTTCTTTTCCAACCAGGTAGTCTATAAAGATCAAACAACCTGTTTGCCCTCCATCTGCTGCTATTGCTGGAGATGTTCTGGCAGCTAAACATTTAATATACCAACTGCTCCCTCATTAAGACATTGTTTCTACAAAAATGAATGCAGGGTTTTTTGATTGCACATATTACATGAGGCTAAATCTTCATGAACCTCATCAAGTAGCTTCAAAAATGACCTTCAAAGGCCAAATAAACACAAAGTGGAGAAAACAACAATATTTTCCTAGTAATTTAAAATTTTTAAAGTATATTTGGTCTGAAAATTCAGTAAACTCATTGGGGAAAGAGGCAGAATTTTTAAAACCAGCAAAGTATAAAACTTCACATAGTTGCCAACTGTATAAAGATGGTAGGATTCAGAATTAGTGCTATTTATCACAGCAATAAATGTTAAGTTTTTTCAAATTTCTTTAAAATATTTATTCATGCACCATATAAAATAGTTTAATAAAATTACAGTATTTTTATTATTTCTGTTACCTGTTTTTCTTTTTATTTTTTTAAAGAAAGAGGGACAGAGAGAGAGAGAAAGAGAAAAGCAATTTTTATTTAGTTTCTCATGTGACTTTCACTACTCCTACACTTTGTTGTGTACATGGTACTGGGTTCGAACCCATGTACTCTCAAATGCCAGGCAAGCACTGTAACCGCCAAGTCCTCACTCCAGCCCTGTTTTTTTTTTAATTAAAAAAAAAAACTTTTAGTACCTGAGATTGAACCCAGGGGTGCTTAACCACTGAGCAACATCACCAGCCCTTTTTAAATTTTATTTTATTTTTTTTTTAATTTTTGAGACAGGGTCTCATTAAGTTGCTTAGGGACTCTTAATTTGCTGAACTTGTGATCCTCCTGCCTCATCCTCTCAAGTTCCTGGGATAACAGGTATGAACCACCACTCCTGACACCTGTTTTTAATTTAATTTTATTTTTTATCAAATCTTCCTTGATTTCTGGTTATTTGACTTTTTGTCATTTTTCTTGGATTATTGGGACATAATTGTGTTTAAAGTCTTCTAGAGTTTCTTCTAGATATATTATGACAGAAAAAAAGACAAACTGCAGGATTTCAGTTTGGCCACATTATTTTTCTGTTCTATTGAGAGGAACTTTACTGACTCTTCCCAAAGGCTCATAGCAAATGTCATTTCATTTACCGTCTTGGTTACTTATCTATATTATTTGACAATGTGTCTGAAAAGCATACAGTAAAATTGATATAAAAATAGATGCAAATGAGAATTAGGGAAAACAAAGATCCAGGTGGGACTATGAGAAGCATTGTTGGAGGTGGTATTATAGAATAATATGTGAGCTAAATATTTCTAACAATCATTCAGTGGAGTTGCAATTTTGATTTTGACTTTCCTGATGACTAAAGCAAAAGGAGAAATAATCAATTATGCAATTCGTAGTGTCCAGTAGGAAAATACATGCTAACTCTCTAAAAAAAAAACTAAAAAATTTCCTTAATCTTAATAAAAAATCATGCTGAGTGTTAGCCAAGCCCAGAGAGTCAAGGGTCAAATGTTGTCACTCATTTGTGGAGGCTGGAGCTAAACCCAGGTTGGGTGAAAGGTAGTTAATCTCATGTATTAGACCCAGCAAAGGCGCAGCAGCATACATAATCTAGCACTAGCATAGATATGTAGTGGGTGAAGGAGGAGGGGACAGGTAGGGAGACGGGGAGAGGGAGGAAGGGTAGAGGAGAGGGAAGAAGGATAGGGAGGGTTCTAGGGAGACAATCAACAATGTCGCATACTCTTTACCCCCTTGAGAATCCAAATAATACTTATGTAATTTAATTATGGAAAATTCATAATCTAAGCATTTATATTGCTTGTAGGGACAAAATATAGAAGGATCAAGAGACTGGGGTGTGGGTGATATGGGGGTAATTCTGATTTAAGAACATATGCATATCATAGTGTTACTTTATATGCATTTGTGATTGTACAATAACTCAACTCCTTAATAAAAAAAATTCAAAAAGCCCACTGGTGTATCATGTTTTCAGGTTGGGGTCTAATGGACAAAGTCCTCAACAATATCCACAGAGTCAAAGTAATAATGGTTGCCTTGGGGGTCTCTCTTTACAAGCGACCTATAGTGCACCATTAGGGTGAAGATTTTCATGAGTAACTAGGAATCCTAAATGTGAGTTGACATCTTTGAAATCTGCAAAGTGTTTCTTAAGAGCTAGACCCTCTCAAATCTCCACTACAGATGGTGTCATGTGCAATAGGAATGTCCTCCTGCCACTTGCCTTCCATATCATCAGACATCTTTCCTGCATGACACTCCTTAGGGCACCTCAGATGCCCACACTATCCTGTTGTGCTTACCACTTCCAAGTTAGAGCCAAGAAGTAAGCATAGATGGCACGGCAAAGCTCATGGGAAACAGGAACTCATGCTTTTTTATTGCTTCACTGTATTTTTTGCCTTATTGATAGATGAGCAAAACATCCTTTCTTTTATCTTGCATGGATGGGTTCTTGGATTATTTTCAGCAAAGCTATAACCTTGAACCCAAGAGGTGGGAATAATACCACCAGAGGCCAAAATAAATATGATCCAAGCATCTAGCCACCTAATGGTTTTTGGATTTATTGAGATATTAAACCTTGGGATAAATTGATATTTTTGAACTACTCTTTGTAAATATTTTTTTCCTCCTAGGTTTTTGGTAGACTTTGTAAACCAAGCAGTTATCTTCCTTTATAATAAAGACATTTTGAGTAATCAATTTAAGGAAGTCTCACATACTCAAAGATCCATAGGGTGCGTGATAAGGTGATAGGACTGATGATATTTTGCAAAAGGTGAGGGTCTTAAGAATAAGTCTTTTTTGGATCTTATTCAACCAGTTACCACTATATAAAATTCTCAATTACACCCAAAGTAAATTGTTACATATGATAAATAATTCCTTTTGAATACTCCAGGATGAATTCTTTAATTGCAAAATGTCCCCGGACAAAATATTAGATTTTTTCATGATGTCATTTGATATAAACTAATTGGGGACATATCTTCCACATATCATGATTTAAGTTTTTGAATAGATGCTTCTAAGGCAGTCTCTCAGCTTTAAACACTTGGCAAGTATAAGCAATTGTTTATTGAGGTCATTTCTAGTTCATTCATCATTTCAACCAGTATTTATTGTGAACCTATTATATGCCCAGGCACTTGTCTGGGTACCAAAAGGTACAACTGGAAAGAAATACCCCCAAATCTCTACCTTAATGGAATTTCATTCTGTGGGAGACAGATAAAAACCAAAGTGAATGATAGGCTAGGTAGAAAGATTAAGCAAAATTAAGAAGTAAAAATGACTAACGTGTGTGCGCTTTGTATGTGTGTGTGTGTGAGTCTGCACATAGGCACAGACGCACACCTTGGTTTTTTGTTTGTGTGTTTTAAAATGTGGGTGTTATTACTATTACTCAGATATGGCAAGTCCATATCACCATATGTTCTTTCAATGGCATACAGTCCTGCTGTATGCCATTGAAAGAACAGTTGTTAGTATTTTCGGATTCCCAGAGCTGGAGCCATGCTGTACTATGCATGACTCTACAGGGAAATACCAGCATTGGTCAGGGTGCAGAGAGGAGCCAAGAGAAAACATGGACAAGAGCCTTTATTGTGGTTTTGCAGAAAGAAATGATTGAGTCATGGTAAATGAGTTTTGGATCACCTAGTTTGACGAGTTTCAGTGGGCTCTGAGGCCTAGTTGTCTGCTTTTGATTCTGGGACTTAGGGGAGGTGGATTGTGTTGTTATCAGAGCTCTGTATAAAATGTGAATGAGGGGATAGGCTCTGGATTGGTTGTATTCCATATGAAAGATAAACACACAGATCAGAGATTTATTATCTAGAATTTAGCTAACGTTAGGAGGAGCATTCCCTCCAATCAGTGAGACCTCAGATATCAAAACATCGAAAACACAGAAAATAAAAAGACATACCTAATGGACTGTGCATATGTGTGTTGCTGCTTTTTGAAATAAGGGTGATTAGAGAAGGTTTCATTTATAAAATGATGTTTGGACGGAGACCCAAATAAGACTAGCTAGAGAATGGGGCTTTGGATACCTGGGCTCCAAGCACAAAGAAGAGTCAAGGCCTCAGTCTGGAGGCTGTAGCATGCTTAGCATTTAGGGGAACAAGAAGAAGGCCTCTATAGCTGGAACAGAGTCAGTGAAAGCAAGTCAGAAATGAGCTGGGAAGTGTAAGGTGAAGGGGAAATTACATAGGCCTAAAGTATTGTAGGGACTTTGGCTTTGCTCTGGGTGAGATGGGAGCCATTGGAGTATTTGAACAGATGAGTGCCATGGTCTGCCTTGCATTTTATTAGCAACTTTCTGGATGCTGTACTGAGAATAAGCCACAAGAGGAGGTTGATGGCGTTCGGGGCTAAGTTAACAGGTGATGGAATAATTCAGGCATAAAATATAGTGGCCGGAGCCTAAATGGTACCAGAAAAAGTCACAAAAGCTAGTCTGATTTGGGATCTGTTTTGTTGGAAAGCCCCACACGATTTTCTGAAGATCACGTGCCAGTGTTTCAGGTTCATGACACTGAGTTAGAGCCAGGGGAAAAACGCAGCAATCAGTTGATACCTACTTTTACACAAATAAGGGAAAAAGGTCCCTCAGGGACATCTGCCTCCTATAGATCATATTTTGATAGGAGCCACATGAATCAGATTTCTGTCCTTCACTGGAGCTTCTGGGCCAAGTATATTTGGCCATGCCCCAACTGCACAGTAATATGTGGTGGCCAGTTTCATCTAATAGAGCATTTTTATATTTACCTTTTGTTTCCTCATCCAGGATGTATCAATAATTAAAAGTGATCAACTGGAAGAGTTGACAATACCGCCACTGGAAAAGGTTTATTGTAGCATGCTAACTATTTTTCCTTGGCAATGTGATTATTAAATTGTCTTTTGATTTTTCAGGAGCTACAGTTTTCTTTTCATGAGAGCTAGGAACATGAAATTCTGGTCTTCAATGGTAGCAGTCAGTCTACATTATCATTTCCTTTAAAGATCTGGCTGTTTCTACTGCCGATGAATTCTTTTTTAAAAAAAATTGGAGTTTTATCCATGCCCCATTATTCAGAAGTAATCTTTGGCTCTTCTCTTGTTTTCCACAAGATGATTCCATCCTTTTTCATATGCCCTCACCCTCTCTCCATTTTCCTGGTATATTGGACAATCAACACAATAATTCAGGAACATGGAGGGAAATGATGTTCTATAAATAAATTGTAAAAGGGTCCCTTGAGCCAGGTGTAGTGGCGCATGCCTGTAATCTCTGTGGCTTGGGAGGCTGAGACAGGGAGATCACAAGTTCAAAGCCAGCCTCAGCAACTTGGTGAGACTTTGTCTCAAAATAAAATATAAAAAGGGCTGGGGATGTAGCTCAGTGGCAAAGTGCCCCTGGATTCAATCCCTGGTACCAAAATAAACAAACAAAAGGGCAACCTGAAACATGTATGGAATCAATAGTCAGTGATCTTCCCAGCAAAACAAAATAATAAAACAATTAATTGCACCTCAGTGATAAAAAAATAAATATGACTAAGGAGCTGAGGAACACTGCCAATCACAAAAATGTAGATAGCACACTTAATTATATTAGCTTTCCTAAGGCTGTGGCTTAATCAGAGACAGGGACATTTTTTTAATGGTTTATTTTTCAACAGAAAAGAAGTAGTCAATTTACTCCAGTGCTCTTTAACATTTTTTCCCTGATATGTCCCTTTTAAAAAATTTTGGGAGCCTATTTATTCTCTCTCTCATTTTATTTATTTTATTTTTTTGAGAGGCATAGTGTGTGTGTGTGTGTGTGTGTGTGAGAGAGAGAGACACAGAGAGAATCAATTTTGTTGAGTTTTTCATGTGGACTTCATTGCTCCAACACTTTGCTGTGTACGTGGTTTTGGGGTTCCAACCCACATCCTCGCATATGCCAGGCAAGCACTGGAACTGTGAGCCACCGCTCCAGTCCCTTCTCTTTTTCATTTTAAAATTGACATGGAAAATCTTTCATCACAATGTGCAAGCCTTTGTTAAAAAAGAAACAATTGTCGGCTGTAATATTTTGACATTATTCTTTAAAATAAATCAATGTTAATAAAATCCTTTAATATTCTATAATTAATGATTATTTACTAAACACACATACACATGCACACACATATACATATAGGCATATAAAAGGCAGCATTTTTATGGTTCTTTTTATCCTTAAAACCATATTTCAATTAAAATTACCCAACAAAATTTTTCCCCACATAGTATGTTTTAAGCTTGAAAGCTCTTACTGATCAATTTATTATAATTATTTGCAATAAAATATGCATATAAACAGAAATGGGACATTTTAAAAGTTTTCTGTGACAGCAATTCCCCATATATTGAGTTATTTCTCTAGATCAAGTTACCGTTACAACTGTTAAAATTATCCTACTGTTGAATATGTGAACCCTGTATCCTGTATTCTGATAAGTTGTTATTAAACATAAAAGGAAAAAAAATTCTACAGAAAATTCATCTGTAAAAGAGAGGGATTGAGGGTGGGAGCTGGGAGTCGTGATCAGGAAAGATCTAAGACAGCACTCTAGTCAGGATGATCAGTTAGAGGTGATATTGGCCTTCAGGATCAAGAGGGCCAGTGTTTGCGCTCCCTCAGGGGAATATTTGTTGTTTGCGATATTGGTTGTGGATCTTAACTCCTTTGCTCTTCGCTGCAGTCCTGCTGTAGTTTGGATCTGGACTGTCTCCCATAGGCTGGTGTGTTGAAGGCTTGGTCCCCAGCTCAGGGGAGGTTGCGGAGCCATTGGAAAGTGCGGCTTAGTGTAAGGAAACTTGTTCATGGGGGTGGGGAGATGTCCTTGAAGTGGGTACTTGGCCCTTGGGACCCAGCTCCTTCCTATTTCTTTTTTTCCCTTGCTGGCTATCAAGAGGTGAATATGCCACCCCTGCTCCTCTCTCCCATGGTGCAACAAACCCAAGACAACAGATGCAAATGACCATGGACGGAAACTCTGAAACCATGAACCACATTAGCTTTCACCCTTGCAAGTTGGTGATCTCAGGTATTTTTTCACATTGAGAAATCTGACTAACACAGCTACATTGACCATAAACCTTCCTCCACTTCCAGGGAAAGGGGTGTTCTGCAAAGAACACAGAAAGCTCTATTCTTGCAATGGCGCAGATAGCCCTACCCTTCCTGGCTGAGCATTTTTATAAGACTATATAATTTGCTGTACTTTTGACTTTATTGTTTTAATCAACAAGCAAATTTCTTATTTTAATTTTTACCGCCAATATAATATTAACTTCATGGGAGGAATATATTATCAAAGTGGTCTCTGTGCTTATTCCCTATGATGCACATACATAATAAATATTAGCGTTCAGATTTGTACGTCAACCTTCATGAATTTGGAGAGTGAAAGCCATTTGCTGAGCAGCTCAGTTTCTATGGATAAGAACTGAAGTTCTGGACCCATAGTGAAGAGTTCCTAAATCAAAATCTCACTACAGTATGGCAGCTTTGCACACACACATGTGCACGCACGTGCACACACACACATACATATCACGAAACTCATCTAATTTCTTTAACTAGGTTCCTCCTAACCGATCCTTTATTTCTGTTTCATAGAAAAAACTAGGGTTTATCCAAGAGCCTTCTCTCCTGAGCATTGTTGTGTTATCTAAACACAAGTCAGCAAGAAGAAAGAAATTAGTAAGACTTGTAGTAGAATCAACAAATATTTTACCAAAGTCACAAATCAAACTTAATAGCAGCTTGGCAAGAGATAAGGGTAATGACCAGATAACCACAGCAAAATAGACCATGACTAACAGAATGGTTTATTCTGACTTACTCTCTTGAATATTTTATTATTCACTCTTGCATTCATTTATATACTCAGCTATTCATTTATTAATTACTACTACTGAGCCAAGCAGTATTCAGCATACTAGGGAAATAAGAAAAATAAACCTCAATCCCTGTTTTGGGGAGGCTCGCTCTTTAGTGGCTGGAGTATAGACAGGTAGATGAGTCATTACAGTCATGATGATATGATAATAATGACAATGACGATGAGGGCCTTCCTTCCAAGACACCATAAACTAATGACTGTTCTAAGAGCCCTAAAATTCAAATGCTTTATACTATATAAAATGTGCATGTTTTGAGGCTGGAGTGGTGGCTCAGTGGTTATGGTGCTTGTCCGGCATGTGTGAGTATGCGAGTTCAAACCCCAGCACCACGTACACAACGAAGTCTTGGAGCAATGAAAGCTGCGTGAAAAATTAAATAAAAATTGTTTCTCTCTTTCTCTCTCTCTCTTTAAATAATGTGCATGTTTGCTGTACTTCTAGAGGATTCATTAGGATGTCAGATTGTGGTGCTCTTTGTAGTTGGGACCCTGGAATTCTATTGCCACCTGTTTCAGGAGTATTTGGTGAAGAACATAGAATCAGCATTGTGTCTGTGTTACTCAGCCACACACACTCACAGTATCCGTGTGGTAAAAACAAGACGATGTTACAATCTGGGAGTCATCATGTGTCACAGCACATCTTTGACAGCCAGAAACCACAGGGATGAGGGCAGGAGAGACTTAGAAAACTGTTCATGTATGTGTATATTTGCCTGCAGATTAAATGAATTTTTGCCTGTAAATCCATCTTTGAAAATGAATTCATTGTCATCATTGCGGCTTCTGTGATGACAATAATGAAAATACGAATGAGAACAAGTCTCATATGACATATAGTGTAGTCATCCTTTGGAATCCTGGGGGGATTGGTTTCAAGATCCCCAGCACAAACTGAAATCCAAGGAGGGCATCGCTTTTCAAACTGCTGTGCTTTATCCTTGGAAACAGAGGTTGGTGTTGGGAGAGGCACAGAGGAATTAAAGACAACACATTCCACTTTCTGCCTGTCCTGCAGCTATTATCTGAGAACATCCTCTTCACTCCGCATTCCTCCCTCCAAACCTAGACCATCTTCTGGGATTTGGGCTCCTCACCAGGAAATAGGCTGCAGGTGTGGCCCATGTTAATCTTTATCAGTCCAGGACTATAACACTGAGAGTGTGGGTATAGATTATCAGTATGCAGCCTTACCTTAAAAACAAAAAAACAGGAAAGGAATCAATGAGGTTTTTGATCATTCAGAGATAGTGGTGAATATTGAAATGTGTCTGCTGAATGGAATAAGAAATTAAAGATGGCCCTCTGGCAAATATTTTATCTGCATACTCTGAAAGATCTTACATTCTTTAAGTGCTGATGCCTCTTTTAAACATTTTTTTTTAATTTGCTCTGGCATAATTGTAAATAAAACCTTCTTAGCTGTCTCATTCCTGTTCTCTAAGGTTATCTTTTTACTCTAGAAAATTTGCCGCATAGCTTACACTATATTTGCTGGTAACAGTAAAAATGTAGAATGTGAGCTTCAATAAAACCTTTGTTAAACATCAGAGGCATTGCGAGATGTTAGACATAGTTTCAAAGACAGAACCCAGGGGGAACCTTTGAAGTCATCTCATTTCACCTTATAGTTATGAAAATTAGAGACCCAGAGAAGTAAAATGATACCCCCATTGAAGCCGGGGCTTTTGGTGACTGAGCCAGGTGGAACCAAATTCTCTCATTCCTAATGGAGAGCTTTTTCTACCAGGCCAAGAAACATATACTCTTTTCTATTCTTAGTTCATTAAAGAACAAAAGTAATTCATCAATGGGGTAATTTTGCAATGTAATTTTGGTTCCACTCGGTATTTAATATAATTTCGTGCAGAGATAGATGGCAAATAGACACATATCACTTAAGAATGTTTGTTCCATGTATGCAGATTCCATTTCTCTGCCTTTGAGATTTCTGTCTGTTGCATCTCAAAATATTTCCCTGAAGCTATCTCCTTCTTTTTTTTTTTTTAAATAGTCTCCGGTCTATCTTAGTTTATTACTTGTGTCATTTTCCTCGGACTTAGTTTATTTTTCTCAAACTGATTCCACATGTTACTTTCAATCACAGCGTCTCAAGACTTTAGATGCTCAGCCCTGAAGCATTTTGCTTGTTTGGTATTCTGCAGGGATTTCAGTCTGAACATACAGAGCCAGTGAGGCTGAGATGCTGAAGGCTTTGTCTGAGTTTTGTCTGTTCCTCCACAAGCCAGTGCACGTTTAAAACAAGCAAATGACAACCGAAAACTTACTTAATTCTTTTGTCAGTAAATGTAGACTCTAACATGCTCATCCTCAAATCAAATCAATCAAACGAGCAGAAACGAATCATGTGGACCTTCTGTAAATGGGTTAACTTTACTGTAAACTGGAACATTGCTATAACAAAGGACTTTGAGATGAAAATATAAAAATCAGTGACCAAATATCTCTGATACGTGCTGGTGAAGAGCTAGCTTAATGCCTTGTGGGACATTTGACTTTCATATCATTTCATGTTACCAGTCTGAAGTTTAGTGGCCACAGCCAGTAGGAGTAATGATATTAGTAACATCTGTTGACAACAGACATTTGTAACATCTGTTTTCTTTATTCTTTAAAGGTCTGTTTAAAGATCTACCTTAAACATAGACTTATTTGTAAGTCTATCATATTTAGCATTATGATTAACTTTGAAAGCTGTCACAAATTCATTTAGAAGTTGGTGGTATAAAAGTTTAAGTACAAAACATATGATGAATTAAACTCATGATACATTTGATAGAAGAAATTCATGATCTGGTTAGCTCTTTCTCTAGCAGGAGAGTGGGATTTCCTTCAATGAACAGCCTGTGATCTAATTGCATTTTAAAAATTGCTAGCTATTTGAACTGTAGTGTAGAAAACCAGGAGGTATGTTAATCCAGGGCTCTTTCCTGAGGCAGTTTAATAATCTAAAATGAAGTTTTCTAGACTATATTTTCTTAAGCTTTGACCTGAGAGATCAAGACCTTTAATAAGCACCACTGTCAGCTCTCAGGAGTTTCCAGACTCTAAACGTTTGCAAATGAGGCTGTGTACAATGCATTGAATTCCCATAGGAAATGTGAACATTAGTTTCATTGCTATTTATAAATTTGCAAGTTCATAGTTAACATGACATTATTTGAAATTTCAACTCTTTTATTGCTAATTATTCATTAAGTAAATCATTTGGTAACTAAGGCATTTCTTAAAATTAAGTTATAATTTAGTGTAAATTTTTAAATCTTCCTGCTTTATTCTTTTGATTGATTATAATGGAAAACATTAACAGTGTCATCAGTATTGATTCTCTGCGGTCACCTGTCAACAGTAGATAGTTGTATATTTCCTTGTGTGTGGGAGGTACATTCATCATTTTTTTCACTTTACCTTCCTTTTTAAACAATACTCTTGCTGGGCATGGTGACACATTCCTGTAATCCCAGTTACCAGGCTGGGGAAGGAGGTTCCCAAGTTCAAGGCTAGCCTGGGCAATTTCGTGAGACCCTCTCTCAATGTAAGATAGAAAGGGAAGGGAAGGTAGATCAGTGGTAGAGTCCTTGCCAAGGATGCGTGAGGGCCTGGATTTAATCATCAATATTGAGGACAAGATAAAAAGAAAAGAAAAATTATCTAGAGCGGAATGGAATGCTAAATTTTCTTGTAGACTGTTTAGTCTGAAATAGAAAATTTTATTTCAGCTATAGGTTTTTATTTTTATTCTACTCAAATTACGTGTTAGAATAGCTAAAATATATAGATACATACATGGCAATGAAAATTATGCTTGAAATAGATAAAATCTTCAATCTTCCACTGAATAAAACATGCAAAGTATACAACCTGAGAGAGAAAGAAATATATCAAATAACAAGATTACTTGAGTATTTTGTTCTTTCTTCTCTCAATAAAATCAATAATCCCTTGATTTTATTAACCTCTCTCCTTACTTTTTTTTTTTTTTTAAAGAAAGAGGGGACAGTGAAAGAGAGGGACAGAATCAATATTTTTTAAGAGAGGAGGACCGTGAGAGAGAGAGAGAGAGAGAGAGAATCAATTTTATTGAGTTTTTCACGTGACTTTCATTGCTCTGACACTTAGTTTCGTACATGGGTCTTGGGGTTTGAACTCATGTACTTGCGCATGCCGTGCAAGCACTCTAACTGCTGAGCCACCGCTCCAGCCCCTCTCTCCTTACTCTTCCTTCCTGAAAAGATGAAGTGCAAATAGTATAGGCCTCACTCCATTGCTGTCTGCAATCACTGTATTCTCTTTCAAGAGGTTCTTCCACCAATTCACCTCGCTTTATACAACGCAATCTATCCTAAAGTTATTTGGAATATGTATTTCTTAGATTTTTATTCATTTACTGATTTTTTTCCTTGAGAAGAAGAAGAACCACTTATATCAAAAGATCATGATCACTAATGTATCCCATGACCATTCATGAGAAAGAAATAATATATAAAGAACTGAAAAGTTGTGGCTACTTTGAGGATTTCTCGAAGCAACTTTCAGGCCAAAGTGTTATGGAGTGGAAGAGAAAACAAGAGTTAGATACTTCTTCATAATGACCTCCATTAAACCTTCTAGTAACCCTATGGCATGGTATTGTCAATCCCAGTTTTTCAGGTGGGAGCATTAGGCATAGAGACAAAACAAAAAATGGACACCCAGGTCACCAATAATAAATGCAATATTCAAAGTCTAGCCTCACATTTCTGTGAATTGAAACCTTTGTCTTCTTAGAAGATTGACACTTTGATGATTCTAAAATGCTCCTTTCTGTCACTGGTAGTTTTCTTTGTTCTGATATCTGTTATGTGAGATAGTTTAGTTTTTCTTGCTGTTGCTTGTTTTGTGTTGCTATTTGCATGGGACATCTTTATTTTCATCTGCATATATCATTATATTTGAAATGTAGACACCATATAGTTAGATTATTTTTTATCCACTCTGCCAGTCTCTGTCCAGTAGTTGATATATTTAGAATACTTGATATTTAATGAAATTAGTGATATTTTGTTAAAATGGGTCATTTTATTATTTGTTTTCTGATATTTTTGTTCATCTGCTTGCATTATTTACTTTCCTACATGTTTCATTTTCTTTTTTTTTTTTAAAGGGGGGGAGAGAGAGAAAGAATCAATTTTATTTATTTATTCCTTTGGCCTTTATTTCTCTGACACTTCATTGTGTATGTGGTGCTGGGGTTTGAACCCAGGTCCTCGTGCATGCCAGGCAAGTGCTTCAACCACTGGGCAAGTGCTCCAGCCCTCCCATGTGTTTCTTGAACATTTTTCAGTATTCTCTTTTGTTTTATCTAGTATTTTTTAGTATGTTTTTCATGGTTCCTCTGGGAACTACACATGAGAAGCTTATTGTGTTCATGTAGGTCTTTTGCCACTTCAGGTGAATTGAAATGCCCTTTTCACCATGTAGGTCCATTTGCCAGTGGCATTTTATAATTCAGTTGGCTAAATATATTCTTTGTATACACTGAAGAGCACATGAGAAAATACTATAATTTTGTTTTCAATCATCTAAGATAATTTAAAAAACCCTCAAGAATAGATAAGAAGTGTGTTTCATTTACCTTTATATCTCCCTGCTTGGTTGTTCTCTATGCTGACATTCCAAGTTTCCTTCTGTTGTCTTTTCCTCTGCTTGAAGAATTTCTTTCAGAATTTTTTAAGCAGGTCACTGAATCATTTGTTGTGTTGCAAAGTTGCTAGAAAGTTGGACTTCTTATCTCTAGTTTCAGTCTTCTGCTCCTAGTTTCACTTATTTTATCTAGGGGTTTGCCTATAATAAGGGTGAGAACAAGGGTGCGATGTGTTTTTCTCCAACCTTCTGGATTGGAGGGCCTTTCCACAATTATTTAAATATCTTCATTTCAGTTCAGAAAACGGCTGTGATATGTAGCCTCTGTGACTTGCATAGGAATAGATGGCTTACTTTCCCCTTGTCTCTATCTTGGCTAGCATCCAAATAGCCAACTGGTCCTTTTATGTTTACCTCTCTTGCATCAGCAAAGTACAAAGTACATCTGACTTGAAACAGATACGAGTGTGAGCTGTATCCAAGTGCAACAGCCAGCCCTTATCTATGGGTTCATTTTACCAGTTTTGGTTACCTGTGCTTATTGCAGTCCAATAATAAATGGAAATGAGCAATTCATAATTTCCAAAGTGTGGCCTTTTTAAGTAATGTGATGAAAGTTTACTCTGTTCTATTAGGGATGTGAGTCATCCTGTTATCTAGAGTATTCACACTATATAAGCTACCTGTCCATTAGTCGCTTAGTAACTATCTTGGTTATGAAATTGACTATCATGGTATTACATTGCTTGTACATATGGTTTGGTGTGGTTCATGGTTTCAGATATCATTGGGGTCTTAAATAGTCCCCCGAGAATAATGGGGAACTATTACAGAGAGTTCAGGGAGAAATTATGTGGAAGGAGCTTTTTTGTTTGTTTGTTTGTTTGTCTTCTTTTCAGAATATTTGTGAATGGATAAGAAATCAAAGTTGGGAAAATACTCAAGTAAATATTACAACAGTAATGGTTGCTAACAATTACTACAGGTAATATGCTAGCCTACTCACTATTTCAAAATTTATTGCACTTTTATGACTATTATTATTATTATCCTCACTTGAAACACTAAGAAATTGAAGCTCAGAGACAAAAATCTCACCAAGCTGCAGAGTAGTATGGTTGCCATGAACTCAGAGTTTCTCCCCAAAAAACAGTACATTAGAAATAAATATGCTAAGTACCTTGGCATCTATTTGGTCATTCAAAATAGGAGTTATACTCAATTGTTATTTTTTTCTGGTAGTGTAAATAACTTTTTTTCCCCAGGTATACTTCTGATTTTTTAACACTGAGGTTCAAGAGTACAATTCCATGTATATGCAGAAGAAAATCTTTTGCGATAGTGGTAAATTCAACCTTGCAGTCAGCCAGAAAGAGGATGCTCAGCAGAAATGAAAGTTGCCAAACGAGTTTGAAGACCATTCTTTATAAAAGGCTCATGCGTGGAAGTGGCTCTTGATTGATTTCCATCTTCTGTGTTTGAATGCTAGTATTTCAGATGTCTCTACTGAGCTCAAAAATTGTGGAATTTATTCAGTCAGGGTTGGTCTTGATTCTGACTCCTGCTTTAAATTATTCAAAGAGGCACAGGCTTTGAGTCCTTCTGTGCCATGCAAGAAAGAACACATCCACAGCGCCTGGCCACAGAAGTGGCAGAGAACTGGGTTCCTCACACTGCTCTAAGCAAATTAAGGCTCTTTTCTGTTCTTGGTGGACTGCAATGGGCTTTACGCTCAGCCAGGCTTTCTTATCAACAAAAGTGTATTTTCCAGGATGCTTCAGATCCATTCTGAAGTTGAGCATAAACAATATTATAGAAACTCAAATCACACTTTATATTCATCAAATTCTGTGGAATTTCTTTGAATTTTGAGCATACGTCCTCCCAAATGGTTTTGCAGTTCTTTAAAATACCTAATTCATCTCGGCTCCGATCCTTTTAGCTTTGAAAAGAGAATGTACGTCCCATTTGTTAAATGTACATGTTCAATCTGAATTTCAATAACTGTCCTTTTAACTTAGTCTGTTTGTGTTTTCTCACTTAAGAAAGGGATTCAGACAAAATATGGGCCTCTTAGAGACCTCTAATTCTCCAAAGTCCCTGATCTGTGTCAACAGCTGAGTAAACTTTTTTAATGGGTATTTAAAACCTGCTCTTCTGAATGGATTACAATAAAATAAATTAAAAGCCTATATTCTGCTTCAGCTTTTTCTGAACAGCTCATAAACCAGAGAACTGGACAACAAAGAAAACACACAGTCATAATCCATTTTTCCCTCCCGTTAAAGCAGTGAACCTGATTTGCAGAGTTCACTGAACTCGCTGTCCTGGTGAACGACCAGAGTGGGCACATTGTATTTCTACTGGAGTGTGAACAAGCTAGTGAAATATTTGCCCCCTTTCCATGCAGCTGCCCCATGGCTGGAGTCAGCCCTTTGGATTGAGAGGGAAGTTCTCACACTCTACTTCAATCATGGATTAGTTCATGTAAGTAGCCAGATAGATACCATGCTCTTGTCACAAGGGTTATGCAGGTCAAACCCTGGGTTTAGATCAGTGCTGCGGTGCTGCTTTTATCTGGTCCTTGGTCCTTTTTTTTTTTTTCTTTCTGTTTTTGTTTTTGGTACTGGGGATGAAACCCAGGGGTGCTAAAATACTGAGTCACATTCCCAGCCCCCTTTTCTTTTTCTGTTTTTTGAGACAGGGTCTTGCTAAGTTGCAGAGTGAGGCTGGCTTTGAACTTGCAATCCTCCTGCCTCAGCCTCCTGAGTTGTTGGAAATATAGGTGTGCACCACTGAACCCAGTGTTCTTCATTTTTCAAGAGTGATTAGGCCAGGAAAGATTCAAGAGACCTGTCAGTTATATTAAGACATATAGCTGACAGAGCCAGAAGATCCTACTTGAAAGAGTGTAATTTGCCTGGGTTGCAGTAGTTAAGTAAGCTTTGTGGAGCAGGTGGAAACTAGTAAGCCTGGCAAGGAGAGGCACATGAGCAGGTAGAGTGCACGGTGACTCTACAGAGGTGACTCTGTAGCAAGGAGAGCTAGGAAAAGGTCAGGAAAGCAATGAGAGATGAGCGTGGAGGAGCAGGAGCAGGCTAGGCATCTCCAACATCAAGTAAATTAAATATAAACTGAGCAAATTCACACAATGACTTTTTTAATTACAGAAAGTTTTGGGCTATTAGATATTTTAGAAGAACAAAACTAAGGGCTTGGTCCAGGTTAGGGAATCACAATTATGTGCACGAACATATTATAGAAAAGAAATAATGCAGGTAGTGCTTTCCCAATCCTCCAGTACCAATGCTCCCAGAGGACATTGGAAGTACAGGGTAACTTGATGATGGTAAGTTTCCCTTTTCTAGGTAGTAAGGGGCTAAGCATTTTTAAATAGTTAAAAACTTGCTACATCTTATGGAGGGTGCAAGTGAAGTTGCAAGACACAGAAGCATCATTATGTCAAGTTCAAATGCTCATTGCAGTGATGTCCTGTGAGGTACTGCTCTCAGGAAACACTCTGGGTAGCTGTCAACCACATTTGATGTGTTAGAATAGCTTCTGAAGAGTGCAAAATTGACCATGTAAAATTAAAATGTTTAACTGTGTGCATTTGTAAATACAGTGTTTATTATATTGGATTGTGGTTATAAACTATAGAGAAACGTAAAAACAGGGTCTAGCTCTGCATAAATGTCTTGCTATTATTCCTTACAGTGTGCAGTTTGGAAACTGTTTTTCAATCGATCTGATATATTGGATCCTTACCCTAAAGCCCATCTTATGGACACTTCAGTTTTAGTTGGTATTACACGTGCACTTACAGTGTTGCACTCATTTCCTTTTGCACAGAAACCTTATTAAAAAGAGCATTATCTTGCATGTAGGCACTTGCTAAAAGGAATGCAGCTTGCTGGCAGAAAAGATTCGAAACTGCCAATCTCACTGGGAGCCTGCTGTAAAAACATCTGCAGCTGGGAAGAATTGGAGCCGGCTAATAACGGTGACTGTAATTAATAGTTAATTGTTTTAAGGAAAGCAATTAACAAATTGAGCTGATGCTTAATCTACCCAATTGAAAAACAAGAAGGGGAAAGAATTCAGAGAAAGGAAGCAATGTGTGTTGTCTCCCCAGTTGTTTCTCACGGAGACTGGTTGGTTTTACACATTTTCTTTTTGAAATGTACCTGCAGAATGATAATGGTGATTTTGTCCCATAAGACTTGGTTTATTTTGCCTTTCTCTTGTGTCTTTTGTTATTAAAACTTGCATTTTGGTTCCTCTGTGTTCAAAATCTATCTGGTACTCCATTTTAAACACCACACTACAGGAGGTGGTTGTAAAAAAAAAAAAAGAGCTGTGTTTAGTCTGCAGAAGAAAAGACTGGGCAAAGAGGAGCTAACTACCTTCTAGTATTTGAAAGGCTGTGATTTATTGTATTGCACAATTCCAGGACATCGATTTGGGAGTAATGGATAAAAATGAGAAATTAATGACCACTTTACCCACATTCAAATACACACCCAAATAATTTGATTACAGTGGCATTCCCAATGCAATCAGTAGCTAGAGCTGATAGTTGCTTTTTTTTTTTTTCTTTTTTTCCCCATCACCGTGGATTTCGTCTTTCTCTTTCCTTTCTCTTTACTATTATGATCCTGGGGAATGAACCCAGGGCCTGCATGCTAAGCACCTGCTATACTGCTGGAGTACACCTCAGCCCTGACTCTTAGAGGGAGTCATATCTCCTGTTGCCTCTCTTCTCTGCCAGTCCCCATCACATAGGCCATGCTTCTGTGGTCATGGCGGGGTGCTGCATCTTGGTTTCTGCACACATGGGACTCTACATTCATTGATGGGACTGTCCAAGTCTCTGTAAGCATTTGAGTTTTCTCCTGACATCTGAGGTCTTCTGGAACCCAGTGTTACCATGCTTAATAGTTCAAAATGACGGGCTATATTGTATTTGTTTGTATTATAATGTTTAAGGGAACAATTTACTTTACTAGCTTCAATTTGTATGTCTTAAAAAAAGAATTCTTTGACATCATAATCTTTTTTTTTTAATAGTATCAGGGATTAAACCCAGGGGCATTTAACTACCGAGCCATATCCCCATCCCTTTTTAATTTTACCTATTTTTATTTTGAGACAGTTTATAGCTAAGTTGCTTAGGGCCTCACTAAGTTGCTGAGACTAGCTTTGAACTTGTGATCCTCTTGACTCAGCCTCTTGAGTTGGTGGGATTATAGGCGTGTGCCACCATGCCAGGCATTATAATCTTTTTTTTTTTCACTTTTTTTTTTTTATAAAGAGAAGGACAGAAAGAGAGAGAGAGAAAGAGAGAATCAATTTTTATTGAGTTTTTCACATGGCTTTTGTTGCTCCGACACTTAGTTGTGTATGTGGGTGCTGGGTTTTGAACTCGTGAACTTGCGTATGCCAGGCAAGCACGGTAACCACTGAGCCACTGCTCCAGTCCCCATTATAATCTTTTAAAAAAATTTTTATTAGTTCAACATAGTCATATGTATAGGAGGGCATCATTGCCACACAATCATGATCACATGCATAATGACAGAGCAAGCCAAGGCTGCTGCCAGTTCATTATTTCCCTCCTTTAGAGTCCCCCCATCCTATGTTTCCCCTACTTTACCCCTGTGTTAATTGGGCTTCTCATGGAGTTGAAGGTTCTTCACTGGGTTGATAACCCCCCTACTCTCTCCCTCCAGCTGCCTTAATATCCCTCTTATTCCCACTCCTCCTCCCTGCCTTCCTCACTCATCCCCCAGCATCATAGGCAAGGTTCCCCCTGTTCATGTAAAAATTCACCCATATTGAGGTTATTATTAGCTTAGCCTACTTTCAGTCTGTTTCTGATTATATTCTAGCTTCCACATGAGAGAAAACATTCAGCCCTTGTCTCTGAGTTTGGGATATTTCACTTAGCATATTTTTTTCTATCTCCATCCATTTGGCTGCAAATGCCATGATATCGTTCTAATAGCAGAGTAGAACTCCATTGTACATATGTACCACAGTTTTTGAACCCATTTGTCCAGTGAGGGGCATCTGGTTTGGTTTCATAGTTTAGCTTTAGTAAATTGACCTGCTATAAACATTGATGTAGCTGTGTCTCTGTAGTATGCCAATTCTAGCTCTTTTGGGAAAATACCCAGGAGTGGGATAGCTGGACCATAAGGTGGTTCCAGCCCTACGTTTTTTGAGGAGTCTCAACACTGCTCTCCGGAGTGACTGTACAAGCAATTTGTCCCACCAACAGTGTGACAGTGTTCCTTTCTTCCCACAACCCCTCCAGCATCTGTCATTGTTTGTTTTCTTCATTTTTGCCACTCTGACAGGAGCGAGGTGGAATCTCAGTTAAGTTTTGATTTGCATTTCTCTGATTGCTAGTGATGTAGAGCATTTTCTCACATATTTATGGGCTTTTTGGACTTCCTCTGTTGAGGAGTTTCTATTTAGCTCCCTAACCCATTTATTGATTGGATTATTTGTGGTTTTGGTTTTCAGTTTTTTGAGTTCTTTGTATATTCTGTATTTTAGCCCTTTGTCTGAGGTGTAGCAGGCAAAGATTTTCTACCATTCTGTGGGGTCTCTCTTGACACTCTTGACTAATTCTTTAGTTGTGCAGAAGCTTTTTAGTTTACTGGCATCCCATTCATTTATTCTTGGCTTTAATTCTTGCGCTATGGGAGTCTTGTTAAGGAAGGCGGTGCTGATAAATATGTCCTGGAGTGGTGATTATATTTTTTCTTCAAGCAATTGTATAGTTTCTGGTTTAATTTCCAGATCCTTGTAACAGTTTGATTTGATTCTTGTGCAGGGTGCAGGTAAGGATCCAATTTCAGTTGTCTGCATATGGTTGTCCAGCTTGTCCAGCACCGTTTATTGAACAGGCTATCCTTCCATACTGTGCTTTTACTTCTTTTACCAAATATCAGATGGTTAAAGATTTGAGAGTTTTTCTTGGTATCTTCTGTTCTGTTCCATTGGTGTTCATTTCTGTTTTGATGCCAATACCACATTGTTCTAGTTACTATAGCGTTTTAGTATAATTTCAGGTCAGGAATTGTGACACCTCCTGCTTCCTCTTTCTTGCTTAGTAATGTTTTGGCTATTCCAAGTCTCCTGTTATTCCATACGAATTTGAGATTTGCTTTTTCTATATCTGTGAAGAATGTCATTGGTATCTTGATGGGGATTAAATTGAATCTGTATAAGACTTTCTGTAGAATGGCCATTTTGATTATATTGATTCTGCCTAACCAAGAACATGGAATGTTTTTCCATCTATTCAGGTCTTCTGCAATCTATCTATCTATCTTTCTTTCTTTCTTAAGAATGAGGGGGAAAGAGAGAAAGAGAGAGAAAGAGAGAAGCAATTTTTTAATTTTTCATGTGACTTTCATTCCTCTGATGCTTTGTTGTGTACGTGGTGCTGGGGTTTGAACTCGTGTGCTCGTGCATGCGAGACAAGCTCTGAAACCATTGAGCCACTGCTCCAGGCCCTGCAAATGCTTTTTTTTAATGTTTGATAGTTTTCATTGCAGAGGTCCTTTATATCCTTTGTTAGATTGATGCCCGAGTATTTTATTCTTTTTGAGGAAATTGTGAATGGGACAGACTTCCTGATTTCTTCTTCAGTGGACTTGTTGTTAGAGTATAGGAAAGCTAGTTATTTATTGGTGTTGATCTTATAGTTAGCCACTTTGCTGAAATTGCTTCTAAGCTCTAGAAGTCTTCTGGTTGAGCTTGTTGCTCTTCTAGGTATAGAATCATGTCATCAGCAAATAGAGATATCTTGACTTCCTCTTTTCCTGTTCTAATTCCTTTGATTTCCTTCTTTTGTCTGATAGCTCTGACAAGGGTTTCAAGGACTGTAATGGATAAGAGTGTTGAAAGTGGACATCCTTGTCTTGTTCCTGAATTCAGTGGAAATGCTTTCAGTGTTTCTTCATTGAGCATAATGCTGGCTAGGGGTCTATCATAAATGGTTCTTACAAAATTAAAGTATCCTCCTTTGATCTCTGTCTTCTCCAGAGTTTTGAGCATAAATGGGTGCTGAATTTTATCAAAGGCCTTTCTGAGTCAATTGAGATAATTATATGATTTTCATTTTTAATTCTGTTTGGTGAATTGCATTTATTGATTTGTGTATGTTGAACCAGCCCTGCTTTCCTGGAATGAAGCCCACTCGATCATGATGTATTATATTTTTTTATGTATTTTTGGAACCAGATAGCTACATGATTTGCATTATAATCTTAACAATATTATTTTGGTTATAAGCTTTTACAAAATCATCTTGATTTTCACGTGTTACGTTTGAGAACATATGCTCATGATACATCAACGAGATTGCAAATCAAAAGTAAGAGTGTATGTCATTTTATGGCTCTTTCAGAAGGGCAGTTACAGTTTTGTTGCTCATCCTCCTCATATATAACCTCTCTCTTTCTAGAAAGTTCTGACACTGACTGGGGATTTGAAGAATAATCCAAGAAGATATGGTTCTTTCACAGATCATTTAAGTTGAGATGATTAATAGACTTTGACTGTGCATCATTATGTAACCAGACAAAAACAAAGTACGTCATGTTAATTTAATTTTTGGTTACATTTTTCCCTATTGAAGTGTCCACTATGCTTCCAATTTTCCTTTCTTAGATTACCGCTTAGCTTTAATGGGACCAACAGAGCTACCCAGGGCTGCTGATGCACTGATTCTAAGGACTGTATTCTGCACAGAGGTGCAGGGTAAGGAGGTAGCCTGCTGCCACATGCCAATCCCAGCCTCCTGGGCCCAGTCAGGACAACTGTATGTAAATGCCTCACTCAGGGGACATGGGATTCTAACACATACAGGCACTCTAGGGTAGCACAGTCCCTGGGGTTAGTCTTATGCCTCTGCCTACCTCCCATGAATTCAGGGACTGTTTGCCAGTGTGGTTAAAAGCTTATCATAACTCATCTTTTATGGGTTTCTTTCTGGAGGGCAGAGTTATGTGTGTGTTGGGGCAGAGAAGCAACTGGACACATATCAGTGACAGCTTTGTTTACTTGGTTTTTTTTTTTTCCACATGCCCATACTGGTCCTGGGGCTCAGGAGGAAGAAGTTATTGCTGGAGAGGAGAGCACTTCTAGGAGTCATTGTTCAATTTGACACCCATGGACTCCACATGGGTGAGCTTGTCTTGTGGCACCAACCAGCACCGAGTGCATGTTCTGTTCATTTAGTTTGAATCAGTCCTCCTTTGTCTCCTTTATTGCTGACTTGGGTGGGTCAAATCCAAGAAGAGGGAATAAACGGTTGTCACCTCAGAGAGCATATACCAGCCATAGCTCAGTGATTTGAGTGGCAAAACGCAGCTCAGTGATTCAAAAACTAAAAAGTGTTTTTAAAGCTCACAAAGTTAGTCTGAAGTGCCAGAAATTCCCATTTTGGACTTGCTTCAAGGCAATGAAAGCTCAGACACTGACTCATCGAACTATTTCCTTATTAACAGACATAGGGCCGCACATTTTTGAGGATTGAAAAAATAACTGAACTGTTGTTCAAAACCTCTGAGCCTCTCCAATACAAAGTTCTTTCCAACTTTTTAGTTTGAGACTCATGATTTCAAAGGAGATCTCATCTATCCATCTATATTGTTTATTCTTATCCAAATGCTATGTGGCCAAGCTTGTCTTATGTTTCAGGAATCTCTTGAGTCGTTTTATAAGCTGCTCAGAGCTTTATTTCTTTAGACCAGGAAGTGACAGATCACCAGCATCAAGCAGAAAGCAAGCTATTGAGTACTAGCTTTATTTTGAAAGAATGAGGTTTCACGTATTTGTGGACACATTCATTTCACTGACGGTCCACCCCAAAATATCACATAACATTTGAAATTTCTCTGAGGTATGCTGTCAGAAAAATCTTGCCTAATGAGAATAATGTCTAACCAAATTATTTTAGCACAACGTAAGCACATTTGTGTTCAGCACAGGGTTTACCGAAGAGTTCTGAGAGTAAAAGCAAAAGGATTCATATAATCTTTCTTTGTGTTAATATGATGTTTTTCTGAGACCTTGGAATTATTACTCATATTTATTAGACTGCATACTTCTTATTTGAAGTAAGGAGAAATTTTTTTTAAATCCAATTGTTACTAAGGCAAGTTAAGATAACTTTAAAAATTCATGACTCGTCAGTAGAAGATGCAAAAAAGAACTGAACAAGGCTCATCTTGGCTTCCACTTAAAGATTGATCTGAATTGCTTTTTTTCTAGCAAAAACTGAGACATGAGTCCCACTCTACTTTTTGCATAAAATGTTTATAATCTGTAATTGATTGCCCCAGTCACTATTTATCAACATATAATTTACCCATTTCCTTCAAGTTGTACACACAGGCTAGCAATTATGTTGACCTTCTTGATGATTACTTATGCCAGCTCCTTAGCAGGGTTATATAATATTGGCCAATAACATCTTTATCTATTTTAGAAGAAAGTATTGAAACAAATGGAAAATGATCTCTGTGAGCAGTCAGCAATTGGCATTGTTTAGAGTAGAATTCCTAAGGAAATCTAAAATCCTCAGATCTGCACTTAACCTTTGGGCAGTCTGTGTAAATCATTTAGGAGATCTGAAAAGAAAACTTGAATTCAGGTTTCTTCTGTACTAACAGTCTTTGATAAGGGTATTCAGTTGCTTGATGGTTCAGTTTCTGCATATATAAAAAATAGATATGGGTAGTGTGTGTTTTCACCTGTGACAGGTGAAGTTAGTGCTAGTAAAATGGACTTTACTCCTTAGGTGGCAAATGGAGTTTCCAGGGGCTGGTTTTATTACCATCTATGGAGATGCCATAATGGCTTGTTCCATATGACAATGGAGCTGTATTTCTTATCTATTACCTCTCCACGCTTCTTGGGGAGTTGACAGAAAATGGATTCAAAATCAGGGCAACGTGAAAGGTCTGCACACTGTGACTGTATAGAATATAAATGTGTGGCCCTGCTCGTGACAGCACAGTTAACTCACTTAAGCTCCCGCAGTGACTCCAGTGAGCCGTATTTAACATCAAAGCGCCAGAGAAGGTCACCCAGGTCCTTCAGGAAAGTCTGTCAAGCTTGCTGCAGATCAGCTAGAACCATGAGGCAGCTGAAGGCTTGAAGCGCCCACAGCCTCTGCACAACAGTGAATTTATAAGCTGGTGGTGCATGGCAGCAAACAGCTCTGCATCAAGTGGGCCCTGTGTGGACAGCGGGAAAGACATGGGGACAGGCTTGCAAGCAGTAAGGAAGGAGCTGAGCCACCACTTTCCTGGACAGACTTCATCACACAAAGCTTTGGCTCTCTACTTTAAAATTTTTGTTTGCGAGGTTAGCAAGTGCCATTTGTATTCATATCTTTGAAAATAAAGGCAGCAGCTTTGTATTTTATCATGGGATTTTATGCCAAATTATATCTTACCAATCAAAACTGCACTTTGCATAGAACTGTCCCTATTTTGACTGAGCGACTACACTGTGGGTGGTGATTGAAGTCAGACTGATGAGTCAAATTTTTCTGTTCAGGACCTGCTCGTTCTGAAACAGGCTTTCACCAGCCTCTGTGGGATGGTACTTAGGTGAGGAAAAATATTCATCAAGTTGGGGTTGCCCACTGCTTCCCACACTGTGAACTGAGAAAGCATTGAAGCCTGCAAAAATTTCCTGAGTGGTTATTTTGTGCAGGGCTTCGTAGCTAAACAGTGTGCTCGTTGTACTTACCCACTGTAATTATGAAGCTCCCATGCAGGAAAGTTTAATGTATCCACATGGATGCATTAGGCGACGGTGTCAGCAAGGTAAGTTGGCATTTGTCCTTACTTTTCAATATAGGAAAAATAGGAACAAAAACAGAAATCTTAGAAAGTTAATCAGGTGACTGAATTTAATTCTACCCAGTGTATTTAACCACAGGTAAGTTTAGAGAAGCAAAAAATGCTGGTGATTCACACAATACTCTTTATGTCTTAAGAACTGGTGATTTATACCATCCATTGGTGTAAAAGAAAGGCAAGAAAAATAGTGCTTTTGTTGTTGTTGTTGTTCATACTTAACCAAGGATCCAGGTGAGATTATTTCCCTGTTTAAATGGACGGTGACCCTGTCCCTGCTTATTTTGATGGGAATTACAGTTTTGCAGAGCAGGTGGTAGGCTGTTATTATTTGCAGTATTATATTATCAGAAAATCACCTAAAGGAGTAGAAAAGAAGGTACCTGCTGCCTGATAGAGAAATCAGCGGGCAGAGATCTACGCCACCACCCCTCTGGGTTTGTCTTGGTTGAAAAATGTTATAAGCAATTACCAGAAAAGGCTGAGTCAATCATTTTCTCAAGATTTTAAGATGGGAAAAAAATGACAAATGCAGATTTTTTTCCATTTGTCCCTGTTTTTCATATTGTGGGGAGGTATTGGTGGTGAGGGTAGATTCAGCAACAGCTTTGCTTTTAGGGTCCAGCCCCACCTCCCTGCAACCCACACCACCTTTTTTTTTTTTTTCTTTTTGGTACCAGGCAATGAATCCAGGGGCACTTAACCACTGAGCCACATCCCCAGCCCATCTTATTTTATTATTTTGAGACAGGATCTCATTAAAGCTGCTTAGGTCCTTGCTAAGTTGCTAAGGTTGGCTTTGAATTTGCAGTCCTCCTGCCCTGGCCTCTTGAGCTGATTACTGCCATGCCTGCCCCAACACCACCTTTGAGATCTGTGGTGTGGAAGACTTAATGGTGAAATGAGAAAACTTGTAGTTCTGTGGTGTTTGAAAAATAGCCATGTTGTGGGAAGTATTAGTGAGACAAGGCAATGAATTATCTCTAAAGGTCAGTAAGAGCCCTTGATATGTTGATCCTGCATTGTTTATTATAAGATAGACTTGAGACCTAAAGAGTTTCCTGCAATGTGTGTAATGGTTGTCATCTCATCTCTGTCCTCATCTCCTGTCTACCGTTTGAGCCCTAGGGTCATCAGCCTTTCCTCTCCCTACCTTCCCCTGGCTTACTGTGCCATTATTGTGGCTGACCAAATTGAATCAGCTGCTCATTTATTCGGTAGTCATTCAATTTATTTTGAGTGTCTCACATATCCCAGCCATTCCGAGCGCTCTGCTAGAATTCTTGGGGGGAAAGATTAAAAACTAAAGTTCACTTTAATAAACGAACTCACAACACAGCACTGATCTGCAGCACAACATGATAGATCATGAAGTCCAGTGAAAGGGGAAAGACTACCCAGAAGAGTCTGGAAGGCTCCCCAGAGGGAGTTGATATTTGACTTGGTTTTTAAAGCATGAGATGAGATTTTTCTGATGATCGAAGAAAGAGGGGGAATCCAAATAAAGAGACAATAAAATGTTCCCTGGCATTGAATCTTAAACTTATGGTAGGTAGTGAAGGACTTTAAATCTGAGGAAGGAAATTGGCACTGATTAGCGATGGGCATTGCGTACCATTTGAATAAGTTTTTAGCCTAACTATTGTGTACAAATGAGGGCTTTAGTGTAACTAAGGGTCTTACAAATAGAGATTTTCATTATGTAAGTAATCTTTTTATGGCAAAACATGGAAAAAGCAGATAGGTAAGCTGAAGAAATAGAGAGCATTGTGTCCATTAGTAATATAGGGCTTTTGGTAAATTATCCACATGTCACTGCTATAGCCCACCCTTGGGTGGGGCTTCATTCACATGACCTTTTTGCCTTTGGGAAAGAGAACAGTTTGAGAGTTGGTTAATATAAACAGGACCCTTATTCTCTCTTTTATCTTAGAAGGAACAGTCTTTGGTGATGGGAGGGAAGATAAAGTGTTTTTATCATTTATAAAAAGGACTCTTCTTAAGGGCATCAGGTTTGTCAGAGAACTCAGTGTGATTAGAATCCCCTTAACTTATAAACCAACCCTCAGATTTGTATCTTGGAGAGTTAGCCTAAGTCTATAATGGTTTTAGAATTGCCTTTCTGTTCATGGAATAATTAAGCCCTGTTTTAGCGTTGTGAGAGGTTTCAATAGATTTTCAAGGGAATCTCTAATTCTTTGTGGTAACTGGTTTACACTTTTTTTGTTTTTAAAGAGAGAGAGGAGAGAGGAAAAAAATCAATTTTATTTAGATTTTCATCTGTTTTTTGTTTTTCTAATGCAAAGTTGTGTTTGTGGTGCTGGGGTTTGAACCCTGGTCCTCATGCATGCCAGGCAAGCATCCTACTGCTGAGCCACTGCTTCAGCCCTGGTTTACACCTTTTAACAGATATATGACAAATAATTTTTTAACAGTAAACATTTTTAAAAGAAATGTTAGAAGTTCCTCTACATCTGTTTTCTTCTAACTTTGAATATGTATTTATACACACAGAGAATTAAAATCAATTTTTCCCTCTTGTGCTGAGTCAGTGTTCCATCACTATAACAAAATTCTTGAGTTAATGTATAAAGAGGAAAGGTTTCTCTTGGCTCATAGTTCTGGAGTTTTCAGTCTATAATCAGGTGCTTTGGACTTTTAGCAAAATAATATATCATGGCATGGATTATGTAGCAGAGCAAAACCACTGACCGCATGACCAGGGTGTGAAAAAGTGAGGAGGGCACTGGAGATCCCTTATTCCCTTTGAGGGCACACTCCCACGTACAAAAAACCACTTCTTAAAGCTTCCATCACTTTCCAATAGCTCTACTCTGGGAACCAGGTCTTTAGCAGCGAGGCCTTTCAGGTATAATAATCATCTAAACTATAGCAGAATCTGAGCCATGGCTAGCATGGGGCATGAGTCTGGAAGAAAAACTAAAACAACATTACTTTTCCATTCCACAGATACCAAGAGCCTTCCTGTTGGTTAAGCCCCCTGATATAAAGGACAGGGGAATAGTTTCCACTGTAGTTTAACGTAGTGTCCCCTGTGTTCATTTCACATTCTTTGCTGGAAATGGTGTTATAGATGGACTGTATTGGCAACTGTTCTGAAATCACTGTTACAAAGTTTCCTTGGATGGTCAATCTGCTTGGAAAGCCCAGAAGGAAAATGTCTATTCGACCCTGAGGATGTGTGGTTTGGCCCTCTGTTCCCCGCTCCCAAATCCCAAAGAGGACATTCTCATCCCCTTGCCACACTGCACCAAACTACATTTCTCAGAATTTTTTTCTTTGTGTTTTGATAAATCTTAAATTGCCAAAATTTCCTTAATGCCATTTAAATGTGAAATATTATACTCTTCTTAAACCCAAATACTAAAACTTTATTTTGAAATCAATTTTAAAATGAGGAGGACATATCAGTGGGGAATAGAAAAACTTCAGTAACAAGCACTGATTTATAGAAGAAATAGAATCTTTTTTTTTAAATAGCTGGATATTTTTTTCTTGAGCTCTCTGCAAACCACTAATAAGGTCTTTAGCTCTGTGATCTTAGCATAATTCATGGTTGTCAAGAGGAATATTTGCTGACTTAGAGGATGTGTTGACTCTTATCAGTGAAATGCAAGGAAGCTGGTATTTACCCGGAATTTTTGTTTAGGCCATCGAGGTCTGTTCTAGATGCACAGTAAGAATGGAGGGAAAAAACAAACAAACAAACAAACAAACAGTTGTGTAATGATAAGCGGAGGTGTGTACTGATTTTGTAAAACCTGTCAGTTACGTTTGAAAGGATTCCTAAAGAAGCTAAAATAGAGGTGTCTTAGAAAGGAAGAGCAGGGATGGCTGTTGCGTTGGATGATGGATGTGGGGCAGCAGGTTTTCTGCAAGTGGTGGAAACTCATGGGAAGGAAAACCCGCTTAGTTAATTCAGATGACTTCGTGGTAACTAAAAAAGGCAAAAGCAGTGCAGAAAGAAGCTTTGAGAGTGAGTTCTGAGTCCCCTGTGAGCTGACCCCGGGCTCCTCAAAGTCCTGGGGATAAGCAGCTTGCACACCCCTCTCCTATTCAGGGTCTCCTGCATTCCTCCTGTGACTCCTCTCAGGGCCCTGAATGGGCGCTGATTTGCCTGGTGCCCAGGCTGTAAGCCAAGCTGACTATAAGGCTGGCCCGAAGCTTCAGCCAAACAGCTGTTTTACAGATGCAGAGTATTCAGCAATTCACTGTTAATATAGTATTTAAAGGGTGCACATACGTCATCTAGAAAGGTATTTTAAATGCCCCCATGGGCTTGCTTCTTAAAAGAAGTCGTTTTCAAAAGAGAAGAATCTCTTTATAATGTCTGGAACTATCTCTACCTGCTAGGTTTGGCCTTGTTTGGTAGATTTAAATGTGGTTAAGATATGTTTTCAGCCTATTGTGCTGTGTGGAGGTCCAAGCTGGACTTCACCAGATGACTTATCAGTTTTGTTACCGGGTGTCCTCCAGGAACATCAGCTAATTTGGTAGGAAGGAAGGACAGGGTATGGGTACCTCTGTCTGAAGTCCTTTTGGTGTCAGGAGGGGCCCTTTCAAAGTAGCTTCAAATTCCCTCTTTCTGTGAATGAACCTCAATGAAGAATCATACAGTGACATAAATAAAGTTAACTTGCTTCAAGGATGAAAAATTCAGGAAAGTTTAATTTCAAAACAGGAAATACCTTCTAATTTAGGAAGTGTGTGTGTGTGTGTGTGTGTGTGTGTGTGTGTGTGTGTTTTGGAGAAAAAGAGACAAAAATACTTAAGCTAAATAGTGAAATCTTATAAAAACTTCCTGCCTGCAAAACTTACATGGCTGAACAAATAGATTTTTGATACTGTGCATTGAAACAAAATAACTTATCCATCCTGGTGGGTCCCAATTTGACACCCTTCCATTTCATTGTACCATGGTGACACAATATTAATTTTTTAAATAATGAAAACTATTTTGTGACCATTTTTTTTGTTGGCAGAGTACCAGATATCAGCTTGATTTTTGGTGTTATTTATCTTCCATATTCTTCCAAAAGGTCTATGTATTTGTCATTGTTCTATTTATTCTCCTCCTGTCCTTCCCCTCACCCCCTTAATTTTATTTTCTCTTGGAACATATCTGTCTTTCCTGATCTTGAACTTATCTTGCTTTCCTTTGCATATACCAGGACCAACCATTCAGCCAGCCAGCTGGAGTTATCAGAGTGATGTTTCTGACAGCATTCCAAATCTCTTTCAACAAATATTAAATATGCGCTTTCATAGTCTAGTTTCAAAATCTTTTATTTGCTTTTGTTTGACACACTATGTGACATTTTGTGACTTCCCCTTACTTTTGATTTTCTGCTTTAAGATTGTTTTCTTCTGAACAGTGAGACACCAACTGCATGTGCTGTCCATGAAGAGAAAGCAAGACAGCTCTCCACCTGAAATGACTTCTACGTAAATTATAATCTTTTGATAGATTACCCTAGTAACTCATAGTAGAGGTCTTAGTTACTAAGCCCAGAGTTAGATCATTATGGGAATAAAAAGTGCATTCTTTCTGAGCGTGTTTGAATATTAAACTTTCCAAACCAAATATTCTTCTGAACTCACTGGGCTCCACATAGGTAATACATCACACTTAAGATATGCACAATCATGGCCATGATGTGGATCAAGTTGAACGTGATTTGGAGAAGTAGGAGAGGAGCTTTGTCATGTTCAGTTGCCTTTTGTATTCTTTTACATGTAAGAAACCATCATGACCACATAGAGAGCATCCCTTTGCCAAAGAGGAATTAGATAATATTTTGACAGCAGTTTGGAAAAAGAAGTTCAATGAAAAACAGACAAGAATGGTATCAAGTGGGTGCTATAGTTGGGTAGGTCTGGGCTGGACCCCTTGGTATTTGTGAGATATTTGGCAGATTACTTAACTCATGCCAAGCCAAGGGTCTTCTTCAGCAGCAGGCCGATGGTACTTTCTGCATGTGGTTGATAGTATAGTTTCTGGACCATACTCAGTGTTCACAGTGTGAATTTGCCTATTGTGCTAGTGGTGTTGGTCACTTCAATGGAAACCAAAGGTACACCTTGGTCACAGTCATGGCCAATTCACTCACCCTTTGCTAGGTGTTTCAGTGACTTAAGAAACTTTATGAGTACAACTTCTACTTCTCTTTCTATGATGGGGTACAGTTGGTTCGAAACAAAGCAGCATATCACTTTAGCAGTGTTTGCTATCCAAAAGGGTGCATCACTAGTTTGCTCTCTGGACTGTTAAAACTCCCAGGGTTTGCACAAGAGCCACCTTGTGGCTTTATTCAGACTTGAGTAATACTCAGCTCCTTTTGTATTTCCCTCATCAAAGTGAGTTGGGGCCTTTCAATGGCTTCTTTATTAATCATATCCAAAGAAAATAAGTCACATGTATCTCAGATATTAGGTGACTCTTAGAGCCCATAATTTTCCAAAATCAAAACTAACCTCACTAATACCCTAGGACAGTGCCCTATCCTGAAAGAGAAGGTACACTCCCTTGAAGATTTGGTACAAAGTATAAAATTCATTGTTATGCTCAACAAATCAGCAATTATTTGTGTGTGAAGGATTTTAGTCTTCCCAACTTCTACACACACTGAGTGGTCAGGTCCTGCCTTAGAGGTTTTTGCTGAGAACCTAATGACCTTTGACGAGCCTGATAACCTTCTGGGATGTTCCATATGCATCCATGTGCTCTTGTGCATTGCTGTGAGGTAACAGGCTGGCCAGCCGCTCCAGTCAGAGCCACACACTGACCTGACAGCTGACAGGTCGTGTGGACTTGGAGCTGGAGGGTTATTGAGTCCAATATGGAAAGTTGCCAAACTGGGACCTGGCACATGGAAGAACCCAAGGAAGCGTGACCCCTGCCTCCTCTTCTTTCATCTTAGAGGAAATACAGGCTGTGAGAGTTGGCTGGAAGAGGTGTATGTGTTCAGGAATCACACCTGAGAACTTAGCATATGGCTGCTCCTTTTTGGTCCCAGTGCACACATCTGGCTGCTGCCATGGATTGTTAGCAAGAGCGAAGCATCTCTTTATCTTAGCTCAGTCACCTAAGAGAATATTATTCTTAACATGATTGACCTGCCTCCAGTTTTAAAACTCTTGCTCATAATAATCACAATGAAGAGCCACCTCCCTAAGGAAGCTCAATGATATAATAAACAGATTAAGTAATAAATGGCATTCAAAGGAATTAGTATTTGAAAGATACGGTTTAGAACAGTTCAGTAATAAAACCATGATAATTCTGCCAAGGCAGTACAGATGTGAAAACACTAGTACAACCAGAAGAAAAGTCTTGGCAAGAGTCACATCCAATTGATAGATTCTGTTACTTATGCTGTAACTGATAGATACCTTTAGAATTCATTAACATCTGTTATAAATCAAACAGACAAAAATTGCTTGGTCCTATGTCAATGTTAACATAAGAAAAAGTTAAAATCTTTGAGGAACAGATATTATAAATTTGCTCTTGGAGTATCTCAATGTTATTAAATAAACAAAAATTTTATTGAGGTATAATTTGCAGGTAGAAAAATGCACCAGTCTTTTTTTTTTTTTTTTTAGAAAGAGGGACAGTGAGAGAGAGAGAGAGAAAGAGAGAAACAACTTTATTTAGTTTTTCACATGGCCTTAGTTGCTCCAACACTCAGTTGTGTACGTGGTGCTGGGGTTTGAACCCGGGTCCTCGTGCTTGCCAGGCAAGCGCTGAAACCGCTGAGCCACCGCTCCAGCCCCTGCACCAGTCTTAATTATAAAACTTGATGTATTTTCAGTGAGTAGCCAGCACCCTGATCAAGTAACAGAACTTCGCTAGTACTCCAGAAGTGTTAAGTACTCTTCTCTGGTTGCTCTTTCTTCACTTGTCTCTCTCGGATTCTCCACTACCCTGACTTCTAATGGTATAGATTGGTTTTGTCCACTTATGCTTTATATTGGGGGTTGACAGATGGTGGTAAATATTTTAGGCTTTTGGGGTGGTGCAGTCTCTATCGAAGCTATTCAACTCTGCCATTATTGTATAAAAAGTAACACTAGACAGTACTAAAACAAATGGGGGGGGGTGGAGCGGTGGCTCAACAGTTAAGGCACTTGGCTTGCATGAGAGTCTGCAGGTTTGAACCTTGCACCATGTGCACAACCAAGTGTCAGAGCAACGAAAGCCACATGAAAAATTAAATAAAAAATTGATTCGCTCTTTCTCTCTCTCTCTCTCTCTCTCTCTCTCACTGTCCCTCTCTCTTAAAAAATGATTTCTAAAAAACCAAATGGGTGTGTTCCAATAAAGCTTTATTTAAAAAAATAGATTGGTAGAAAGACTTGGCCCATGAGTCCTAGTTTTTCAGCCTCTGCTCTATAAAATCCTGACAGTATGTTTAAGAGATCCATACACTGGTGCACCAGGGCTGGCTCCAACTGGCTACGAGATCCTTCCTCATTGTTCACGTGTCTTCTCAACTCTGCATTTAGTCTTGTTGGTAGCCTGAAATTTTCCATGGAGGAGTATTTATACCCTGGACATGGGCAGTCACTATAAAATGTGTCTCACATCTCCCTTCCTCTGTTTCACCCATTCACTTTGGAACGTGACAAAACTGTCAGTGACAATTTACTTGATGTCTGTGAGACTGTTTATCTGCTGTGGGGATGTGGAAATACCCAGAGATAATGTTTATAAAGTGCTTAGCAAATGGCTGTTACCTAAATATTCCTTTCCAACACAATGATGGTATTCTGGAGTATTTGTGATCTTGGCAGATATTGACAGTTCATCTTAGCACTTTTTACCTTTTAATTTTAGAGTTTTGGTGTTCTTAATGACTTTGGAAATATCTCCCATATTTTCTCCCTGATCTCTAATTACATTGAAATTTAGACCTGAACCTCAACATTCCATAGAATATCCTTTGATCTTCTGCTCCTTCAGCTCATCCTGTCACCAGGCTTATCTTTTCCAAAGTGTGTCATTTATCTACTTGTGGGGAAAGTCAAATGGTCCCTGAGCCCAGAAATTAAATGATATCCTCCTTAGTATGTCATGTATGGTCCTAATCCTTCATCTTTATTATCATTTTCAGACTTTTGCCAAGCCCTTCCAAACATTCAGAAAATGCCAAGACTTTGGTAATGCTGATGCCCCACACAGTATCTCCTTAGATCAACTCTACCTAGTCTTCCAGGGCCAGTTTATGGGTTACCTTGTCAGTTTTGCATCCCTTTGAACCCCTGCCTGCAACCTCACCCACAGCAAAATGAACCGTTCCCTTATTTATGTTCCTATGGTTCTTAGCACTTAGCATTATTATAACATGTTTCACATTACAATTATTTGTGTATGTATCCATCTCTCCCATTAAAGTGAGAGTTTCATTAGGACAGAGGTTGCATTTTTCATGCTAATATTCTGATATCATATTCCTGGCATACTGATATATTGTTGGAACATAAGTCAGAAAAACAAAGAAACAAAAAGACAAAAAAATACAATATATACATATTTTTATCCACAATCAAAGAGAGGACCCGTCATGTCTGAGCAAATTCATCTAAATAGAATTCCTCTGTAGATGCAAGAAGATTTGCTGGTCAAATTGACATATGAGAAAGAGACAGTGAAGGCAGCAGTGACCAATCCTTGGTAGCTGTCCCATCCTGAGAACACATTTGAGAGAGCTCCTGACCCACTTATATGGTGCTGGCTTTGTTTGATACCAATTGAAATTATTAACATATTTTTCTTCAACTCTGGACACCTTTGCATTTGACTTATTGATGGTTATAGAAAATAAAAAAATCATTGTTTATATAATGGTATTGCAAGACTTCCTGATTTGCAACCACCAGACCCATAATTACAACAGTGCAGTGAATTATGTATAGCACATGTTGGCATAGACTTGGGGCTCTAACTAAAGCAAAAACATTAAATGCTTCCTAGGGCAGATGTCTGAATACAGAAGCAAGCATTACAGCTACCAAGTACCATGGAAAGAGATATCTGGAAAGGAAGCAAGACCAAGTGGTAAATGGCATTGAAGTAAATCTTCAGAGATGGGCTTCTGTTGGATAAGCAATCAAAAGTAAATGAAAGTTGATTATCAGGGGAGTGTTGTAATCAGAGTTAAGTTAGAGAAGATTAAACTGGCAGTTGTGTGCAGAATAAATTGGAGTAGGAAGAAGCGGAAACCAGATATCCTGTAAGTAGTGTATTGCAATAGTCCTGAAAGGAGGTAATGTTGTAGACCAGCAGCAGTGACCGTGGGCAATGTGGAGAACACAGATATGAAAAATCTGTCAGATTTGAAAAATCAGATCAGATTCATTTGTGTATAATAACTGGAGGAGAAATATTCCTGGGATCAAAGAGTGGAATCAAAGTTTTCAAGTTTTCATGCACTCATGGCTGAGAATGTTCAAATGAAACAAAGGCAAATGCATGGTAAACAGGTGCAAAATTGTGGAATAATACAAATTAACCAATCAACACATTTGAGTGTCCTCTTTGGGACATTCATAACTGAATGCGATAAACAGGTCATTTCTAGGCTGAGATGCAACAGGACTTTAACTGTGGAAAGCAACATTGACAAAGACTTTGATACATATTGGAGTTGGGGGATAGATTTCTAATCTTCCAGAAATAGAGGAAAATCTAGAAAAATATTATTTTATAGGAAGGAATCTTAAGGATTTATGACTGCTAATACAAAGCAACCTTGGTCAGTTTTACCAAAGATAATGTCCACCAAATTAGCATTTGGGGACATGTTTTTTCAAAACTGACCAAAAATATGTATTGCAATCGTAGGATTTATTGAGCAACACCTTTAAATTTCAATTTCATGTTATGTGTGAGATTTTATGGCTGAGGCCTCATGAAAAGTAGAGTTTAAGATGGTTGACATTCTCCTCTTCCTTTTTATCTTTTGGAAAAGGTTGCACACTATTCTGTGGGAAGGTGAAATCAATACAGCAGCTGAGCAAGATCTAATATTTGTATGGTTCTACTGCAGCCTTCTGTTGGGCAAAATATAATAAATGTGGCATAAGTGACAGAAAATGTGGGTGCTTTTGAGGTATGAACAGATGGGAGTTTCATTTTTTCAAGCATAACTTGTAAAATCTGAAAGATGCTTATTTGAACTTGTATTGTCAAGCAGGAAGCAAATTCAATGGGTGTGGTTGGCATTTTATATATATATGTATACATACATATATATATAATTTATGTACATATTCAAGATAATTGCTTCATTAAATTTGAATTTTAATTGTTTTCAAGAATTAAAAGTAGTTTAGATGTTGTAATACAGTCATGCAAAAGAATCTCCCAAACAGAGGATCATATCATTCAATAAATTTATATGCTAGAAATGGACGATTGCAAAATAACATGATTTAATGCCATCCTAGTTCTACAGTCTAGGAGGAAGTATTTCATTTAAAATGTCATGAGAAACTTTGCACATATCATATAATTTGTACTAAGATGCTCAGAACTTGGAAATATATTTTCTAATTAAATTTTAAAAAAACTGCTAGGAAGTAATATTTTTTAAATTCACATTAATATTTAAAATGATATATAGAATTTGAAAAATTGTTCATATTATCTGTTCATTTAAAAACTGAATGTTGGCCATAGCTAATCGAATAATAATGCAATAAATATGTTTTTCTCTTATTTGAATTTTTGAAGACAGGTAATTCATCATAAATTTTACTTTAGTAAGTAAAAAAAAAAGTGCTTTACTTGTAAAAGTTTGTTTAATTTCAGTAAAAGGACTAAATATTGTCTCCTGGATGTTTAACCATTTCTAAAATTCATTTCTGAAAATAGTTGTTTGGACAGGTTTGAATTTTCTCCAACCTATAGAGTTGAATTTTCTTTTAGGTCTTAATAGTCTTTAAACATGTACGGAAGAAGGAAAAAGGTTCTATCTGGGTTGTGATCTTCTTCGACCTCTGCTTCTCTAGATTCTGTGATTAACTTCTGAGCTCTATCATCTGCAGAGATGGGATAATAGTATAACCAAGATTTATAAAGTAGTCTGGGTTCTTTATTTGAAATATGAAAAATAAATTATTAGTGTCTTCTGCAAATCAGAAATGAAAAACACGCCACCCACCTATTACTTTTACAGCTTAATAGAAGAATTTGATATATTTTGCTACTTTTGAGATTTACTAAGAATTTATGAGACAAGGAGCCAGCAGAATTAAATACTATACAGGAAGGAAATCTGTCAAGTATAGTTGCTAATAGTTCTTGTAGATGTCATACCTGCTAACATTGAATATTTCTTATCTGAGCTATATTTTGAATGCAAAATATATGTAACACTTAAAAAATTATCTTGTTGTGGACCTGGGAGCTAACATCACACATGAAGTAGAGTGCTGGGATCTTTTACTTGTAGATCTGAAGAATTTCAGATAAGCTGGGGATATATAGCTCATTGGTAAGGCACTTGCCTAGCATGTGTGAGGGCTTGGGTTCAATCCCTACCTCTGCAAAAAAGAATTTCAGAGTCAAAAGAGATCAATTCCCCAATTCTGTAGATCAATTGACCAATAAAAGCAGAACTCAATTAGAATTTGATTAAATTTACCTGGCTATGCAATACTAAACTAGGGCTCTTGGCCTCCAGTGGAATTCTACATATCCCTTCATAATTTTATTTCAAGAATAAATTTCTCCTGATTCCTAATACTTGAACCTGTAATTACATTTTTAAGAGATCATGAATTTTAATCTAACTGGATTTAAAAAGGCAGCATTGCATGGGTCTGGTCTGAGTGTTCTCTGATGGTGGTAGTCAACAGGAGTCTTGCTCAGAGCTCCTGCAGTGGGCAGTCAGCAGTGAGTTTGTAAGGCTAGGAACACCCTGTCTTCTGCACCCATGGTCACACATGGGCCCCTGATATGAAATGGTCAATCTTAACCCCTCCCCTTAGAACTAAGAATTGTGACATTTAGCCTCATCTTCATGTTCAGTCCCAGTAAGCACAGGTGCCATTGGTGGCATAATGTAGCTCTTGAGACAGAGAGTAAGAGTCTGAGCAGCTCTTAGAAAATTTTACTGGAACTTTGCAGGCTTCCTTTTCAGGGTCATTGCAGAGAACCAGCCGTAGTGGTTAGATAGCATACCACTGAGTCTTCATTAGAAATTCCTCCCATTTTTTTTCCCTCTCTCTTAGAGTCTGCCACTTGAAAGTAAATGATGATTAACCTATGTTGTATTTGGATGTGATTCTAGTGTTTTCCCCAGAGGTCCACGTGCTAGAATCTTGGTCCTAAGTGTGGCAGTGTTGAAGTTGTAGAACCTTTAAGCAGTGAAGTCTGCTGGAAGGTGATTAATTCATGGGAGCATCATCTCCAAAAGGGGTTCATGTGCTTCTCATCATGTTGTTGGCCTTCTGCTTGTGGTTCCGTTCCTCTATGATGTTGTGATGCAGTGGGGGGTGGGGGGATCGTTACCAGAATACCTGCACTACATTGTTTAGACCTCACAAAACTTCATTTTTTTTTAAATGAAGTACTCAGCCTTGGATATTTTGTTTTAGCAACACAAAATGGATAAACATGTTTATTCATTTAAACATTCTTACAGAAGAAAGTGGATTACTTTTTGTTTTGTTTTTTAAAGAAAGTGGGGACAATGTGAGAGAGAGAAAGAGAGAAGCAATTTTTTATTTTTATTTTTTTCAGTTTTTCATGTGAATTTCATTCCTCAGACACTTTGTTGTGTATGTGGTGCTGGGGTTCGAACTTATGTTCTCGTGCATGCCAGGCAAGCATGGTCACCATGGAGCCATTGCTCCAGTGCCTGAGGATTATTTTTTGTGACTCTTAGAGTTTTACCAAAACTTTACATTTTCCTCATGAATGCGGTGTTCCAAAGTTCATCTTTTTTTTAATTACTCATTCTTTTTCCCCCTCACTTCATACCATAAGAGTCTACTAACATTTATTGAGTTTCAGTTACATGTTCCACATAGGTCTTCTCATTTCATTTCAAACAAATACCTACTTTTATTTTTCATAACTTAAAATACACCTGTTCCCTTAGCCAAACCTTTTATATTATATTTATTTCCAGTCGTTGAAATTTAGAAAAAAAAATATAAAGCTTTGGTTTGAAGCATTGCTTCTAAAGCGTTGGAAGGGTTGGCCTCAAAGGCAAGGGCTCAAGTGTTTGTCTTGAACTAAGGGGAAGGGGTAATAGCTATTCACAGTTGCTATTTTGTGAGGATGGTAGTAATTTTACAGCCATTCTCTATCTTTTCCAAAGGACAAATAATAAATGCACTTAAACTGAAATATTAGAGATGCTTTTGAAAAGAAATGTGTTTGAAAAGATTGCCTGGGTTATACAAGCTGTGTGAAGTAGTGTATACAACATTTTCTACCTTGCCCTAAAAAGCGAGATATCTACCTGTCTGTACTTTGTAGTTGTTTTTTTCTCTAATAATTCTGAGTACTCTATTAAGGGGATTGTATTTAATGATTCTATCAATTTCCCTCATGACAAACAAATTCTATAATTTCTACATATAGTTTCACCTAGCTTCAAACATTTCTTATGAAACCTAATCATGTTATCTAAAAATACTACAAACAAGACTTGAATCTAATTTCTTCCTGGTCAAATTCAATGTATATAATATGATTTCTTCCTCAGTTGACTAAAAGTTTTTTTTTTAATTTTCTTGATACATTATAATTATACATAGTGGTGGAATTCCTTGGACTAAATGTGACTTTAAGTATTTACAGGGTAAAAGTCAAGGAGTCACTTGTGTGTTATGGTATAATTACATCTCCTGTTGACTTAAAATAAACATTTTAGCCACTAATTGTAATATCCCCACCTTTAAAAAGCCTCTATGTGCACAGAGTGCCTGTAATCCCAGCAGCTTGGGGGGACTAAGGCAGGAGGATCAAAAGTTCAAGTCCAGCCTCAGGAATTTAGCAAGGTCGCAAGCAATTATGCAAGATCCTGTCTCACGATAAAAAAAAAAATTAAAAAGTGGCCTAGTGGTAATGCACTCCTGGGTTCAATCCTGAATTTTTTTTTTTTTTAAGAGAGAGGGACAGTGAGAGAGACAGAGAAAGAGAGAAACAACTTTATTTAGTTTTCCACATGGCTTTAGTTGCTCCAACACTCAGTTGTGTACATGGTGCTGGGGTTTGAACCCGGGTCCTCGTGCTTGCCAGGCAAGCACGAAACCACTGAGCCACTGCTCCAAGCGCACTGAATTTTTTTTTAAAGCCTCTTTTTCATGCAATTACAATGACTTGAGTGTGACTTTCTGTTTCTGCGTACTTGACACGAGAGTGGCTAAGCATCAGTGACGTGGTGGCGACATGGAGAAGGAGAAGGGGTCTGAAGTGTGGGTCACCTCACAGTGATGCACTTAGTAATCCAGATTGGCCCTCCTTCACTTCCTTCTTTCTTTCTTCCTTTTTTATTTTTTTTTTAAGAGAGAGGGACAGAGAGAGAGAGAGAATATCAATTTTTATTTAGTTTTTCATGTGGCATTCATTGCTCCGCCAGTTGGTTTTGTACGTGGTGCTGGGGTTCGAACCCTCATCCTTGAGGATGCCAGGCAAGCACCTTAACCACTGAGCCACCACTCCAGGCCCCGCGCCTTGCTTTCTTAGTGGCTCATTTTTCTTGCTTCCAGGGGTTGTGTGACATTCGGTTCTTTTCCAGTGTAAGCATGTAACTTTACCCTAATGGCTGCTCCGTTTAAACATTCTCGGATGTTCTGCACAGTTGAATTCCGGTCTAAGGCAGACATTCTGAACTTCTCATGCTGAGTTGGGTCTTCGCTATTTTTTCTCTCAGAAACAAGAACGAAATGTCTCAGCCACTGGACAACTACTGGCCCACATAATGCGTTAGCTCACCAGCTTTGCCATGTGCTAGCGGCACAGCTTTAGTCTGCGGATTGAGACTGAGGAAGCACAGCATTTATTTTTAAAACACAAAATATTAGAGCAGATGAAGCTCCCTGGATCACTGGTTTTCTTCATACTCTTTGCTGAATATTTTCTGCTTTCCCTTATATATAGCAGTGCCAGTCATTGAAAGAAATTATTAAAATATGAAAAGTATTATCGTGTGCTTTTAGATTTTCCAAATCCAACTGAACCATCCTAAGGAAAGACATTATTTTAGTGACTACTTGGAACCAAAGGTATTAATGGAAGCAATTGTGTTTCTATTTGGAGGAGATTCAATTTATTGTGACTTGTGCTTTGGAATGATCATTTGCCACTCTTTCTTCTTCTTCTTTTTTTTTTAAGAGAGAGAGGGAGAGTGTAAGAGAGTAACAAAGAGAGAATCAATCTTATTTATTTTTTCATCTGGACTTTGTTTCTCAGGTGTGTCCGTGGTGCTGGGATTTGAACCCAGGTCCTCACACATGCCAGGCAAGTGCTCTAACCCATGAGCTATCCCTCCAGCACCCATTTGCCACTTTTGATAGAATTCAACCTTTTACTTTTAAAATGGCTTGTGGTTAACTCTTACCGCCTTCCCCTTAATTAAAGGTTGTGGGTTATTTTCTTCTTTCAGGTAGTTTTTAATGAAGAAGTAGCCACATAGCAAGTTTGTAGCAATTTGAAAAATTCTTAGATTATAACTATTTAGAATGTCTTCATAAACCTGAAAATCAGTTTTATTTGCTTTCTAGTAAGTGTAGGATTTCTTTAGAGAAGCTTTGTTATAGCTTCATAATGATAAGTATTCTCTAGAAGAACAGAGAAACTAATGGCATAATCCTACTCAGAAGCCATCACATTCTGTTGGCTTCTGTATTTTAAAGTGATGAATTTGAAGTCCAGGTTAATAATCTATTTTTTTCCAGTTGCAGTGGCACACACCTCTAATCCCAGCATCTAGGGAGGCTGAGACAGGAGGATCCAAAGTTCAAAGCAAGACTCAGCTATTTAGTGAGCCCTAAGAAACAGTGAAATGCTGACTCCAAAAAATAAAATAAAATAAAATAAAAAATAAAAAAGGCTGAGGATATGGCTCAATAGTTAAGCCAGCTTGGGTTCAATCCTCAGTACCCCCCCCCCCCGCAAAATCTGTTTTTCGCCAAGTTCTGATATGAACACCTTCAATATATATGCAAATTCACATTGATATGCCAGATAGATGTATTAGGAACATGTATTTCTTTACCTGTTACCTCCTTCTGTGGTGGGGCCATTGATTATTGCATGTCGTGGTGAAGTGTATATTAATCACAGTCCAGATACATGGATATTGTGCTTGTTTGCTATTTTAGGGCTTCCTCTGCTACCCTAGCAACTCTGCTCAGGGTTTGTTATTGAGAAACCTTTCTATCAATGACCTGTGTGGTTAACAAGGACATTTGACGAACCTACTTACAAAATCTCGATGTGTTTGTAGCAGAATGAAGCCATGCAGTCATTCTGGTATTTAGATATTCTCCCCATTCTGCAAACCTTCAATTTGTTCAGAAGTGGATGCCATGTTGGCAATGCTCACCCGTGGCCATCCTTGCCAGGACCGTGCTGGCTTGAGCCCAGTTCTCTTGGCCTTGATCTTTTGTTTTTTCCCTAGGAGCCCAGATGGAATGGAGGTTGCTTCCAGTGAAATCCTTGGCTGTGAGCAGTTTATGATGTGACCTGCCTTGTCTTCAGGTTTATCAGACCTGCCAAGGACTGCTCAGTGTTTCCCTGTCATCTCGCCTGTGCTTTGGGAGTGCACACATATGCTGAAATTCAGTTGCTTTCTGATAGCAGCGAATTGGGACAGTCTTGTGGAGTGAGAAAAACCCGTATTCTAAGCCCAACAAACTACTTTTACTCATTGTGACAAAACCTTCAATTCACTCCAATCAGATAGGAAGGATTTATATTACGCTGTTCCCTGTTGTGTTGAAAAAGGTTTCCAGAGGACCGGAAATGTATTTTCACACCAGCTTCCAAATCCTTTGTCATAATTTTCGGCAAGACCATGTAAGAGAAAGTAAATTCAGATTGGACCTGATACTGTGTTCTGCTCAAATTCCCTCTGCCCATTAAGGATAAGAATGGATCAGACAGCATGCTTTCAATTGTGAAAAGACTGCAATCATCATCTGAATTGGTTGTGGCGTTTTAGGGAATTTTTCAAAGCATCTCAGCTGAGTTTGCTGATGCGTAACTGAATTCCCTGCTTCCAATCATCTCATCCCCCAATTAATTGCATATGTCATTGCCTGAGTAAGGAATATTCTAAAATGCAGCTCTGATAATGGGGGATGAAGGAAGAGACTCATTGCTTAAATTAAAAATCATCTCAATTTATTAGTATTCAAGGCACTGTCATCCTCCTTTTTGCTCTGGCCAAATTTAATATCCTGTTGATATTGATAGTAAGATAGCACCCCCTCCCTCTGCCAAAGATGTCCACATCTTAGACCTCAGAATTTGTGACTTTGCCATGATACATGGCTAAGGAGATGTAAGTTTGCAGATGGAATTAAATTTGCTAATCAGCTTCCTTGAGATGGAAAGATTATTCTGTATTAATCAGATGAGCTTCATAATCTCGAGGGAGATTACATGTGAAAAGGGTAAGAAAAAGAGGGAGACTCCAGAAAAGTTTGAAGATGATAGACTTCCGGCTTTGAAGATAAAAAAGGGGTCATAGTCAAGGAATTCAAGTGATATCTAGAAGCTAAAAAAGGCGACATGGATTATTCCTTAAATCCTCCAGAGGAAGGCTGCAGTCCTACAGAAACCTTGGTTTTAGTTCTGTGTGACCCATTTTGAATATCTGACCTCCTGTATATATGCTAACACATGGGTGTGGTTTCAGCCACTAACTTCAGGATTCTTTGTTATAACAGCAATAGGAGCTAATACACCATTACATGGTACATAGTAAAACAGGCTGTGAACCCAGACCACCAGGTTTCACTCTGGACCCTGGCACTCACTCTACTCCTGGACAAGTTATTAAGAGTTTTCTATGACTTGGTTTCTTCCCCTACTCACTGATATTTCAGATAACTCAATATTTCTGTTCTCCCAACATCTGCCTTACCGCTACCATGCTTTGTTAACATTATGACCATAATTCTTGGAAAATTTACCTATTTTACTGAAGCCAGCACTAATGTCCCCACTTCTGCTAAAAATTTTCTGTGATATCTTGAGGATAATTTATGTCTCTCTTTTTCTCTGTGTGTAATTCTAGTGTTTGGCTTTTTATGAAATTATAATTCTTGCTATGGTTATTTGTATTTATTATTATTATATGTATGTATTATTATTAATATCTCTGTTAATATTAAGCATTCTTGAAAAATGGATAGGTTTTGTTTATATTTGAGTACCCCATCCCTAAGGGTAAAAAATAAATGCACATGGCTTATTATAGATGTCCCTCAATATGTGTAGGCTCAAACTTGACTACTGATATAGGTCTTGTGAAATTAATATCCAGTAACATTTTGTTGAAGACTATTTTACTGCCCATGTTAATGAAAAATGAGATCATATGCCTAGCACTTAAAAAATGTTAGAGGATGAAACAGTTAAATTTTCTTAGATTTACTGTGAAATGAATTTTTAAGTTCACAACTGACAGCTTGTAATGTAATTCATTATTTGAAACACCCAAAGATATCCTTTGCATGTGTTATGTAGCAAAGAGTCCAGATACTCGGCATATCATTAGCAGAGCATTGGATTAGGACAGAAATTAATCGAGATGTGTTCTCTTTCCTATTGCTGCAGCACTCTACTGATGCCAAATTCCAGAAGAAGGAAAATAAAGATACTAAATAGTGATTTTAAAGTAAGCAAGTAGAGGATGCCATGGGAGAATAGTTTTCTTTGTCTTAGGAATAATGGAAAGATAGTAATACCCTCAAGGAAGAAAGATTTTGATATTCTATTCCACTTCCAATTCCAGGAGTGACCAGTAGTTGCTACTTCCTGTCTTTTAAATAATAATGAAATGCTCTGTTTAAGTAAACATAAATCAATGGGCAGCAGAAATGCCTTCCCTGTTTATTGCTGATAGTTTTCTTTACAAATAATGCTTGATAGCTTCTCTGGAAAATTATGGTTGGTATCAGAGAGATGTCATGCATGGTAGTTTAATTTAATGCTCTTAACCCTGAAGAAAAAGAAACCTGCAGGTAGATTCCCACTTGGTCTCTCAGGATTCTTATGCCTTTAAGCCATGTGCTAATCCCCCTCTTTTCTTAAATATATTTATTTATAAAAGTGATAGTGATTATTATTTCAGAAATTCTGCTGCCTATATAATTTGCATTTCAAGCAGAATATTTATTTCATCATTATTTAATATCAATTGTAATTAGCCTACATTGTGCATTTACATTATGAAGCTGTCTATAACCTATAGAGCATGCACTCCTACATGTTATCCTATCTTCATTCTTGAGTCTGAATTTGTTCCAGAACATTCTACATGTGAACTAAGTCCTTGGACATTTCAAGTCTTAGGCTAGTTGAAAACTTGGCCTTTAATGGGAAAGTGGTGAAAAAAAAAAAAACTCAGGAAGAAAGGAAAGAATTAACAATTGTTCTGACATGATGGGTTTTTAGGGCTCATCAGAGCACAGGAATCTGAGTATCTTCTGGAATTCCATGAGGCTGGGTGCAGTGGACTAAAACCTCAACAATTTAGTAGGAGTGGTACAGGGTACATTAGAGATGCAGCTTTTAACCTCAATTGAAAGGTGGTAAATGAGATTAACATTTCAGAGCACTGTTAGGTTGATAAACTAACAGAAATGGTTCTTACATTACTATGGAAAAGGAATATCCATTCTTAATATGTACTGATATGCTCTGTGACTAGCTAAAGAAAATGACAATTTAAGTTGAAAGTGAAGTTTTTTTCTTTTTTGGTAAATGGGTCTGTATTACACATTGGAACTATTAAATAGATACATGATGATAGATGAAATTTGCTTTCTCTGGTTATATAATGCTTTTCAAGTACATATCACAAAGTGATTTATGTACTGTACCATCACAGGCCCACGTCACTAGGGCCAAGCAATCATGGATATAAATTTTTTAGACTATGAGCTACAGTATACTTTTTTTCCTTATTAGGTTCATTTTCTTGGGTATTTTGTCACAGTGATATGTAGCTGGCTAACACAGATGGCTGGGAAACATGGGTTTTTTAAGACCTAAAGAAAAACTCAAGATTCTCTGTGGATATGAATTCTAGGAGGAGGAAATAGAAAGTATGATAAGTCCCCCAGGGTGGCTGGGGCAGAAAGAATGAGGGAGATAGTGGCAGAAAAAAAACCAATGAATAGGATGGGGTCAGCTCATATGGGGTCTCAAGTAAAGACTTCATGGTAGTTTTTTTACTTTCTTTTTTTCTTTCTTGTACCGGGATTGAACCCAGGGACACTCTATCACCAAGCCACATCCCCAGCCTTTTTTTGTTTGTTTGTTTTGAGCCAGGGTCTCATTAAGTTGCTTGAGGGTCTTGCTAAGTTGCTGAGGCTGGCCTTGAACTTGCAATCCTCCTGCCTTGGCCTCCAAAGTAGCTGGGATTTCAGGTGGTACAACCATGCCCAGGTTATGGTAAGATTTTTATGTGAACCTGTAGCCTTTACATAATTTTGAGCAGAGAAGGGATGGTGTGACAATTTTCACAAATCACTTAGGTGGTATCCTGAAAATAGACTAAGAAGTGAAAGCAGTGGGACTTGTTAGTAGATTCCTTGTGTTAATTTCAAATTTAATTTTGCAGAGAAGCAGAGAACACAGAGTTGAACCAAAAAAAATATTGGAAGGTGAGATCTCCTAAAAGACTTCACTGTGGATATTAGAGATGTCTAGAATGTAACTTTTTATGTCCAGATACTTCTAGACCCCTATGCTTCCTCATCTTTCTTCAGGCTACTATAGCAATATGCCATAAACTGGGTGACTCAGGAAAAAACAGACATATATTTCTCCCTGTTCTGGAGGCTGGAAGACTGAGTGCCAGCGGTTGGTTCTGGTAAGGACTCCCTAACTCTTGTGTCCTCATATGGCAGAGGCAGGGCTTGAGCTCTTAGGTGTGTTGAGGGCACTAATCCCATTAACAGGTGCTCTACCCTCATGACATCATGGGATCCCAAAGATCCCACCTCCAACCACTATCATTTTGGGACTAGGATTTCAACAGACGTATTTGGGTCGGGGGGATACTAACGTTCAGTCCATTGCACTCCTTGTAAACAATCTGAACTTATAGAGCTCAATTCTGTGTTTTCAGTCTTCATTTATTCGAACACCCCAAAACTGGGAAGTTGGGGGACATGTCATTCTGATATTTTTAGTATAAATCTGAATAACTGAAGTAGGATTTCCTAAAGTTAAAAAATGTTTTTTAAAATAATTGAAAGCACCACACAAACTTGCTCATTGTTGAGATGGTATAATTACAGTAGTCTCCAACAGAATACATATCAGCCATCTTTAATAGATTGCTTTTTGTACTGATTTTGTGGTTCTGAACCTTGCTTTGATAGCTTTGACAGCTGAATAATTTTTACTTGCTTTAGTACCTTAACTTATAGATATTCATTATGACATGTGTTCATTATTCACAAAACACATAACTTTATAACCCTATCTTTAGAAAAATACCTTTTGGAGCAATAGTGTTAGTGCTTAACTTATATTAGATGCTTCATGAATTTTTTTTCTAAGAGAGAGGGTCAGTAAGAGAGTGATAAAAGAGAGAGAGAGAGAGAATCAATTTTATTTAGATATTCATGTGGCATTCTTTGCTCCAAAGCTTCATTGTGTATGTGGTGCTGGGGTTCGAACTTGAGAACTCGTGCATGCTAGGCAAGTGCCCTAACAGTGAGCTACCACTGAAGTCCCATTCATGAATGAATATTTTTGAATGAATGTTTTTTTTTTCTTTTGAGAGAGAAGGAATCAATTGATTTAGTTTTTCATGCTCCTTTTGTTACTCCTACACTTTGCTGTGTACATGGCACTGGGGTTTGAACCCCCGTCCCTGCACACACCAGGCAAGTGCCAGAACCGCTGAGCCATCACTCCTGCCCCTGAATGAATGATCTTTAACACAACCTCCAACATTTACAGCAAAATAGGAATTTTATCTGTATGTCACTGCCTTTTTCAAATAAGTTCTCGTGATTTTTCAGAATCATATGCCATTTGTGAAACTATATCTTTGTGTGGATTTAGGGTGTAGTCTCCTTAATTTGCTTTCCTGTAACATTATATGCAAGGATTCTACACAGCATGGACATAAACCCTTTAGAGACATGATAATCATTTAATATTTATGTTCTGTTAATTTGGAAATTATCAAGTTTGGCTAATTTTATTCCACATGTGAAAAGAATGATAATTTATTATCTACTATGTTTGATTGAAATTTAAAAGAAAACTCCTATTAGTTTATTGCTGTGGAGGATTTTTGTGTCAGCATTGGAAATAATCCTATGGTTTGATTTCCTTTGGCTTTGTGTGTCCCCAAATGCCCTTTATGAGAGAATACATTGGACACAACTGAGGAAGTTAAGCCAACCAATTAAAAAAAAAATCCACATAGCATACAAATGTTAATAAGCTAGAATTTGCTTTGAAGAGTTGTGTTTTATTTTAAAATATATATGATTCAAAATTCTATTCAATAGCATATGACATTTGGGTATTTACACACACACACAAAATCTTTTTCTCCGTCTCTGACAAGAATAATACTCTAGATGTTTTCCCTGTGGCTTCAAGGAACCTCAGCCTCAGTTGCATTTCTGCCAAGGAATGAAGCCCACTTTGTGTGATATTCTCATTAACTCTAGACACTGATTCAAATAGAATTTCCCTAGGACAAGTGGACATGTCTAAAATCTTGCATATCCATATGATCTCTTTTGGCCTGCTTGGTACCTGCTGACAACTGCTATTTAGGTCATGAAGATGAGTTATTCATTAAGGCAGCCTTTCTTCCAGCTGACTGGTGGCTGATTTTCTGGAAAATGACACTGATTTCGTAAGATCCCCACATAAGTGACAATAATCAACTGCCTAAATTCATTCAACCGTAATTGAATAAATACTGTATGTATTCTCCCACAAGATTGCAAAACCAAACCAACAGTTGTTTAGCTAAAATTAAAGGATCTTTGACTGTATAAAACTGATAGGAGTTGAAATGCAGGAATTCCATTTAGCACTCAAAGGCCCCAGAGGATACCAATCTCCCTCAGTGCCTTTCCTCCATATTTTGCTCACAATACACAGGTGTAGGTTGAATGTATGAATTCCTCACAAGATTGGGTTAAAAGCACCTGCTTGGGTGAGACCTATTTTAAAAAGCAGCTACCTTAGAAACGTACAGAGTTGTATAAGTAAATTCTATAGAATAATTGACTAGTCATCACTTGCTTCAGATTTTTCCAAGAGGAAAGCATTAGTAAGACAGAGGGGCAAATTCAGACAGGTTGACTTGTCCTTGTTGGGGCCTTATGGGGGTCAGTCAAAGGAAATATAAATTGTGTGCTTGTTTTTCAATTATGTAACTGTTTGCTTGATTTTATATATGTAACTCAGAATTCTGTAGTCAGCACATTTCTTTAGGAAAAAAGAAATGACGGTATTATAGCCATCATTTTCAGACCTTATTTATACTGCGTGTTGATTTAGACTGCTATGTAGAAAATGCATGGAAGGGGGATCGTAGAGTGAATGGAGTGGCCATTAGGTTGTTGTGCAAGCTCAAGCCATGGGTGAGGGTGACTTGGACCCTGGTGTGGGATAGAGAAGGGGAGAAGGAAGAGGCATTGAGGATTTGTATTGCTAGTGGAGACATTGGATGTGTATGCTTGTGAGCATGTATGAGTGCACACACCCTTGATTGTTAAGAAGGAAGAGTGCAGAGAATTGGAAGTTAAGGTAGAAGGAGAAATCAAGGATGACTTCTATTTTTTTGGTTTGCACAATAAAGCAGATCAGATCTATCACAAGTACCAATCTCTGTTTACAGTTTGAACCAAAGTTCCCATGTATAGTAGTTCTTAAAAGCATTAGCATTAAAATGGATTCTTCTGCATTTGGCTTAACCTGGAAAGATTGGCAGGGGAAAGATATTTCAAATTTCAATTTCAGAGCTGTCAATCTTGTATCTTTCATGAACACTAAAATTATTTGTCATAAAGGAGGTTATGATCCTCATGCTCTAAATGATTTCCAGGAGTGATTTCATATATTTTTCCTTATAAATCATCCTTGATATATAGAATGAAAAGAAAACAGACTTCTTTTTTTCTTTTCATTTAAATATGATGGCAATTGTACTGTGTGAATGAAATCATATTCTTTCAAGCTTTGGTGATTGTCTTTTAATTTTAAAGAGTCCAGAAAGAGAAGTGAGAGCTGATAACTTTTGGAAGTATGGGAGAGATGGTGAGATCCTGCATTTAAATCTTGGTAAAAGCTTGACTTGAGTCGTGGAAATCTTAGTAATTGATCGTGGCTGATATCAATTCAGCTGAATATAGTAAAAGATGGACAGGGTGATTAGACATTGGAAAATGCAGAGATTATGAGAATAATAAATAATCGAACAATCGATTCAGTTAACGTAAATGTATGGGGCTTATCTTTTAAAGCAACTTCGTCAAAGGAAATTGATAAAATTTATACCATACCTTGCATATTTACTGATTTTTCACTATTAGTCCACTTAACACTGTTTCCCAAAGACAAAATGTAGACATCTTTATCCTTTATTATCCTTGCAAATGTTCTGTACAGCAGCCTTTAAGCCTGTCTTTCTGTTTCCTGCCTGACTTTCGGTGTATGTCTTTCTACTCCTGTAGCTGCTATCCAGAATTAGGGAGAGAAAATGTGGGATTTTAAGTCCAGCAGTTCCCAGTTGAAATATTAACTTTTAAAGCTCTAATTTCTTTATCTGTAAAAGGTAGTATACTACTTATAAGATTATTTGGGGGAATAAATAGGTAAAATATATAAAAACGCACAGACAACAACTGATTTATAGTGGGTGAATATAAATTAACTTTCTTCCTCCGTATAAAAACTCATTCCCAACTTGTTTCTTTTGCCACATTGGAAGTAAGTTCTCTTCTTTGTAACTATCATGACAATTTATTTAAATTTCTTTTTCACATTCTTGCAATTTGCTAACAATTGAAATAAAATTGGGCATGTAAATTTCTTGAAACTTTAAAGGTCTTATTAACCATTTTTTGTCATTTCCCTAGCACCAAAAAAATTTCCTTTTATATGAAAATGAGTCTTTCTTGCCTGGAAGGATAGTGAATGAATGGGCTCTCTACTCAAGAGAGGAACTAAGCATTTGAGTAAATATATTTAGAAAGAATGCAAAATACTTCACTCATCCTTTCTATATTGATTATATGTTAAAATGGTAACATTTTGGATATACTGCATTTATTGAAATATGTTATTAAAATTAATTTGCCCTGTTTCTTTTTACATTTAGTTGTATCTTTCAAAAAGTTTAGTTACCGATATGCTTCTCATTTTATTGCTATTGAACAATAAATTTCCGTTTTAACAAAATGAGGACTACAGCTGTCAAACCTATTGATCTGAGAATTCCTAATTGCTGGTTAACAATAGACATTAGCTGATATGGAATAATAGGTAAATAAATGGTGAACAAATGTACAGGTGGAAGGACAAAAAGGAGATGGAATAAGAGATCAAGGAAGGCACAGATTGGGTCTGTCTCACACACTTTGTAGGTCCCCGGCACCTAGAACATTGTCTGTTAATTAAAAGTGCTTTATCCATGTCCTTCTCACCAATATTGTTCAAAAATCTTAATAGGCTTAGTCCTATAACTGAACTTCCTCAGTTCTGCAATGTTTGTGATAGCTTGTCTTATCCTCGGCATCTTATTTTAAATTCTCTTTCTCACAGATTTTGCAAAATAAAAATAATCCCTTTAAAGAATGTCAGAGATGTTCTATATTGGTGTGCATTACACACATGATTGAAAAACTTTGCTAATGAAACCTATGTTTGTATTTTAAGTCTCTTTTCAATGGTCTTACACTCATGCATTCTAGATTTAGTTTTCGTTTTTTCAAAGGGCATATTCACATGGGTTTCCAATATATATTGATGGAAAAAAGTATAAATCTCTCCTTCTTCATTTTAATGAATTTATTTGGTGACTAAAATACTCCATTTAGTAATCACACTATTGCTCATTCTGTGGAAATAGTCCTTCTTTTAATAGCTTAGCACTTATGGGCAGGCTAAATCTTCGTCATTCAAATGTAAATAGAACCCATCATTTATGGTTTTTTTGATATTTTTAGAATGCAAGAAGCCTGTTGCATTATTTTCTAATCGGATATACTTATTTATAATACTATTTCCGTTCACAATTTTGAGTAGTTCTAAATTACTATTTCATGAGTGGTAAGGTCTAATTACTCATTTCAAAATCACCTATTCTAAGAAAGTTTATACCTGCAAATTGGCAAGTTTTTACATATGAATGTTGGAATAAGAAGCTTTTGCTAGGATAGAATTCTCTTATTCCCCTTTCTTTCCTTTTATTTTGTTACTCTTTATGTTGCTTCCTAAGGGAGAAGATTGCATCATTGATTTTCCATATGTAATTTTTCTTTTCATTGTTTTCTTTTTCTTTTTTTAATTTAAATAGAGGGACAGAGAGAGAGAGAGAGAGAGAGAGAGAGAGAGAGAAGGAGAGAATCAATGTTTTTTTTAGTTTTTCATGTAGCCTCCATTGCTCCAACGCTTGGTTGTGTATGTGGTGCTAGGGTTCAAACTAGGGTCTTTATGCATGCCAGGCAAGCGCTGTAACCGTGGAGCCACCACTCCAGCTCCAGTATGTACTTTTTCTAAGTAAGTATTTAAAGCTATACATTTCCCTCTGAAGACGGTATTAACTGCAGCTCAGGTAATGTTTTGGAATGCTTTTTATTATATGATTAAAAACACTTCAAATTCCCCTTGTGGTTTCTTCTTAGACCGGTGGGATATTTGATTCCCAAAGTAATTCCATTTGGTTAAAAACACATTTGTATGATTTAATTTCTGAAAAATTTAAGGCTTACTTCACAGCCAGCATGTACCTTGCTGAATAGCCCATGTGTACTTAAAAAGGTTATCTATTCAGCAGCTGCTGAGTGTACAATTCTTTAAACATCAAATAAGTTGTTAGTTAACAGAATTGTTAGAATCTTTAATAATATATATGTGTGTATATTTGTTGGTAACAAATACTGATGGAAGAGTGTTGAAATTTCCATGTATGATTCAAGATTACTTTTTCTCCCTCTAGTTCTGGTATTTTGCTTCATATATTTAAGAACTTGTCCATTAGAGGCATCTGTATTTAGGATTATTGTGTCTTCTTGGTGAAACAGCCATATTGTCATTAAACCTCATCCCTATTCACTCTGAATTAGATTTCAAGTCCTGAAGTCTCTATTTTGTCAATGCCAAATTAGTGTTGTGCAGTATGGCTTTATTCATTTACCTTTAACCCATATACATATATCTTTCTATATAAGGTGTGCCCTATAAAGACAGCATATATTTGCCCTGTTTATTTTTTGTTGTTGTTGTTATTCTTGTTTATTTTTTCTGATATCTTCCCTTTAATTTGGATATTTAGTACATTCAAAGTTAATACATTTATTGATATTGTTGGTTTAAATCTACCCTTTTGTTAGCTTTCTATGTTTTGTCTGCTCTGCTTGCATTTATGCTCTTCCGACATTTTTATTAACTGAACCTTTTTTAGTTTTCCAGTTCATATGGGCTACTTGGATTTTTTACTCTTTTTTTTAGTGGCTGTTCTGTGGAATAGAGCACACGCTTATAACTTACCAAAGTCTATATAGAATTATTTGAATGAATATTAGATCACCACATGTCTAAATAACTTATAATAGCATCCATGCACTTACCTCCCCTTCTGTTCTTTACATTATTGTAGTCTTATATATTTCTATTGTTTGTTTATTTATATTTATTTCTTAGCATTATAAAATCTATAATATATTTTATTATTATTTTGTTTTAAATATTTATTGTCTTTGAAAGTTATTGAAAGGGAGATAAAATAGTTTTTTTACATCTTACGTGTTTTTAGCATTTCAGGCACTCAACTCTTAATCTTCTTTCCTGTGGATCTGACTGTTATCTGGTGTCATTTGCAGATCTCCCCGCATCAATTCTCCCAGCTTTTATTTCTGAGTATGTCTTTATGTGGCCTTCCCCTTTGGAGAAAACTTTTGCTTTATGTTGAGGGTTCCAATTGAGCATTTACTGATAGTTTATCTTCCCTTTCCATCAAAGATGTTGCTTCATTATATTCTGGTTGTCATTGTTTCTAATGAAAAGTCATTATAATTATATATAGAAGGGAGAGAAAGGGAAAAATCGGGGAATATGACCAATTTATGCTACATGCATATATGAATATACCACAATGAGTTCCACTTCTATGTATAATTATAATGCACTCAAAAGCATATAAAAATGAATGAACGAAGCAAATATTTACTGAGCATTTGGCCTCCATCAGGCTGTGATGTAGTTTCTTGACTACAACAACGAAGGACACAGTAAGTCTTTCTGCTTCCTTTGAGGTGGTGTTCTCAGAGCACAGGCTGGAGGTTTGGAGAACAGAAAAAAAAAAAAAAGACAGGCATAGTTATAAATAATAAATAAATAAGGGGATATGTGTTTTGAAAATCGGGCAAGGGGAAACAGGATATGGGATCATAGAAAAGCCCCGCATATAATGTTCACAATATTATGTTGTTTTCAGGCTCAGCTGTGTTGAAGTTGCCTTTTAAACTTAATCTGAAGGGAAAAGTCTAGAAATGAGTATTCTAGGAACTTTATATTTCAAATCTGTAACACCTACTATGTTTTTATTCTACTTGCCATTCCTTATTTATTTATTTACAAAATTTACTAAATTTCTTGTAGTGTGAGTTAGTTCCTATGCTAAATGGAAAGAATACGAATGTAATTAAGATAGGGACTTGCTTTCAAGTTCATGGTTAGTTGGAAGACTTTCAGGTTCCGCAGTGGTAGCAGGCTTTGTGTGTTGCCTCTTTTTGTCTTCTCTCATTAGCAATGAACTCTTCTGCTTCCCCTGTGTTGAAGCCAAGTCACATAGCTGAGAAAGGGGGAAAGATTACATCCTCCATCCTGACCATTGTACTAGGTCAAAAGATCTCTTGGATTATCTTTCAACCCCCAAATTTTATTCTGAAAGTGGTTTACTAACAGAATGCATAATAAACACTAGAGAAAAGTGCACATTTGAAAAATGCTTGGTGTCCGGAGCTTTACAGTCTTCAGAATGGTGAAAAGAATATAAGGCATTGAATAGAAGCAACTCTTAAAAATGTACATATACATTCCAGACATGGTGACACACACCCATAATCCTAGAGGCTTGGGAGGCTGAGGCAGGAGGATGACAAATTTGAAGCCAGCCTCAGCAACTTAGCCAAGCCCTGAGAAACTTAACAAGACCCTGTATCAAAATAAAAAATAAAAGAGCCTGGGGACTTGGTTCAATGGTTAAGTGTCCCTGGGTTCAATCGCTGGTACCAAGATAAATAAATAAATACTACAATGACTTGTAGTAATAGCAAGATTCTCTCTCATGTAGCATGTTTTGAGGATAACAGAGTCATGTATGATTTATTAATACTCATATTTTTTATACTAAGCTCCCACAATTTCCCTATTTTCTTTAGTGGAGATAGGGAAAACTAAAGGAAAAAATAGTAATTAAGAGGTGCTACTGGGAACGATTCTCTATAATTAAGGAGCAGTTTTAGGTATTTACTCCTTGGCCACTTGCATAGTTTTTGAAACCTCAGCACAGATTTCTGCCTTTATAAATTCATGAAGTTTAGCAATTTGAAAAGTTGGCGTTATGAGAAAGATTTATGTCCTTTATTTGAAAATTGAGGCTCCAGAAGTTTTCATAGAAAACTAGCACTAACTTACTTCCATCTCTAATTTTAGTTATTGAACTGGGACTGTGTGGAAATTAATTTTCGAGCAGAGAGAGTATGCTACTGATGTATGTCACATTTTAGGAGGTATATTGATCTCCTTGTAGTAGTTTTGTTGAATCTAGAAATGATTTATCATCAATTCACATTGTAAGAATATGTGAAATATATGAAGTTTGTACAAGTTGAGTGTCCCTTATCTGAAGTGCTTGGGACCAGAATTGTTTTTGTTTCTGGATTTTTTTAGACTTTCTAATATTCACATATACAAAATGAGACATCTTGGGGATTAGATCTAAGTCTCAACACAATTTTTTTTTTATGTTTCATATACCCTTTAAACACAGTCTGAAGTTAATTTTACACAACATTTTATTATAACTAAGTTTTGACAGCTACTGGTCACTTGAAATTAGGTGTGGAATTTTCCAATCATGGCATCACATTGACACTCAAAATTTTGAATTGTGGAGCATTTTGGATTTCAGATTTTGAATTAGGGACTCTCAGTCTACACAAAGAAAAAGATGTGAGTTTTTGATACCCTAGAGGTAGTACTCTAAATATTTTCACAGCTTTGTTTCAATCATTTTCACAGTTAGATTATATGTATACAATTTTATAAAAATTGAATCAATTTTGTTATTTTTTTGACTCAATAATATGCTAGACATATATATCTTCTTTCCATAGCAACACATGAAGTTTTTTTCCCCAACAAAGAAGGATGATTAAATCAAAGGCCCTGCTACTAGAAATAATTGGATGAAAGTCTCCTCCAAATTTATCTCTGATAAAAAGCTACTAGGAAACAATTCATCACTAAAAGGAAACAGGTAGCATTAGATTGATATTGTAGCAGTGAGTTTATTTGTCTTCATTCTCAGCAAGGACATTGTCTAGATTTTCATTAAACTTATGGTCACTATGAGTTGAGAGTTCATATCTTAACTTAAGAAACTAGAAATGGTTTGTTGCCTAAGCGTAAAAGTATTAGTACCTGAAATATATGTCGATGTAGAGTAAATAGCAAAGGAGTTTCTTTAAATCAGTCATTCTAAACCTGAGTTTTATGAATCACCCATACAATCCTCTTGGGGGGCATCAGATTGCTTTAGAATGTAAAACATCTAGGAATAGAATGGAATTCCAGCCTCTATTCTTCTGACCTATGGAAATATAGAGTCAATGCCAGGATTTCTAAAAATATGCAGGGCATTTTCTGTGTGTCTAGTTTTGTTTTTGTTTTTTTTTAAGAGAGACAATGAGAGACAAAGGAAGAGAGAATCATTTTTTTTTTATTTAGTTTTGCATGTGGCTTTTGTTGCTCTGAGGCTTTGTTGTGTATGTGGTGCTGGGGTTTGAACTTGCATACTTGTGCATGCAAGGCAAGCTCTGTAATCACTGAGCCACTGCTCCATCCCTGTGTATCTAGTTTTTTAATAGTCTTCTTCATATGTACTCTTTCTGTGCTGTGCTGAGTGACACAGATGTGAAAGCTTTGAGTCCTTCCCTAAAACATTTTCATAAACCATAATGATTTCTCATATACATACATGAAGAGTTCTGGAGAAGGGGTTTAAATGGCAACATCAGAAACTGGCAAAATGAAGCAGATAATCTTGTTCTTGTGGTGGTGTCCTTTGGGCATAATTAGTCCATGACATTTGGTTTTTTGTTTTGTTTTGTTTTGTTTTTTAAAGAAAGAGAGGGGACAGTGAGAGAGAAAAGGAGAAGTAATTTTTATTTAGTTTTCCATGTAACTATCATTCCTCTGACACTTCGTTGTGTATTCAGTGCTGGGGTTTGAACTCGTGTATTCACGCATGCCGGGCAAGCCCTGTAACCACTGAGCCACCGCTCCAGCCCCAAGTCCATGAAATTTGTGAAGATATATCATAAATGACAGGGCCTCTCTTTCTCTACCCTTTCCCCCTCTCCCTATTCTCTCCTCTACTTCCTTCTAGTCTATTCTCTATGAAGGTAGAATATTTTTCTTCTAACACTCCAAAGTTCATTGGTATCCAATTCCTGTGATTGAGTCTGCTCAGACAATTTAAAAAGTATTTTTCCAATCAAAGAGAGCTCCCTTCCACCCCTTGACCATGCAGTCTTGATACTGGAGTTTTTTCTACCTATGATTTCCTACTACATCACAATAAAAATTTCACATTAAATCATAACAACCACATAGACTTGAATCACATATTATTTATCAGCTGCCACTTTTACATTATCAGTTGGAGAATGAACCATCAGCGTACATGACTTTCTGTCCCTGGAGACTAAAGGATACGACATTGATGAAAGTTTAAATGTGCCGGTTATTTTAGCACCTTGGAACGTTGAGAGGCAGTAAGCTACTTGCGTTGAACTGTGATATCGCATCTTAAATTGTACTTCTCTATTGTTAAGCAATTCTGGAAACTGCTGACTATCCGGGGATTGTTGGAATTCACTTAACTCTAGTTAGCAGGATGCTTCTTGATTGTTTTTACAACAAAATTCTTCAGTACTTTTGGATAAAACTGTTTTTCTTCTTATTGATGAACAATCTCAATCAGAATAATTGCTTTGTTGGGTTTGCGGAGATGGATAATAACAACAGCAGCAATGTGCTCTCCTGATTTTCAGGATCTGACTACAAACCATTGATTCTCCCTGCATGTATCAAGAAGTTTCATGGCTATCCAATCACATGATAGGATGCTTTGATATTCAGTTTTAGGTCACAGTTGGATTGTCTTAGAACTCTCAAGCACATTCGAATATGTGCAACGTGAGAGTCTCTTTCCCAGGATTGTGTTAAGTCTCTGATGCATGTGCCACTTTAAACCTTGTGAGAGAGGGGGAAAACTTAGCAAAATTTCATACACTACAGATGGAAAAAAAAAAAAAAGATTAAGAAGGAGCTTTAAGACCAGAAGCAGGATAGAGGGTTTAGCAGGAATTCTTGCTATAGGACAGGATCAGTTCTAGAATTCATGAAATGAACCAGGTTTTCTTCAGCAAATGATGGACAATATCAAAGCCAATCTTGGTAATGTGCGTGTCATTTAAATGAATCTTCTGGCACTGACTGCCATAGTCTGCAGTTGATGATTGGGTGGTTTGTTAAATAGAACTTACGACAACTTTTGCTCCAGGGAGCATCGCAATGAACTACCAACCGAGTCCATCTGATCAGCCTCATCAAAGTTTGTCTTGATTTCAGAGTCGAAGCTTGATTGCTTTGCATGGGTGGTGTCTTCACCATGCTAGGAAGTCCCTCAAATGCTGACACACCATCTCTGGGGGCATGCAATTGCAGAGAAGTAGTCACCAGATAAATTTGAGGAATCTTTTTTCTATTGTGGCAGTTGCTGTGTGCTCGCGGAGAATTTGCTCTTATCATCACCTTTATTGCACCTTTACCCAAAGCGCTCCATACCGAAGGATCAACGTGCACAAATCAGTAGCTTTCCTATACACTAATAATATTACCGCAGAAGACATCAGGACATTGGTCCCAGTCACAATATCCTTTAAATGAATAAAATACTTGGGAATTAATCTAACCAGAGAGGTAAAAGACCTCTACAATGAAAATGATCAAGCGCTCAAAACAAATTTCAGAAGACCTGACAGGAAACATCTTCCACGCTCTTGCGCAGGCTGAACTAATCACCGAAATGGCCATGGTTTGGTCCCGAAAGCACTGTACAGATTGAACGCAATACCCTTGAAGATTCCAACGTCATAGTCAAATTCATTTGGAACAAGAAACCCAGAACAGCCAAAAAACTCTGAGCAAGAATGATGAAACAGGTGACTTTGCAATAAAAGATCTAAAGTTGTACCATAGAGCCGCATGTTACCGGGGATGAATGAAGACCGATGGGATACAATAGAAGACTCTGAGGCAAACCCACAAATCTTTAAACATCTAATTTTTTAATAAGGGCTCACAATATAACATGGAGAGACAGCCTATATATTCAAGTGGTGCTACCGAAAGCGTTGTTCTTGGTTCCTGTTGCTTTCCATGTGGAAATGAGGTTCCTGTTGGTGCCTAGATACTTATTTGTATGTTTAAAATGTGGAAAGAAATAAAACAGGGTTTCTTTCTTGCTGGTAAGCTGAAATTTAGTAAACTTTTTTGCATTAGAGATACTTTTTTCAAGAAATAAAGGAATGATCATTGCAAATAAAATCTTGAATTTAGAGCACTTTGTTATTTTCATGTCTGGTCATTTTTCCCTGGAGAACTTATAGTGAAAATGCATAGATACCAAATTATTTGTTTTAATTGAGGATTACATGTACAATAGGAATATAAAAAATGTGATCAAAATGAATTTTGAGGCAGGATCTCAAACTGATTTTGTTTTTGTTTTTTTTTAACGAGAGGGACAGTCAGAGTGATAAGGAGAGAATCAATTTTTTTTAGTTTTTCGTGTGGCTTTCATTGCTCTGACACTTCATTGTGCATGCGGTGCTGGGGTTTGAACCTACATCCTTGTACATGGAAGGCAAGCACCGTAACCAGTGAGCCACTGCACCCACCCCTCAAACTGAATTTAATTTAAGAAATGAAGCCTGAGCGTTTTTGAGGTGATTAGTTAGCACTGTGTCTGATAAGGGAAGCAAAGGAAGCTTTTTTAAATCAGTAACTATTTACTGACCTTATAAGGTGGATACTGTGTGATACAGAAATACCAGAGGGCATAATCTCTGCCTTCCCATGTCCCATGTCAGTCCAGCTAATGCATGCACCACATGAGAGATGAAGAATCAGCCCACCTCCATGTGAGTTAGAACTTCTCCCAGTTTTCCTTTCACGTTAAAACCAGTTCTTCCAGGCTGGAGTGGTGGCTGGGCAGTTGCTGTACTTGCTGGCATGCAGGGGTTCTTGTTACGCAACTAAGTGTTGGAGCAACAAAGGCCATTTGAAAAAAAAAGCCTAAAGAAAAATTGATTCTGTCTGTCTGTCTCTCACTGTCCTTCTCTCTTAAAAAATGAAAAACAGTACTTCCCAAACTTTATGAGAACAGAATAGCTTTGGAGTCTTATTAATCCACAAATCACTGGATCCATCCTGAGGGTCTGCTTCAGTAGGTCAGAGTTGAGTGCCCAGAGTTGGCATTTCTATCAGATGCCCAGGTGATCCAGAATCATACTTCAGGAACCACTGCTCCAACTAAACGCAGGGAACTGCTTAAATATGACCAATATCTAAGAGGTCACTTGAATCACTGCCTGTTTCTATGAGCTTCCATTCAGAAACTTATATATATTTTTTTCGTTAGAAGCATGTTTGTTCAACAAATAAATTTCTTAATAAAAATTAGTAAAATATAATGTGTAAAAAGTATGTCATTGTTTTTTTTTTTGCTTGCCATGTCACTGCAAAACTAAAATAGTTGTAAGATTTTAAATCAGTAGTTATAAAATATATACTACTACATTTGAAGAACTCACCAAATTGGGCAGTTGTTATGGCACTCAAAATCTTCTTGTGAGTCATTGGACCAAATAGTGCAGGCTACAGATTGAGAATTGCAGGTTTAAATATTTAGAAGGGTGGCATCTAATTATTCTTGATCCTGGTGTACTATGTGTTAATCACCTTTCTATTAACAGCAAAATGCCTAAGGTTAAAAAGAGGAAAAGTTCATTTAAAAAGAGGAAAAGTTCATTTTGGCTCACAGTTTCAGAGGTTTGAGTCTATGGTGAGTTGGCCCGAGTGCTTTTGCGCCTTGGTGAGGTGGCCCATCGTGGTAGCAATGTGTGGTGGAGCAAGTGGCTCCCTACGTGTCAGACAGGAAGTAAAGAGAATGAAAGAGGAGGGGCCGAGGACCTGATATCCCTTCTGAGGATGTGTACCCCGGTGGCCAGAAGACTTCTGGTGTCATAAAATCCCACAGGATCACCATGGGCGGACGGAGCCTTCAACACATCTGTCTTTTTTTTTTTTTATTCAGATATTTATTTGTTGAACAATCAAACAAGCTTCTAATGAAATAATATATATATAAATTCTGAAAATTAGATTTACCCCCAAGAGCCCGCCCCCAATTGCCCACCCTTACCCCCCTCCGCCTCCTTCCCAAAACATCTCTACAAATGCCTTGGGTTGTATGACATTACACCTTATCTGGATTTAATAGATTCTCTCTGTCTCTCTCTCTCTCTCTCACTGTCCTCCTATCTTTAAAACAAACAAACAAAAACAAAACAAAACACATCTGTCTTTTGGGAACTTTTATCCAAACCATAGCAGACTATTAATAAGACATTTAATAGTGTAATGCATCCATGCTTTGGAAGATCCATTTTGACTTTTTCTTGCTATTTTCTCTGAAGAATCTATAGCCATCTTTATCAAGGATTGTTCGTATTTACTTTTTCTCTCCTGGTTGTGTAATTGATGTGGCTTAGAGTTTCCCTCTCCCCTTTGTCTGGGGGACTCCTTGTTCCGATTCTTCTGTCCTCTGTCAGTAACTCACTTTCCACTTGAGGTTTTCTATATTCCAGAAGATGACATTAGAGCAAGGTAATCTGTAGCCGTACATTTTCTTCCCACTGAAATTAAGAGTAGCGCATTCTATGAAACCCTACAAAGGCATGAGCAATTTTCATTATCGTTATTTCCATCTACCATCAGATGTACTCCACCCAAGGATACAGATATATGGGGGGCGGATACGTTTTGGACGATGCTTGATGAGTCCTTTCGTTGATGCCAATTAGAGCTAAACTTCTGTTTCTTTAGGTGTTAGGTCCTGTCTAAAGTCAGAAAATGAGTTTGAACTCCCATCTTTTGGGAAGGTGGTCATAATCACTGTCCACACACAATGGTTCTAAAGTGTTTAAGTACAAAAGCAGTTAAGTACAAAAGCATTTATTGCTTGAAAAATAAAATAATGTGGCAACTAGGAAAATTTGCTGCCAGAAAATTATCAATTGTAAGCAATGGTGTGTTAGTTAACGTTAATAATTGGCTCTCTGAGGGAAGAAAAGAGCCCCGGTTTCTAATGTTTGCCAGTTTCCTTGGCCAGTCCTGTTGTGACTAAAGTCAAGCTACCAATTAGACGTCTCTGAAAATGGAGCTGGCAAGAGATGCATGCAATGTATTCCTGGGAACCAGGCCTGCACACCACTAACTATAGCTTTCTTGTTGGTTGGTTAGTTGGTTTTCAGGTGGGTGAGCACAGCAATAAGAAGGAAGAAGAATTTTCAGATTTTTAGTATTAGTCCTTTATGTGAGCAAAAAGGAGTTTCAGGCTTAGAACTTTTCCAAACTACCAGCATGTCACTCCCAGATAATATATTAAATAGCTTCCCATCTTTCATCACTGCAGAAACAACTCGGAGATTCAAAAGGAGCAATAAACAAAAAGGAGTTAAAAACGGATCACTAAAGGGAAAATAATAACTTCACAGCTTTGGAGCTATATCTTTGTAGTAGTGCCTCTGAGCTTTTGATTGCACATCCAATTGTCCTGGCACAGTGTCACGCACTATTATTACAGCACTTGTCACCTTGCTGTGCCTTTATTTATTTGCATGTCTCTCTGCCCCACTAGACCCTGGCCTTTTGGAGGGCAGACTCCATTCTTTATTTCCCCCATTATTTCTAAACTTTAGCAGAGTGCTTGGTTAACAACAGGAACATTTAGTGAGTTCTGTACCTCTGTAGGAGACAACCCTCAGGTCCACACCAATTCACCAGTTCTCCTTGGGATTAACCCAGGTCTCAGCCAGAACTGCTTTGCAATTGACTTTCCCCTCTGCCTAATCCTGTTCTTCACTGCTTTATAGAATTTGTTGCTGAAAGCATTCCACAACCAATATCCTGCTTGCAAATCTCTACTTAAGAGACAGTTTTTCACTTACGAGTTTTTGAATATTGCATAATGAAAAATGTGGAAATTTGGCCATTTGTCTACTATAACGCACTTCAATGCAGCATTAAGTAATTTGCATTATTCAAATTGAGTATCACACTTATTTAGTGGTCCTTTGCTTGGGGGCACTATTAAACTAGATGATCCATCAGATTCTTAAACTTCCTAAAAATTTCTTTACCACTGTGCATTAAAATTACCTGACTTAGCTGTGATCAATGTAACAGAGTTTCAAGATAGAGTGCCAGGGCTTGTGAGACAGAATTCTACCACAACCATAATGTATTCTCCCAAATTATTCTGAATGATTGATATACATTATTGGCCATTTTTTTGTACTACCATAAAAAATATGGATATGTATTCTTGGTCCCAACCAGCCAGACTAATGCTATGTATTTTTTTGTTTGTTTTTTTAAAGAGAGAAGGACAGAGAGAGAGAGAGGGAGGAAGGGAAAGAGAGACAGAGAGAATCAATTTTTATTGTGTTTTCACATGGCTTTCATTGCTCTGACACTTAGTTGTGTAGGTGGGTGCTGGGGTTTGAACCTGTGTACTCAAACATGGTGGGCAAGCACCATAACCGTTGAGCCACTGCTTCCGTCCTAATGCTACGCTTTTGAAAAAGACATCACCTTCTGGTATTGAGCTTACACATCACCTGAATTCCTTAATATGTCACATGAGATTTCGTAGTATAAATAATCCCTACATGTTGTAAATGTCACCTGGTCATCTAACTCCTGTACCTGGAATAATATGCTGTAGCTATGAGAGCAGCAAATGGTTTTATATAGACAAGGCAGGAAGGCCTGGGGCTGCACAGCAGACTTCTCAGGAAGACAGTTTTGTTTTTTTTTTTTACATTTTGTTATATAATTAAGTAAAGGAATCTAAGTGTATGAATCTCGGAAATCAAGATGATTAATGTCTGACTCCACAGCTTGCCCTAGAACAGCCATCATTAACACTAGGCTTGTGTGTCCTAGTTTTAGAATGGAGTTCCTAATTTAATTATATCCCAGTAGTCCTCAAATAGATTCCCAATGCCCTTCTTATTAACAGGATCCCACTCTCTGTTCTAGAGGATGCTTCTGTCTGGTATCAGTAAAATGGGACAAGGAGACCTTAACAATTTTTCTTGAATAAGGAGAAAGCAGGGTGGACTATTATAATCACACTGTGATCACCATGATTACAAATCAGAGGAATATTATAGCTGTAGAATTGTAGGTACTAAATCAACACAGTTCAGTTACCTCTCTTTCTCTGTATATATTTCTGTGTATCTCTATCAATACATACACATATGTGATAGAGGTACAGAAACATGTGTATATTAATAATGATTTGGGTTACATTTTAAATGATGCAACTATAAATCAGCAAATGAAATGTCATAATGAGCTTATTTTATTAAATTCTTTTGTCTCATGAATTTAGTACACAGATTTATATTTCATGATTAAACTTTTCCTTTCCTCCCTTCTCCTCCCCTTTTCCTCCCTTCATCATTTTTAATACGACCAAGCAAAAGCAAGACTAGCCTACTTAAGTCAGCCATGCTGGGCCTATCTCCTATTCATTCAGGCTCATGGGTGAGCAGGGATCCTTGAAAACAGAAGTTGATTTTAGCATTCTTTTTCCAATATCTGCTCTGTGTCCCTTGTCTAGACTGTCCAGGAATTTGTAGGCAAAAGGAAATACTGGGAGGATGACTCTGAGGACCTAGCAGTGTGACTGTGGTGGCTGGTGCTGGGGCAGCTGGTCCAATGCCATATCCAGAGCTCTGATGGCCCATCAGACATAAATCCCAGCCTGTTTTCCTCAGTGCTAACAGATGGCCACCTTATGGTGAGACTTGCTGTATGGCACACATTTTCCAATCAGTAGGGGCAGCTACCCTTGTGTAAAAATGTGACTACAGACACCATCACGTTCCTTAACTCTAAAAACAAAAAAAAAAAACTTTTTTTTTTTTTTACAAACATGTTTGTGTGCAATATATGAACTACTTCATTCTAATTGTTTTTTAAAGAGAGAAGGACAGTAAGAGAGAGAGAGAGAGAGAGAGAGTCAGAGAGAATCAGTTTTTATTGAGTTTTTCACATGGCTTTCATTGCTCTGACACTTAGTTGTATACGTGGGTGCTGGGGTTTGTACTTGTGCATACTGGGCAAGTGCTGTAGCCACCAAGCCACCTCTCCAGCCCTTCATTCTAATTTTGTTAAGGCAAGAAAATCATAAATGGGCTTATTGAGAATTTAGCAATTAGTATGAGTTCATTAAAACTCTTACATCAAGTTAAATTTTCAAAAAAATATGCCCGGAAGATGGAAAGATGGCAACAGTATCAAAGACAAGTACAAGAAAAGAATGCAGAAAAATATGGGTGAAGATAAATAAATGAATAAAGTGGGTGCAGAACATAGCATTAGCTATCTACTTGGGTTTAAATTCAGGAAAACCACTTAATTTATTTTTGTCTTCATTCCTTACTGTTAAGAAAAAGAAACGGTAAAATAAATATATTAAGAGAAAACAACACCAATAGTAATGATAATAAACAAAAGGAATATAATATGTAAAAAATGTGCAAAAATCATACCTAAGTACTTAAAGTTAGTTCAAGATTCCAGGCATAAGTGTGTGACATTTTAGAGTACCCCTCCCACTAAAAAATACAGATAACACCTAGCATTCACTTTGACAGTATATTTAAATGAGAAAAGACCTTGATTCCTCATTTTTAGATGAAAATACATAAACAAAAGTTAAAAATGGACCGTGCTGTATCAAAAATGAATATAGGAGCTGGAGTGGTGGCTTGGCGGTTACAACACTTGCCAATGCCATATCCAGAGCTCTGATGGCCCTTCAGAAATAAATCCCAGCCTGTTTTGCCCAGCATGCACAAGTACATGGGCTCAAACTCCAGTACCCACATACACAACTAAGTGTCAGAGCAACGAAAGCCATGTGAAAAATTCAATAAAAAAAAAAATCGATTCTCTCTCTCACTGTCTTTCTCTCTTAAAAAAGAAGTGAATATAGTATAGTACAAAGTTAAACCAACATAAGGTTAGCTTCCAGAAAAATCAAAGATCGAATCCCAGTTATTATTTGGTATTAGATTAGATTTTAGTATAATATTTTCAGAGAACACATTTTACACTCACATTGATGAAATGGATCTGATTTATAACAACTAAAATGTTGAAGAAAAAGGAGCAAATATTTTGTACATGAGCTCCAAGAACTTGGGAATATTTAGTGCAGAAAAGACTGGAGGTGAGAGATGTCTATTTTAAATATTTGACATTTCTATTGTCATAGAAATGATTGTTGAAGTTTCATTTATGTCACTCCACTAGCAAAAAAAAAAAAAAATCAGCAAGTTAAAGTTATGAGTAAACAGATCTTCACCCAGTATGAGAATGTGTTCATAAGATTGCCAACTATTTAAAGTAGAAATGGACTGCTTTATGAGATAGCTCTGGTCAAATGGAAGGTAAATAGGAAAAAAAAAAAGTCAACAAACCATATAGGACTATTAATAGTTGAACAATGCTGTTCATTCAAATAATTTTATTTTCTCATATTGCCAATAGTGGCAGCCTATAGGAGAAAGGTCAAAATAAAATGTATTTCAGCAATGGAGATGGTATCCTGTAAAACCTATTGATTAAGTACCAACATCCCTGCAACAGATGGCATAACCCAGCGTCAGACCAGTAAACTTTGTCAGGGCAGGGCTGCCAATCCACAAATTGAAAACAGGTGGCAAAGGTTCCCGGGAGGACTTGGCATCTGTAAGTAATCAGTTACTGTAAAAGTCCTGGTCAGACACAAATTAGCTTCATTGCCGATGACATTTTTAATAGCCAGAGTACCTCACAGCTTTATTTAATTAGAATCACAGTATACAATATACATGTAGCTGATGACCTTTGACAATTGTTTGGTTCTCTTCAATTTTGTTAGTCAAAGTTACAATATTCCAGGCATTTTATTTTTGTAACATAAAGGGGTTATAAACACATGATAGAAGGCAAGATGGGCTGCTCTGTCTTTACTGCTCCAGCATTTTCTCTGGTTCTTCCATTCATCCATAACCAACCCTTAAAGAGAAATCAAATACATATGTACTTGGTTTCTCCTCAGTGGAATTTAAATCCCACAAAAACCAAACTGTGGTTTAAACTGAAAATACTCATTTTTAAAGTATGTTGCCATTTGCTCTGACATATTCCAATACCATCTTCTTCCTCCCCAATGGATTTGGAAGTGAATTTAAGTTTATTCATAGGGGAATTGATAGATAAAGATGAACAAAGACTCAAATTGCTAATGTTGTCCAAAATTTTTACTCTCCAAGTCTTTGGTCTTATACTTCAAAGCTCCTTTGGAAATGTGGTAGAAAGGGAGAGTTCAGCAAGGCCATGCTCTTAGTTTAGAGAAAAATGATTGTATTAGAGTCCTTAGGCACGTCCTGGGAACACTTCTGTGGATTCCTGTATGCTATTCACCGCTACTTTACTTAACAGGGTAAGATAATTTTCCTTCTGATTATGCTCTGGGTAATTGGTCAGCAAAGATTTGCTTTGTTGAAACAGTAAGTCACTGTGCTTCTAACAACTGAGACTGGCCATAAAGCAAAATACACATATAAAGGGAAAAATGGTTTCAAATACTCTGTTTTGAAAACAAACACCATGTGAAGTCAAAGGACAAGAGACTCCATGTACTTCAGAGGGTTATTTACCTATTTTTTGTATTTTCTCCACAATAAAACTATAGAGAAATAAATAAAAGGCAGAAGTATGCTACTTAAAATCGCTTAATTTTTAATCTGAATAAAGAAGAAATAGGTGGAGTTGGCAGAATTCAAGTCTTCTTCCTATGGCTGTGTGTTAGGTTGTCTCTGCCCCCAACCTCCTTCTCTACCCCAGGAGAAATTTTGTCTTCTGATGTTGCATTGTTTCCTATTCGGCATTGATCTCTTATCTAAAATGCACAGGGTGTTTTGCATCATTGGCTTTGGTTTGTGTTTTGTTGGCATTTTCTGGTAATAAATGGCTGATTTATTGTTAGAGAATAACTTTCTGGTCACTCATACCTTTAAAACATTTTTTATTGTTTAGTACTGGGTATTGTACCTAGGGTACATTCTAAGCAAGTACTCTACCTCTGAACTACTTCCTATCCCTTTTCGTTTTTCATTTATTTAAAGACAGAGTCTCACTAAGTTGCCCAGACTGTCCTTGAACTTGCAATCCTCCTGCCTCAGTCTCCTGAGTAGCTGGGATTATAGGTAAATGCCAACATGCCCAGCTCATTATACCATTCAGACATCAACTATCTAATGATAATCAGATGCCTGGTTATTTTTTAAAGTTTGGGAGAAGCAAGTTCCTTGGCAGCATACAATGACATCTCCAGGTCAGTTCATATGAGAAAATGGAACCTAGTCATAGTGAATTCCTTCATGCTGTTGGTAACTGTAATATGAATTTAAGCCTTCTGTTTAAGCTGTTGGATTGCCTCACATAATCCTTCAGATTTCATAGTCATTTCTAACTGTGAAGCATCTGTAGGAATTTTCTCTACAGTAAATAAAGAAGTTATCTTGTCTTATTCTCTTATTTAGAGGACAGTTAAGTCATTTTCCCATTGATTATACCATTCAAGCATCAAAACATATTTTAGACCTTTGGATTCCCAAACTCTCTGGTATGTCTTTTTATTTTTAAGAGAAAGAGACAGTGAGAGAGAAAGAAAGAAAGAGAATCGGTTTTATTTAGTTTTTCCATGTAGCTTTCGTTGCTCTGACACTTGGTTGTATACGTGGTGCTGGGGTTTGAACCTGCATCCTCACACAGGCCAGGCAAGCACTGTAATGACTGAGCTTCTGCTCTAGCCCCCTGGTTTGCCTTTATAGACCCCAGACATTCCACCATGCTTCAGGAAGGGATTTCTGGAGCATAACATGCAACATCCAGGCATCTGTTGGTTTAAGAACTAGAGCAGAGAAAAAGTGATAGAGAACAAGCTGGTGTTCCCCTGGTGCCCTGAACCATCCCAAAGGAGTCATGAGGAATCTAGACTGAACATGATCAACCATGGGAGTCATGTTCTGAGATTCACACCAACAAAGCAGGATTTATCAGAAATTAAGTTAGACCTAAAAGGTATAATATCCCTTAGCTATGTTGGAATTACTACATATCTGTTTATAGAATCAGATTCTCACTGCTTCTTTGTCTGTCTAGTAAACTTTTTGATTTTATATGTGATTTTTAAAATTATGGTTAATTTTATAGTGTAGTCAACTCCAGATTATTTTGTGAATTTTAGAGAAGTGTTGAGTTATACAGAATCATTGTTCTTTTTTGCATTCTGATGTTTATTTGTTAGTTATTTTCTTTTTAAAGATGCTATTAGAGAAAGAAAGGAGTGAATGAACTTTTTTTTTTAATGCTAAACATTATGTGATGAGTGACTACTTAAGAGATGAAAGTTACTGGCTAAAAGCAAATTTTACAATTAAATGTATATTTTGGTGCATCATATGATCTCAGTTCCTTATTACCATGGGTAAGAGGGAAAGTACAATAAATTAGTTAACATTTCATCTTTCCCCTACATGGTTGATATGGCCTAAATCACAGGTAAGAAGTTAATAGCAGGGTCGACAAGAGGAGCCTTGCGATCAGGCAGCCTGAGATGGGGCAGAATGTGAAAGCAGTTTCCTATGCTCGAAATGCCAATATAAAGAAAAATGAGAACTTCAGGACACAGGCTATACTTTTGGGTTCTTTTATATTCAAAGGTTGATCAAGGAATCATGAACTTCTGCTTGGCCTGTGTTTTTATGAACAAACATCTATTAAATTCCTTTTTATGCATGGTATGTATGTCTTATGCTGGGATCATAACAAGTTGACTCAGTCCATCCAAAGAAGGCAGGACAGATGTGATTATATGTAACATTAAGTCAACTTTTGTTAATTACCATGACAAGGGGAAGAAATTCTTGTGAATGTGTAATCAAGCTGGGCATCCTGATTGGGGGGGTCCTACAGAACAGTGCAGTGCGGCTGGAGGGAGAAATTCTAACAGGGAATGACATGAGCAAGTTTTTGAGCGAGGAAGCCTCAAAGATGAATCAGGGTGTGGGGCAGCAGGTCATTTTAGCTAGTAGGTTTGAATGGTGGGTTAGCACATCATTTAAATGGCCTTGCATTTCAGGCTAACAGATGAAACTCTTATCCTGTGGCTATCTCAGAACTAGTAGAATTTTTTGACCAGGGCTCTTAATATTATCAAGATAGATCTGGTAACGGTGAGAAAGGCAGACTAGATTAATGGATCCAGGGGGCACAGTGAAGCTATTAGGTAGACAAGAGATACAACTTAAACCTGAACTTTTATGTAATGTTGCAATAAAATGGAAGTGGCACTTAATTGATCAATTAGAGAAACTTGGGCTAATTAATGTCCTCTAAGTGCTTTTTCTGCATCATTGAAACAAATACATAGAAAACATTACAACCTGCAATTTACATGCAGTGAATAATCAAAATTGAGGAAAATACCTAAAATATTTTATGAACTAGTATTATTGTTAAAGGGAAAAATTATTAAGGAAGATTTTGCTCATTTTTTATGATGAGGAAATGCAAAAACTCCTCTAATTCATTGGTAAAAATTTAGACTTCTAACCTAGAGTCCTTAGTTAGAGTGAAACCCAGAGTCATTAATTTTGAATTTTATTTTTCTTAATTAACTGTGCATGTTATGAACTTCAATATCTTAATGAAATTTTGATTATATGCAATTGATGGAGATATTTTGATTGTCTAACATACGTCAAGACCTCAACAAAAAAAAATAGGATCCTTTCTTTCCAGAGACAATTCAGGTCGTGAATCTTAGGTTTATTGCTTATACAAAAATTACTTTATTGTCCTCATTATTGTTAAGTGGTTTGGTAGAGAAAGGTCATTTTCTCAAAGATATTGTGGCCTTTCAATTTAAAGTAGGAATTTCTAATTTCTATCATAACCTAAAATTAGTAAGGGTAAATACATGACAAAATCCCTTTGGTAGGTCTTGTGGAGTCGAAGGCATAGATTTCAGGTTTTCCTTTAGAGAAACAGAAGTTTTGCCAGTAGAGAAAAAGAAGTTATCATAGTGGAATTTTCCCTGTGATGATGAATTGCCAGTCTGAGAGGAAGTGGTCAGGGAATGGTGGCCCATCAGCCAGAAAGGCCCAAGAACAACCATTAATAAGCACTGTTCAGTTGAATCCCTATCATTATGGTGCCTCAGCTCCCTGGGAGAGCGCCATTCTGCCTCCATCCAACATTCAGAACTGTCAGTGAAATAATGAATGAAAGAGTGCATCAAGCTGTCCAAACAGACTGCAGAAGTCCTCGAAATAAACATAAATACTAAAATTAAGACCTATTTCATTTGGTTAAGACAGTTCTATAGGTGAAACTAGGATCATCATAGTTACTTTGATTCATTTGTTAAAAGTAAAATGTAGGACACTTTATGTATAACACGTTTAAGTTCAAAATTTCCAATACCCGATTTATAAGTGTTTACAACAGAGGAAGGCAAGATGGATCCAAAGCATCAGTAGTTGAAATTTTGAAGCTGTTTTTGAAAAATCCAGAGAAAGGTGGAAAATATGTACATTCTGGAACTGTTCCTTTAAGTGGGGATTCTTATGTCAGATTTCCATCAGGAAGTAAGCTAAGTGGCCAGTTTCACATGTAGTTTCACAATCTTCAACAAAATCAACTTACTACTAGATCCTCATTGCACCACGAGATGTAAATTATTAGTTCTCAAACAAGTTGGTGGTTTCCGTGGCTCAGGAAGGGCTGTCAGCCAGTCTAAGGACTGAAATGCTGGCGATGAAGCAATGCTAACATGGAAATTTGAAGTCACTTAAAGGCCATGCTTCCCATGCTGGTGGCTGGACCCTTTGCACTGAGGAGGAAAGGAAAAATAAATGGTCTCTGTGCTTACTGCATCAGGAAGTGAAGTCACTTGTCTTTACTTATGCAGTAGAAAGTCTTCCAAGAGGAATTGTAGGACAGAAACAGGAATATACAATTAGGGAGCTTAATTTCCCAATCTCATAGTTTCCTCACAGTTGGCTATAAATGTCATACAATATCTCTTAGCAATTTATAAACTCCACAGGGTCAGGCTGGGAGACTGAAGAACTGGAGAACCCAGTTGACATTCAATAGATTTTTATTAAGTGAATGAATGAACAAATACCTAAATTTTTATTATTGTGATCATATTTAATAATACATCATTATGCCTGTTTAAATAATGAATCAAGAGAATGGTCTGGTCTTGGTTCTTTTTTCTTTTTTTTTTAAAAAGAGAGAGAGGGACAGTGAGAGAGAGAGAGAATTAATTTTATGTAGTTTCGCATGTGGCTTTCATTGCTGTGACACTTTGTTGTGTGCGTGGTGCTGGGGTTCAAACCTGTGCCCTTGTGCATGCCAGGCAAGTGCTATAACTGCTGAGCCACTGCTATAGCCCCTAGTTTTGATTCTTAAAGTAACTGGTTGAGTGACCTGGGAAAAGATCAGGATTTGTCCTTCTTGATTAAAATGAGTGTTTTGGACACATTCATCACAGACTTTCTGTTTTCATAGAAGTACAGTGGACATAGTTTAAATAGCTAAAAAATCAGCATTGGTGTGTTGTTATCTGGATATGAGCTGTCCCTCAGAAAAGTTCATGTGTTAATACAGGAATGTTCAGGGGTGAAATGATTAGACAATGAGAGCTATAACTTGTGGGTGGATATTACATTTAATGGACCAACTGGGTGGCATCTGTAGGCAGCTGGGTTGAGGCTGGATGAAGCAGGTCACTGCAGGCATGCCTGTGGGCATTATATATACTGTCTCTGGGTCCTCATGCTCTCTCTTCTTCTCAGCTGCAATGCGCTGAATGGTTTCCTTTGCCACTCCCTTCTACAAGATGTTTTGCCTCATCTTTGGCCCAGAGCAATGGAGTTGGCCAACCATGAACTGAGACCTCTGACACCCAGAGGCCCAAATTAATCTTTTCTTCCCCTAAGTTGATCTTCGTATTTTGGTCTCAGCAATGAAAAGCAGACTGACACAATTGGCCCTGTCATATTATACTTTCCTGAGGCAGCTGTTTTCACTTTGTTTTAGATGTTTCTCTTAGTATTTAACTATGCATATTTAAATGATATGCCTATAATGATAGCTCTGACCTTTCAAATCTAATAATCATCTCTTAAAATTCAATGGAAGGTGAGATTTTTAGCTCGTTAAATCCAGCAACTTATCACTCAGTACCCCACAACTTCCCAATATTAACATTATAACCTATGTTAATATTGAAAACACTTTTCAGCACTGAGGTACGTCATACATTATCATTGCTTTCATTTCACTTTTGAGTTGGATTCCCTGTTTCAAAAATTACATGCATACAATGAAATCCCACTCAGCAATTGAAACAATGATATTGCAGCCTTTGAATGTAAAGGGATGGGATTGAAGAAATCATGCTGAGCGAAGTTAGCCAAGCTCAGAGAGTCCAAGGCTGAATTTTTTCCCTCATTTGTGGAGGCTACAGCAAAACCCAGGCTTGGGTGAAAGGCTGTCAAACTCATGTATTAGACCCAGCAAAGGTGTAGCAACACATAATCTAGGGGAACCACCATAGATACATGTGGTGTGTGTGTGTGTGTGTGTGTATGTGTGTGTGTGTGTGTAGAGGGATAAGTAGAGGAAGGGGAGAGGAAAAGAGGATGGGAGAGATCTAGGGAGACAATCAACAATGTGGCACACTCTTTACCCCTCTGAGAATCCAAATTACACTTATGCAATCATTTAATTCTGGAAAATTCACAGTCTAAATATTTATATCCCTTGTAGGGGTGAACAGAAGAATCAAGAAACTGGAGTGTGGGCAATGTGGGGGAAATCCTGATTTAAGAACAAATGCATATCACATTATTACTTAATATGCATTAATGATTGTAAAATAACAATAAAATTTTTTTAAAAGATATATAAAATATCACTTCCAGCAGCTTTTCCTTTCATCTCTGTTTAATTTTGATACATTGTATCCTCCAGTCATTTCCTGAAAAGCAATGCTTAAGAGATACATTTTTGAGCCATCCTGTAACTTAAGTTGGCTACACCATGTAAAATGGCCTGCACATCAAATCTGAAATTGAAACGTATTTCCCTTTGACGGTACTGCTTCTCTTAGTCCATTTTGCATTGTTACACCAGAGTGCCATGGACTAGGTAGTTTATAAAGAAAGGACACGTGTCTTGAAGTTCTGGAGCCTGGGAAGTTCAGGAGGCTGGGAAGTTCGAAACCTTTGCTCCAGGCCTTCTTACAGTATCGTAACATGGCAAGAGCTCAGGAACCTCAGACTCACATCTCTCTTGCTCTTCTTGAAAAGCTAATTCCAGAGTGGAGACCCCATCTTCTGTTATCTCCCAAAGGTCCCACCTCCAAATATCGTCATCAATATTTTAATTTAGGGTTTAAATTTTCCATAGGTGAACTTTACAGGCTATCTTCACACCAAAACATCGCTCTTTTGTCTTCTATTTTTTTTTGCATTCTTGCTGAAAAATCCTAAGTCATCTTCACTTTTTGGTCTGTGATAACTTATCCCCTTCTACTCTGTGCCCCCCATCCCCACCCTTTGGCTGTCATATTGACACTGTTCAAAACTTTCATGATAACATACCCAGATGCGGGTATGGATATATTTCTTTCATAGCATGACACCCAATGACGTCTATCAGTCTAGAAATTCATCTGTTGTGAGAATTCCTTATCGTATTTCTTCAATTTATTTTTTCTTTTCCTTTTACTATCCTGCCTACTGAGATTTGATGCCTTCTAGAATATCATTCTCTCTGTGTTCATTTGCCTGCTTTTAATTTTTATCTTTAGTCCCTCAATTTTTTCCTCTAATAGTCTCTTACAAATCTCCTTTTATTCTTGACATCAGCATTTTAATTTCTAAGAGTTTTTCTTTCTTCCTATTTTGTTTCCAATAAACTTCATGGGTGAAATATATTCTCTAACCTTTCTGAAGACTTTAATGATCATTTTAATCTCATTGCAAAATGTCTATTCTCTTCACTCTCTTTTTCTGTTCAGTATTACTCTTAAATGAAAGATCTGCCTCAGGTGTCTTGACATGTTTGCCACTTGCCCGTGTTGTGAAGTGGAATGCTATAAAGTTTATTAGCATTCACTCTGAATTGATATGGCTAGGCCTTTTGGTCGGAAAATTCCCAATAATAATATTTATTAATCTTCTGTGCTGGTCAGATTCTAGAACCTGCTACCAAGATTGTAGACCATGACCAACAGCCTCACATCACCTGGAAACTGGTTAGATGCAGGAACCCTGGCCCTAGGTCCATAAGTAATATCTGAATCTGCTCTTAAACAACCTGCCCTGGTGTGGTCTCCTCCTTAGAGTGCCAAAAACTGGACATCAGCATTCTAGGAGGCCACTGGCAGTCAGTTTCTTATTGTAACCTTTTCAGTCCTTTCCTGATTATAGGGCAGTGTCCCTGCTTTTACTATTGCCCGTGTTTTTGTCATGTCAGGCTGCCAAAACAAAATACCATGCAGTATTTATAGTAGTGAAATATGCAAATGACAAGTATGCTACTGTGCTCGAGAACATTATTTGGAACTTCTTGTCAACTGTATCCCTTCACCTTGTTAATCATCCACTCTTGGTCCTTTCTGCCTGTCATCTTTCCCCAGGTCTGGTAATTGTATTCTTTACTTCCATGGGATCAGCCTTTTAGCTTCCACATATAAGTGAGAGCACACAGTATGTATCTTTTTGTGTGTAATTTCCCTTTGGACAATGAGCTCCAGTTTTATTCATGTTGCTGCCAATGCCAGAACGTCATCATTTTTTGATGGCTGGTAGTGTTCCATTGTGGATATGTACCGTATTGTTTTCCTCCAGTCATCCATCAGCGGATGACTAGGTTGATACTCTTGTGAATAATGATACAGTAAACACAGAAGTGCAGCTATTTCTTTGACATAACATGTTTTGCTTCCTTTGGGTATATACCTAGTAGTGACATTACTGGGTCATATGGCAGTTCTAGGTCTATTTTTTGGAAGAACGTCCATATTGTTTTCCATGAGAGCTTTACTAATTTACATTCCCACCACTGAGTGGATGAGAGTTCCCTTTCTCCACATTCTCACCAGCATTTTTTTTTTTTTTGTCTTTTTGGTAAAAGTTGTCCTGAAGTGAAATGATATCTCTTTGTGGTTTTTATTTGCATTTTCCAGATGATTAGTGATGTTAGTTCTCACATTTAATTTCAACCCAATTATAAGGTCAAATATTGCCACCAGCAGAATTCAGGGTTACTTAAGGGTGCAAGAATTGCAGAAATACAGCAGCACCGAGTGTTTTATTTCTAGCTTCTCCTCTCAGTAATTGCTTGGCATGAACTTGATGCCGAATAAAGTGCTATCAATCAATCATATGTAACTCCACATAAAACTCAGTGCTTTAACTGTTTTTATTACAATTTAACTGTTATTTTTGCACAATAAGGTAAATTGGAGGCTTGGTTGGCAAATGAGCAATCATAATAATAGGTTGTTGACCACTCTGCAGAAGTGTCAAGTACGGGATAAGAATAAGTTCTCCTACTGATTGTTTCCCTCTTTCCTCTATAGAAATGCTGCAAAAAACCATTGCAACATGTGGCTATCATTATTGATATTTGCAAAGACGTGATAGTCCTTCAGTCTTAAAATACATTGAACTTGGTTGAAGCAGGTGTTCTTGAACACTGCCAGAGGTCCCCCCATTACCCTTATTACATTTTAAGAAGTGTTCCCTTAGAAACATGAAGGGTGAGGACTAAATCCAATTTTGTGATATCTCTGTACAGTGTCACATTTGTGTCTCCTAAACCTAGTTCAGTAATCGAAATGACACATACTCAAAAAATAGCTTCAAAATAATCTCAGCCAATTTGGTTATACTATACTTCTTCCTTTCATCAGTATGCTTTTTCAAACTACCAGCTGAAAGGGAGAGCCCCTGTGTCTTCTGCCATGTGAGGGCATAGCAAGAGGCCCCGCCTGTGAAGCAGAGGCCCTATTCCCAGATGCTCAGATGCTTCAGATGCAGAATCAGTTGTCACCTCTGTCTTGGCTTTCTATGAGAAAAACCTTTTAAAAGGGATTGAACTCAGGGGCTCTTAACTAACATGGAGCCACATTCCCAGCCCTTTTTAATATTTTATTTTGAGACTTAGGTCCTTGCTAATTTGCCGAGGCTGGCTTTGAACTTGTGATCCTCCTGCCTCAGCCTCCTGAGATGCTGAGATTACAGGCATGTGCCACCATGACTGGCCAATTTCTATTATTTATAAAACACTTAGTCTAAGTTTTTTGTTATAGTAGTCTGCATGGAACTAAAACAGGGATTTCTTTTTAGATTCTCCAAAGGCACTGCTGTAATTAGGGGTTAGTTAAATTCCTCTTACACCTCCTAAAATAGACCTACCTCTGGGTTAGAGAAATGATTGTCCAAGCCTAGATAATCCATACTGATATATGAGCCTGACATTTGGTTGATTTTCTAATTGAATATTTATCATTACAATCTCTCTTTAAAAAATGTTTCCTTTTTGTAGTATCATATATGGTGGGAGTCATTTGAAGTAACATCAAAGTACTTTAAGTGCTATTCAAACTCTCTTTGATGATTTTGATTAAGTGCCTCAGGCTTCTTATTTCAATTATATTTTGTTATACTGTTGACATACAAGAGAGGAGAATGAATGTCAATTTGATGACATCTTTTCACATTTTAATAGCAAATGATTTTATTTTCTTTTATGTCTGATTTATGGTTAAATGAATGGATCTTTGTTATGGGAATACCTAGGTGATGGTTTTGGCATTTTGACAGCCTTTAGCATGTTGTACTTGTAAAGGAGTCTTGCCATCTTGAATACTCCTCCCAAACAAATTAAATACTGAACACAAAGGAAAGATCAGCTACATTTTTGGTAAGTCTGGTGTCTTAGTTTGCTTAAACTGCTATAATAAAATGCCACAGACTGGGTGGTTTAAATAAAAGACATTTGTTTTTTCACAATTCCAATGGCTGAATGTCCATTGGTTTCCATTGAGGACTTTTTTCCTGAACTGTAGAGAGCTGACTTCTCACTAATATCCTTTCTTGCATGTGTGGGAGAGGAGGTTAGAAACAGTGCATGGGACAGAAAGCTCTGGTGTGTCTTCTGAGAAGGACATCAATCCTTTCTATCAAGACTCCACCCTAAGCACTTCTTCTTTTGCCTTGATTACTTCCTTAGTTGGCCCTTCTCCAAATATAGCCAAACTGGGAGTTCAGGCTTCCACATATATGTTTTGGGGAGACACATTCAACCCATAAATCTGATTTTATAAAATTGTTATATTTATCATTTTTAGTTAGTTCTAATTAGTTTATTAATATTTAAATTCTAAAATTTATTTAATCTGTTTTATTTCTTTCAAAGGAAGGATGGGTATTTAAAGATTTTCATGGTGATGAATATTATAGGAAGAACAAGAAAAAAACTTGTGACATGTTTCATTCTCAGCTGTGTTTGATTCAATTTCAGAAATGTGGCCTTCAACCAAAGATTTTTCAATATCCCTATATATTCATTTTTGTGTTTTAGGTTTAATTTAAAATTCTTTAGTTCATCGAGGAGGCAACACACTCTGTACAACTTAGTCTTGGCCCCTTCCAATTCCTAATTCACATCCTACATGGAAAAGATGATGTAGTTGGCATAGGTGAAGAAAGTAGATTTACAGATGAAGAATTAGAGTCCCAGGAAAAGGATAATGCAAGACACTTAATACATTTGTATCTTGTCCTTGTTTTTTCTTGTGTCCATTTATGTAGTTTGAGATGCAACTGAGACTTGAACTTCATTCAGTTGGATGTGATCTCATTAGTAAATTTGTTCTATACCTGATATAGCAGAGTTCCAGCAGGAAGAGCTACTGCAACTCACACTGTTCTGTGACCTCTTGTCTCTTTTTAAGCTTTCCTAGTACTGTATGTATCTTTGTATAGCTTGACAGGTTGGTGTGAGTTTTCACAGAATGACTGACAAATTGGTGTTGTCAACTTTATCTGTCAATAGTGGAGAATTCAGTATGGTCTTTTTTGTTAGCTTGCAGAAAACTTACAGATGGTATCTGTTGATCAAAACACAAAAATTCTAAATTACATGATCCATAAGATAATGGATTATTTCAAATTAGTTCTGGAATAAAATTAGGCTGGTATTACTCTGGCTGTGTAGTATTATAGGAGAATAAAATTAATCTCTGCATTTTTATTTAAGATTGGTTATATTATTGGTGCATTACTTAAAAGGAAACATGGGGGACTGGAGTGGGACTCAGTGGTATCGCACTTAACTGGCACGTGCAGGGATCTGGGTTCAAACCCCAGCACCACATACACAACTAAGTGGCGGAACAGCAAAGACCACATGAAAAACTAAATAAAGTTGATTCTCTTTAAAAATAAAAAGTAGGCATGGTGGACTGAAGTGGTGGCTCAGCAAGTAAGGCATGACACTTCCTGGCATGCACAAGGACAGCGAAGTGTCAGAGCAATGAAAGCCACATGAAAAACTCAATCCAAATGGATTCTCTCTCTCTCTCTCTCTCTCTTTCACTGTCCCTCTACCTCTAAATAATAATAACAATAATAAGGTACACAAGGTGCTCACTAGATAAAATTTTGATGGATAGCAATTTTTTTCTTTTCTCTTTTTTTCTTTTCACTCTTTTTTTTCATTGGATTCTTAGCATCTGGTACACAGGTTTTACAGGAGAAAAAAGAAAAAGGAGAAGAGAAACCTGAGCAGTTGTAAAAAGTCAGCTGCTTCATTGGTTTCTATGGATGCAAGACGTAGATTTATAGGGAAATAAAGTATATGACCTTCATTCTACACAGGTGATGGTCATTCACACTGCTGAGGAAATACTGAATTGTTCCAATATTGAATTGTTATGTAGTTGCCTCTTTGTGGAACAAAGAACATCAGATCCGCAAAACCAATTTATCTCCATGAGCTGTAAATCTGCTAAAATTTAAAAATGTTATTATAAAAAATTCATTTCAGCACTTCGTGCTAATCTTAAAAATATCAATTTTCCAACATGAACATAGTTGTTGTATCATTTCTGTTTTTTTTTAATTTTTAAACACAAAATTATTTATATCACACTTAATGATGTAATTCTTTTCTTAAGTAACATTTCTCTATGTAACCCCCATTTAGTCAAAATGAGGAAATTGTAAATCTTTACTCTTCAGTGAGTGAATCTCTGGTTTCTCATATATATCAGAAGTAGGTTTGATAGCAACTGGGTCTGCAGAGCATAATTGCTGAGTTCTACTTCTAAATTAATTGCTTTTTCTAAATTAATCTAGCCAAGTTAAAAAAAGAAGACATACTATTTTTTTT